>JARHVA010000839.1:2065000-2430000 GCA_037957365.1 Torreya grandis
TATAATATTAAATAATTTTTTGATATCCATGTTTTATTATGATGTGTAAATGAATCTATAGGTATGAGTGTACACATAGAAATTCACATCTAAGAGAAGAAAGATTCCTTCAAGGCAAAGAGTGGTAATCTTTTGGTGAGAACCACAAGGGTACCATCTGAGTAGGATTTTATTCATATGTGTATTATGATGTTTATTTAAATATTCAAGGCTTTTTAAACCATTCTTACATGATAGTGTCCATATTCTATGTTTTGGATCTAGAAAGAAACTAAAATACTTGTGGTCTAAAAGCCTGGTTATTTGATAGTGTTGTAATAATCATTTAGTGGATAATTGTGAAGAGAATGATATCATATTCAATTGGAAATGCATGTTATGGTTTGAGGTTGGATAGAAAGTTCTTTGGTTGGGGAAAAACATAGCATGCCCTATTCTTTATTCATTTATTAAAGTGGACTGAGAAATTATTAAATGTGCACGCAGGAGACTTGTGGAGAATTGTTTTGAAAGAGATAATGAGATTGGTAAGTATTTATTTCTATGTTATTGAATTATTTAACGTTGTTTAATTCATTTTGAAGTGTATTTCAATAGATGATGTACTCAGTCCTTATACAATCAAAATCCTCACACATAGTTACTCTATTGTGTGTTCCAAAGTGAAAAGGAAACATCTAAACAAGGTTCTTAGATTTTAAAGAGTAATTATATATGTTTATAAACATTAAAAAAAATTCATAGTGAATTGAAATCTTAGAAGGAGATTATAATTTCAAATGAAGCCCTCTCAGGCTAGTACAAACTTGAAACTGTTAGTAGAGTCCATTATGTAATGTGAGAATGGAATTATATAGGTAACCCTAAGTGATAACCATTGGTGGATAAGGTGTCATGTGTTGGTATAAACCCTGTAAATGATTCATAATATTTTTAAAGTCAATAAAATTTTTGGAAACCCATTGAGTGTCCTCTCGGCTAGTTATAGTCCATAGTAACCCTGTTTCTAGGGTTTTGAGACAAGAATTGAAATAGGAGAAGATTACACATAAGAAAGCTTAAAAATTTTGTGGTAATATGAGGATTTATGTGTTTTAAAATAATTTAGAGGTTTAATTTTGATTAAGTACATCAAATTAAAATTTTATAAGGTTTGTGGGTAAGCATAACTCTACCAGACTTAGTGACCTTAAATAGTGACCTAAACATGGCTGAATTAATGGGATAATGAATGAATTTATGGATGAAATTTTGCATAAGGAAATAACATGTTATAGAGTATCTAAAATTTTTAATATTTTTTCATTTTGTGAACATACATTTTCGTATAACAGGAAAACCCTTAGAAAAAGTCTATTAGAATGGAGGTAGAGTTGGGTATCAGATAAATTATTGTTTGAAGAGACTATAATTTATTTGAGGAGTCCACTAAGACATATAAGGTCATGTTTAATGTGATTATAATCATGAACTAACCATATGAAAATAATAATAGACAGTTACATAGTGTCTCAAAGGAATATAGAAGAATGAGTGAATCAAGGAAAATGTAGAGTGTTTTAGAAAAGTGTTCACTAATCTACATTGTTTTGGTATCAAACCCATATAAATGATCTATAAATAGTTTTATATAGGTATGAACATGGTGATTATATTTTTCATAGTGTATGTTTCATGATTAATCAAGAAGTTTTAGGTAAGCAAGCAAGAAGGTAGATTTTAAGGAGTCTTGTTGAGAGACAAAGTAAGAAGGTAGATTAAGGAAGGTATGATCTATTTTGTGGTTAATTTATTAGTTTGAATTCATTAATAATGAATTTATAGGTGAATAAATAATATCATCGAATAGAGTCATGGTAAACCTAAACCAATACATATATTAATAAGCTCAAAGAAGAGATAAGCTCATAAATAGAGCTTGGGAAAGAAGAGATAGTCCTAGTGTAAAGGACAAGAGGTGGAAAGGCCCTAGTGAGTTATAAAATAGAGAGTGAGATGGGTTCCAAGTGTGAAACAAAATTAAGAGGTCCAATTGAGGCTAACAAAAGAAGAGAATGTACCCAAGTGAGGTACTCAAGGTAAAGATGAAAGAATAGGTAGAATGAGAAGTGAGAGACAAGGCTAAATATGAAATCCATAGTGAGAGGAAGATGGAGATAGAGATAAAGGAAATTAAGGATGTATTTTAATGGATTGAAAGAGAGTTATTACATATCTAGAATTTTTATAGTTTGCAATGTGAAATAAAGATTAAGAAAAGAGTTAAGTGTATATTTAGAAAAAAATACGAGAGAGAGAGAGAGAGAGAGAGAGAGAGAGAGAGAGAGAGAGAGAGAGAGAGAGAGAGAGAGAGAGAGAGAGAGAGAGAGAGAGAGAGAGAGAGAGAGAGAGAGAGAGAGAGAGAGAGAGAGAGAGAGAGAATCAACAAGAAATGGAATATATGGAGAGGTAGTTGAAGAAGATGATAACATAACTTGTCATGCAAGATTAGAGAGAGGTAATTGGGCCTAAAACTTTTTAGTTGAATGTTGATTTATCATGGTTTAATGTAGGTCAAGAAGTGAAAAGTGAAGAGCAAGATGAAGAAATTGACTGGACAATAGTCCATAGGGAGGAAAAAATTGATGAAGGGAGAACTAAAGATGAAGCATTTTTCAACCTTGAATATGGATAACTACTTGATAAAGAGAAGTAGAGAGATGAGAAGAAAACAACATGTAATGAAGATAATGTAATTTTTAATAAATATTATCAAGATGAAGATGATGTTTTGTATAAAGACACAATAGGTTTGTTTGAGGATTTCATTGGATTAGTAAGGAAATAATAAACATATGAAGTGCTTAAATAAAGAGATAAAATGGTAAATGAAGATGAGACTAAATTAATATTCCATGAGAACAAGATACAAGGTGATGAGTTGGTTTATTAGATAGTCAAAGAAGGAGAATCTATAGTGGATGATATCAGGATAGAAGATGTTGATAACTAGAATATGAGCAAGCATGAATCTTTATAATGGTCACTAAATAAGGAAAAGAGTATGATATTGAACAGGTATGATAATGAAGACGCAAAAATAATAATGTTTGAAGAAGTAATAGAAAGATAATGGAAATTCATTCTAAATGCCATGAAGATTGAAGAGGATCATGAAAGAAAAAAAAATAAGGAGAGTAATCATAGGTTCAAGTAGTATTATAAAAAATATTAAGAGGAAGAGAAAAGGATTGCATAGATGAGGAAGTAGAGGCATAGGTGTGGAAGCAAGGAACACACATATTTGTATGAAAATATGAATAAAGAGGAATGTGTGGGTCAATTTATTTTCTCCCCTTTGGATTCTAATGTAGGGGAATCTTATAAATGCTCAAAAATGGTCTAGGCAGTGTCTTAAGAGTCATGTTTGTGTGCTCAATTTCAATTTGAATTCAAAGTTAATTTTCCTACCAAAATGGATTTTCAAATTTTCAAAGTGTTTTAGGTGGTCTAATTAAGTAATGAATATATGTAATAAATTACTAATGTTTTAATAGACCTTTATGGTCTCAATAAAGGTCCTAAAGTGGTTATATGTTATAAATTCAAGTTAATTTGTGAGGTGGCAATGAGAATGGTTAGCAAGAATCCACCACCCTATGTGGGTCTAGGAGTTGTTATAAGTTTCTTAAATAAATAAATAGTTAGAGTCATGTTTTAGAAGAGTTTAGATGGTATGTATAAAATATAAAGGTTTTGTTGTTAAAATTAGAGAGGAGGAGGAGATAATAATGGAAAACCATGCGAAGAGAAGGAATGGAGGTTTTCTAAAACAATGTATAGAATTGTATGAGTCCTTTTGTAATGATTAAAAGCTTCAAAATAATAACAATGGTTCTTCAGTTTCCAAACATGTTCCTTGATTATTTTATATTTATATGTAGATACAAGATTAACTAGTTTGGTGATATCCATGTTTTATTATGATGTGGAAATGAATTTGTAGGTTTGAGTTTTAGTTTATGAGTGTGCACATAGAAATTCACAACTGAGAGAAGAAAGATTACTTCAAGACAAAGAGTGGCAATTTTTTGGTGAGGAACACAAGGTAACCATTTGAGTACGATTTTATTCATACATGTGTTATAATTTTGATTCAAATATCCAAGCATTTGTAAACCTTGCTTACATGATAGTGTCCATATTTTATGCTTTGAATCTAGAAATAAACTAAGATAATTTTGGACTAAAAACCTACTATTTGATAGTGTGGTAAAATGTATTTAGTTTCTAATTTTAAAGATAATTATTTCATATTGATTTGGAAATTTATGTTATGGTTTGAGGCTTTACAGAAAGTTCTTTGCTTGGGAACAACCTAACATGCCCTATTCTTTATTCATATATTAAAGTGGACTAAGAAAGTATTAAATGTGCAAGTAGGAGACTAATGGAGATTTTTTTTGACAGAGATAATTATATTGGCAAGTCTTTATGTCTATGTTATTTAAGTCTTTATTGTCGTTTAAGTCATTTTGAAGTGTATTTCAATAGATGATGCACTCAGTCCTTGTACAGTCAAAATACTCACACATAGTTACTCTATTGTGTCTTCTAAAGTGAAAAAGTAACATCTAAACAACATTATTAACTTTTAAGGAGGATTAATATAGTTTTATAAACCTTAAAACACTTTCATAGTGAATTAAAATCTGAACAAGAGCTTGGAATTTCAAATGAATCCCTCTTGGGCTAGTATAGACTTAAAACTATTAGTAGAGTCCATTATGTAATGTGAGAATGACATTCTATAGGTAACCCTAAGTGAGAAACTTTGATGTAAAAGGTGTCATGTGGTGATACATATATTATAAATAATTCATAGGGATTTTAAAGTAAATAAAACATTTAGAAACCCATTAAGTGTCCTCTCAGCCAGTTACAGTCCCCGGTAACCCTATTTTTAGGGTTTCAAGAAAAGAATTGAAATAGGAAAATATTATACCATAGGAAAACATGAAAATTTTGTGGTAAGATGGTTATTTAAGTTTTTTAAAATATTTTAGAGTTTTAATGTTAATTAATTATAGTAATGTATGATTTTAGAAGGTTTTTGTGTAATAATGGGATAAAGAATGAATTTATGCATGAAATTTGGCATAAGGAAACAATGTGGTAGAGGGTATCTAAAACTGGTAATAGTTTTTCATTTTGTGAATTTACATTTTCATACAATAGGAAAAGCCTTAGAAAAATGCTATTAAAATGGAGGTAGAATTGGGTATGAGAGAAATTTTTATTTAAAGAAACTATAAGTGGTTTGAAGAGTCCATTAAGACATCTAAGATAATGTTTAATATGATTATAATCATGAACTAACCATATGAAAATAAGAACAAACAATTTCATATTGTCCCAAAGGAGTATGAAAGAATGAGTGAATCAAGGAAAAGGAAGAGTGTTTTAGAAAAGTGTTCACTACTCTACATCATTTTGGCATCAGAACCATCTAGATGCTCTAGGAATGGGTTTATACAGATATGAACATGGTGATTATATTGTTTATAGTTCATGTTTCTTGATTAACCAAGAAGTTATAGGTAAGTAAGCAAAAAGGTAGATTGTAAGGAGTCTTGTTGAGAGACAAATTAATAGGATAGATTAAGGAAGGTATGATCTATTTTATGGTTGATTTATTGGTTTGAATGCATTACTAATGAATTTAATAGGTGAGGAAATAATACAAGTGAATAGTGTTGTGGTAACCCTAAATCAAGAGAGCTATTAATAAGCTCAAAGAATAGATAAACTCATAAATAGATCATGGGAAAGAGGAGATATTCCTAGTGTGAAGGACAAGAGGTGGAAAGGCTCTAGTGAGGTTTGAAATAGAAAGTGATAGGGGTTTCATGTGTGAAACAAAAGGAAGTGGTCTAAGTGAGGCTAACAAAAGATCAGAATGTACCCAAGTGAGGTACTCAAGATGAAGATGAAAGAAGAGGTAGAAAGAAAATTGAGAGACATGGTTCAATATGAAATCCATAGAGAGAGGAAGATGGAGATAAAGATAAAGGAAATGAAGGATGCATTGATAAGGATGGAAAGAGAGTTATTATATAAATGAAATGTGTATAGTTTTCAATGTGAAATTAATATCAAGAAAATATTCAAGTGTAGCTTTAGATAAATAATGAAAGAGAGAGAGAATCAACAAGCAATGAAATATATAGAGAGGCAGTTAAAGAATATGGCAACACAACATACCATGGAAGAGAAGAGAGAGGCAATTGGGCCTCATATTTTTAGTCTAACATTGATTTGTCATGATTGAATGTAGGTCAAGAAATGGAAAGTAAAGAGCATGATGAATAAATTCATTGGTCAATAGTCTATAGGGAAAAAAATGATGAATGTACAACTAAAGATGAAGCATTTTGATACCTTGAAGATGGAGAACTATTTTTTGAAGAGGATTGGAGAGATCAGAAGCAAACAATAGGTAATGAAGACAATGTAATTTTTTATGAATATTGTGAAGATGAAGATGATGTTTTGTATAAAGACATAATAGGATTTCTTGAGTTAATTGGATCAATAAAGAAGCAAGAAACACATTGAGTGTTTGAAGAAAAATATGAATAGGTAAAGGAAGATGAGACTAAATTAATAGTCCATGAAATGAAGATGCAAGGTGATGAGTTGGCTTATTGAATATTCAAAGGAGTAACTACAGTGGAGATGTTGATAAAGATAATATGAGAAAGCATGAAGCTTTAGAATGGTCAGCAAAGAAGGAAAAGAGTATAATATTGAACATGTATGTTGATGAATAGGTAGAAATAGAAATGTTAGAGGAAGAAATAGAAAGAGAATGGAAATTCATTCTAAATGCCATGAATATTAAATAGGATCATGAAAGAAAACAAAATAAGAAGATTAATCATAGGTACAAGTAGAAATATAAAAAAATAGTGGGAGAAAAAGCAAAGGATCACATGGATGAGGAAGTAGAGGCATAGGTATAGAAGCAAGGAGCACACACATTTATATGAAACTTTTAATGAAGAAGAATGTGTGGGTCAATTTATTTTCTCCCCTTTGGAGTATGATATAGAGGAATCTTAGGAACTCTAAAAAATGGTCTAGAAAGTGTGTTAAGAGTCATGTTTTTATGTGTAATTTTAATTTGAATTCAAAGTTAATTTTCCCACCGAAAGGGATTTTCCAAATTTCAAAGTGTTCTAGGTGGTATAAATGAGTAATGGATATATGTAATTGATGAATAATGTTGTAATATACCTTTATGGTCTCAAAAAAGGTCCTGAAGTGGTTATGTGTTAAAAATGCAAGTTAATTTGTGAGGTGGCAATAAGAATGGTATGAAAAAATCCACCACCCTGCATGGGTCTAGGAGTTGTTATAAGTTAATTAAATCAAGAAACAATTATAGTCATGTCTTAAAAGAGTTTGGATGGTATGTAGAAAAGATAGAGGGTTTGTGGTTTGAAGTAGATAGGAGGAGGAGGAAACAGGGGTAGACCATGTGAAGAGAAGGAATGGAGGTCTACTAAAACATTATATAGGATTGTATGAGTCCTTTTGTAATGATCAACAACTTCATAGAAATAACAATGGTGTTTTGGTTTGAAAAAAAATTACTTTATTATTTAGGATTTATACATAGATACAAGATTAAATAATTTAGTGATATCCATGTTTTAGTATGATGTGTAAATGAATCTATAGGTCTAAGTTTTAGTTTCTGAGTATACACAAGAAATCCACATCTCATAGAAGAAAGATTCCTTCAAGGTGAAGAGTGGTAAGTTTTTGGTGAGGACCGCAATTGCACCATCTAAGTATGATTTTATTCATACATGTGTTATGATTTTGTTTCAAATATTTAAGGATTTGTAAAATCTACTTACAAGATAGTGTCCATATTTTGTGTTTTGAATATAGAAAGAAATTAAGATATTTGTGGACTAAAAGCCTGCTCATTTGACAGTGTGGTAAAAATAATTTAGTGGATAATTTTCAAGATAATGATAGTGTATTGAGGTGTAAATCTATGCTATGGTTTGAGGCTAGAAAAAAGGTCTTTGGTTGGGAAAACCATAGCATGCCTTGTTCTTTATTCCTGTATTAAAGTGGACTAAGAAAGTATTAAATGTGCATGAAGGGGACTAATGGAGAATTATTTTGAAATAGATAATGATAATTTTAATTATTTATGTCTATATACTTGAATTTTTCAGTGTGGGTTAAGTCATTTTGTAGTGTATTTCAATAGATGATGCACTCAGTCCTTGTACAGTCAAAATCCTAACACATAGTTACACTATTGTGTGTTCCAAAGTGAAAAGAAAACATTTAAAAAAGGTTATAAACTTTTAAAGAGGATTAATATAGATTTATAAAACTTAAAAAACTTTCATAGTGAATTTAAATCTCAATAGGAACTTGGAATTTCAAATGAAGCCCTCTCAGGCTAGTACAGACTTAAAACTATTAGCAAAGTCCATTACGTAATGTGAGAATGACATTATACAAGTAACCCTAAGTGAAAAACATTGATGGATAAGGTGTCATGTGTTGATATAGATCTTATAAATCATTAAAATTCTTTTAAAAGTCAATAAAATGTTTATAAACCCATTGAGTGTCCTCTCAACCAGTTACAGTCCCTAGTATTCCTATTTCTAGGGTTTCAAGACAAGAATTAAAATAGGAGAAGATTTCACCATAGGAAAATTTCAAAACTTGGTGTGAATATGGGGATTTAAGTGTTTTAAAATATTTTAGAGTTTTAAGGTTGATTAAATATGGTAAAGTATGATTTTAAAAGGTTTGTGTGTAAACATAACTCTAACAAACCTAGTAACCTTAAACTATGACCTAAACATGGTTGAAATAATGGGATCATGAATGAATTTAGGAAGTTTGTAATAAATAAATAAAATGGTAGAGGGTATCCAAAATTGGTAATATTTTTTTCATTTTATGAACATACATTTTCATATAATAGGAAAAGCCTTAAAAAAAGTCTACTAGAATGCAGGCAGAGTTGGGTATGAGAGAAATTGTTATTTGAAGATACTATAAGTGGTTTGAGGATTACATTAAGACCTATAATATCATGTTTAATGTGATTGTAATCATTAAATAACCATATTAAAATAGGGATAGATAATTTCATATTGTCCCAAAGGAATATGGAAGAATGAGTGAATCAAGGAAAAGGTAGAGTGTTTTAGAAAAGTGTTCACTACTTTGCATCAGACAACTAAATGTGTTATTCTAAGTCGAGTGAGCATATATATATATATATATATATATATATATATATATATATATATATATATATATATTGTGAATAAATTACAATAATTTGAATATTTAATGATGAATGGTCATAATTTGACATTCATATTTAGTCAGAGTAAATTAAACCATAATTAGTCTTCATGACTCAGTTGGGTTATATTTATAATGAGTTTTTTTAATATAATTATTATTAATATTTTATGTTGTGTAAACATAAGCATATATTTATTTACCTAACATTGAACATATATAGATAATTATTATATTTGGGGTTTAAATATCAATTGGATTATTATTTATACATTCAAATATTTGTAATATAGTTGAATAAATGTTTGATGGATGTTTATTAAACTATATTAAATGTTTGATTTAATTATGAGTTAATAGTATTTAGTAGCAAAAATGGAATATGAACATATATATGTAATTATGAATTATACATAAAGATTATTATGCATTCTTTAAGGATATTTCACACACACACACACACACACACACACACACACACACACACACACACACACACACACACACACACACATGATTATTATTATAATTAGATGTATTCTCATGCATATAGTTAGAGTCTTTAATAATTAAATTATATGAGATCTGATTGAGTGTGTGTGTATGAGTATGATTGATTTAATGGATCATTAAACTATATGAAAACTTTTTCCAAAGTAATGTTTATATTCAAACTTTATCATTTCACTATTTGATTATATGTATGTATGCACGATGTCATGCTAGAATGAAATTCCTTATGATATGTTGGATGTAGTTAAAATCTTACAACACATGGATTCTAGTTGACTTATCTATACCTTCACCATTATCATTTGATCATCCATGGAGGGAGTACCATTTCATAATTGGGTATTGTGTGGGGGATCTATGGTTTGTGGTTGGTGTAGAAAAGTACTCTATTGATTCTCTCCCTCTCCTTTAGTAGTTAGTCGATAGAGACTTTCACTCATGATTTCATTTTACTTACATATAATGAGTTTCTTGTCACTAATTGGTTTTGTGTAACAATGTATTTATTTATAAAGACTATGATGTAAAAACATTGTATTATTGTACTTGACAAACAATAGTTTGGGTTTTCTTATTGTATAATATTATTGTATTAATTTTCAGCAATTAGCTAAGTTATTATTCAGTAGTTATACATTTGTGATGGAATAAATTTTTAATTATTTTGAATATGATTATTTTATCATTATATAAATGAATCATAACTAGTTTATTATGAAATATAAATTTATTTAAGGATAAATTGACATGTCTTAATTTGGAATAATTTTATTGGATTATTAAGTCAGTTTTTTTTGTAAATACCATTATTTGAGTTACACCCAATGGGGTTCTAATAGTGTGTAACATTTATTATCCATTATATGCAGTGTTATCCTTGTTTTTGACATTATATTGTCTCTTTTATGCAACCCTTGGCCTTGTGTGAGACATATATTATCCTTTGTATGTAGCCTTTAGACTTTTGTGTGACATAGACTGATATTGTATGTATTCTTATTTTGTGTGTCATGCGCATGAAATTTATATTTAGCTTGTTGATTTTGTTGCATTTGTGTATTATGAAAACCATATCATGCACTTCACCATTTGTTTGTAATGTCATGATACATATCATGAACCTTTATTGTGTAGTATTATTCATTGATTATATAAATAATGGTCACTATGCATTGCATATATATATATATATATATATATATATTGACATGAGATTTTTATGCATTACATTCCATATGTTTTATATATGCTTTGATGATATATTAATTACTATGATGACATATTTTCCACATATTAGCATGATTATATCTTTATACATAACATTATATAGTTTACTCTTTCCTTTGAGATGTGTGACTTTCAAGATACATCCTTTACCTCAAAATTAGGGCATATTAGTGGAATTTTCATAGACTTAAGCCTCCATGAGCATAAAATTCATATCTTGACATAATATACAAGATTTAAGGTTTCATAGTTGTTTAGATATTAGATTAGGATAAATATTTATAGGTTTTATTTTTTATTTTTTAGTCATGTTTCATGCACATGCACTAATTTTATATGGACATGAGTTACATATGTATAGATTTAGATAATTTTGTGTCCATATGCCATGCATATGAACATAACTTTTACAAGGACTTGAGTCATATGTTTTCAAATATTCACATATTTAAACACATTTTAGGGCATATGAAACACATGCATACACATTTATAATATCATGAGATATAGGTTATCATATTTAACATAAATTAATTATATAGATACATAACATTATATATCATATTGGAAAAAATTTATGGGTCATGAAACTTGTTCATGCACATACACACTACTAATATTTCTATTTTCAAACATATTTAATGGTACTTAGTAGTGAACACCCTTTATAAAGTAATTTCATATGTAATGGTCAGTTCATGTTTAGATAATTAATTTTATTGAGATTGAGTTCCCTCATAATCCTTTTCATTACTCCAAAAACTTGATATATGTCTCCCACCTTTCATCTTGGGTTTATATGACTAGTCACATAAGTAGTGCAGTTGAGATTTAGTACCCTCAATTACCTTGGCACTAATACTTATTCATGAGGGTTGGGGTGTCTGTCATCCTATCATGCAACCTTTCCTTAGATACACAAATTAAAACTCAATCAACCCCAACTCTCCAAAGGGTTTAGTAAGAGGAACCATTCTCCAAGTGAATCAATAAATAAGGATAATTCTCCAATACTTAAATAAGGAAGAATCATCTCCAAAACATTATAGGTAAACATGGGTCAACCACTTACATGGGAATTCCTTCCTTGGTCTTAAATTTTAAGATTTAACTAATTCATTTTAATATTTTCATTTCATGGACGTTGATTGCTACGTGTTTATTTTAGGTTTTCTTAGATCAATTTACACATTCAAAGCATTTTCCAAAGATAAAGTGTGATTTAGACACTTAGGTATATCTCTTTATTATTTTACTCTAGTATTTGTATTGTATTTTAATACTAGAATATAATGGGCACAAATTTAAATATTAAATATTGGTATTATATACTTAGCAATATTATTGTTGCCCTAAATTCACTCTACATGACTTGTGTGTATATATATGACTCTTATTCACTATTATCTTACATCCACGTGTTTTCCATGGGTCAAATCCTCTTTAATTACTATCAAACACCAAAAATAATACCCCAGTCTATGTAAAATAAATAAATTATCATACTCATACATCTCTAGATCACCATATTAGTTTGCATATCTCCTATATGAAATATTTAACCTCAAATCATACTAAAATTTTAGTAGCATAAAAACATGATGATTTCATTCCACACCAAGTAATGGCCACATTTTAGATTAAAATCATTATTATGGATTATCCCACGTGTTTCTCATTTTACTGGCATGAAAAAGTACCCAAAGAATCCCATATAAATAAAAAATAGGTTTATGCCTATTATTCATATATCAACCATATACAAGCATACTCAAAAACTTTCACATTCAAATTCATTACCCTATTATTCCTAGTTCTTCCATCAATTGCAAGTCTAAAAAACCTCAAAGCTAAGCCAAAAATCATATTCTATGTATCAAAATCTAGAGCATAGGTTGTACAGATTCATGTATCATTATCACATGCATTCACCTAATGGGGAGAACTACATGAGATTTGAGTCCCCTCTTTGGAGTATTGGATATGTAGACAATTATTAGATATTCGATAGGGAGTGGTTGTGGTCAATTCAACCCACTTTTTCCTCATTTTTGATGCCTAAACCCTAAATTCAATAGTGGAATTAAGGTTTTAATATAAGGGTACATATTTTATTGAAGTGTGCCCATAGCTGGACCTCAAGATCATTCACATAAGATAAGAGAAGAAATCCTAGTAGCCTATAATAGAACATAAGAACAAGAGTCCCTAAGACCTATACAATTACACTAAGATCAGTTATATTGGGGTTTAGGGGTTCTCGTCATAGGGCACCTACATCACCTACAACTTCTACTTCTACTAGATGGGTCCCTAGACCTATATAGTTAAAATAGTATCACAGTTAGTACCATAATGTCATAGCATCAGTACTTAGGCAAATTGAGACTCAGATTATACAACATAGTAGATCATGGGCTCACAATTTCCCTTTCACACCACATGCATGATCATAGTTCCCCTACTTGACATAGGTCATAGAGATAGTGAATCTCCCATGAGCCTCATTAGTTAGTATGGTTCCCACCCTTGTACATACTTCCTTCTCTCTCTAACTCTTTATACATAGTTTATTTTAATTTGCTTGTACATAGATTATACTCAAAAAAATACAAAAATAATACAATATGTCAAAATACAAAAATATTCAAATATTTCAAAAACATAATTTTTTTTAGATTGTATGCATTGTTATGTTTACATTTATACTACTTGCTAGATATTGCATATTGTTAGCTATCCTAGTATATTTAGTTTTATCATGCACATATGCTTCACTTATTCTTATCTAGTGCTTGAAAATTACAAATAGGACTCTAGTACACTACACTAACCTAAATGAGCTATCATCTACCCATTAGGGTAATTTACACCAATCCAAATTTATACATTTGATACATCTACCCATTGGGGGCATCTCAGACATAGTTTATATAACCTAGTTTTATCTTACATACTATTCATTTTAGTTTACACATTGATTTATCTTGGCATTGATCATTTATCCTCATTGCTTAGATTTTTTGCCAACTATCACTAGTTAGACTCAGTATATATGCATCCCAACATTTACATATATTTGTACTACATAGGTATACATGAATTAATTTTTAGTTTTCCTAGATTAGACTTGATTATGTTCCTATGTTACTTCCATCTTAAAGGGCATTTAAATCTATCATTATTCTTTGTCTCTACTCCACTTCTCTATTTTATGCCTTGGACATGTTCCCATATCCATTGTGTGTGATTTCTTATTTCTATATATGGATATTTGAACATGTCCTTTTGTGTGGCTCTATGCCAAATTACTTGTTGCTTTCATATGTGGATATTTGAACATGTCCCTATATGTCTTCATTCTCATATTTATTAATATGTACCCATGTCCTTTGTATTGTGGCCCCTTAGCCTATCTTTTTTGTGTCTCATGTGTTTTTATGTTTTCTTCCTTTTATGGTTCTATACCATGACACTTATATTTTCTTGTTACACACACACACACCATTTTTTGATGCCATGAGGCATATCATGCATCTTCCCTTCCTAATTGGGTGTAATGATAGATAACATACCCCATCCCCTTAGGTAGTTACTCAATATTTTTACTATACACAATTATTACATCTATCATGGCACCTTTGTGTAATAATAGATTACAACATACATCTTACATTACTTATGCTCAAATACTTTTACATTCCAATGTTAAATTTATACATTGTATTGGAATATCATGCAAATGTTTTGGCTAATAAATTTTTTAGAGCTACTTATTTAGATGGTAATTATTATAGAGATTTCACAACTAGCCTCAAAATAAGGGCCATTTATATGGGCTTGTCACAGAGATCATGATCTTATATTGATATTCACATATAAAGTTTAGCACATAGAATCAATTTTAGATATCAGACTCAAGGAAGACATAGAATAGAATAGAGACTCAAAAGTTATGTCATATCACTAAAATATTAGACCAGACAAATATTAACACCCATATTTGAACAATGGTACCATGGGGCACTATTATCCACTACAAGGTGATATTGTCTAGTAGCCCTAGTTTTAAGACAATTCAGATCATTTAGATGAATACATTAGGTATAATATAGATTTACATAGATACAATCAAAGGTTTGGCAGTTATGTTTAGATTTTGCTCAGATTCATTCATTAGTTCATATCACTTAAAAATCAAACTAGGTAGACATTAACACCCATATTTGAACACTAACATCATGGGGTGCTACTATCCACTACAATGTATTACTATCCAATATCCCCCACTTTAAGACAATTTAGATCATTCAGACTAGTACACTAGTTACAAAATAGATTTACACAAATACAATAAAAGGTTTGGTAGTTATGTTTAGATTTTACTTAGATTCATTCATTACAACTCATATTCATACCAATTTCTCATATTTGGGGACATCATGTATGGCATGATCACTCCCACATTTAATTCACTTGCATAGATTGAGCTATTATGTACTTAGTTCAAATTTAGTATACTCATATACTATATTGGGGGTATGTGCATAACACATTAGTTTCCATATAGTGAACTGTATGTAGGTTAATCGAATGGAATGGAAAACTCCATGTCATTTTCTATGTTTTAGACACTTATTATCACATTCTAGGTTCTCACTAAATTCATTCCTCACTCCATCTATAGTGGTTGGTATTCTTGAGTGTCTTAGAGCCACCTAATATACCCAAGTGGCTGTAGAGATGTTTACATAGTTAGACTATACTTAGATACTTTAATCACTTTATGTAGTTCAATTACATATGCATATACTTCACATAGATTTTCAATGATCAATTCATTGCTTATTTGAGTTCTTGAGCAACCTATATTAGATGGTTATTCATAGAGATCAGGACCCACCAATAAGGGGTGGGAAATGATGGAGTCAAAACTATATTGAGTTATTGAGCCATCCATATGAAGACTGAGCAAGCCATCAATTCAATCTAAGATATTAAATGATATGATCACTATGTAAACTCACACAAATAGGTTTTCACTAGGTTCATGCATTGGTTTATGTACCCATTGAGATGTTTTGTTCCTTTTCTCTCTCTTTGATTATCATTCACTCAATTACTTCATTTCAACATAGTCTTTTACTTTTGATCATCTCTTAAGTAAGGACTTATTTTTTCATGTTTCATTGAAGGAAATTTATTTGGATCATATTTCACATATATAGACCCATATTCACATACTCAAACTTAGCTACATGAGCTTCACTTCCAAAGTAAGTCTGGGTATGCTTATTTTTCCTTTATCTTAGTCATTTCACTTTGTTTCATTACTAACATAAAGTGGAGGAGAAATGTAATCACCTAAAAATGGTAATTGGATTCTAATAGTATCTCTTGAGTTACCCTATTATTAGCTTATCCCTAGACCCATTTTATAGCCTTAGATGCACTTTTTTAGGCATTAAATAGACCACAATAACATATAATCAGCCAAAATATAGTCCAAAAACTATCTTCTCAGATCCTAACCCATATTAATCAAAAATCTACCAAGTGAACATTAACACCACATTTGGGGCACTGCAACCACATGTCATGTCCCCTTTTTTGTGGACATTGATAGACTTGATGATTAGCCTATTATGCGACCTTCGTAGGCTGATAGGATGGATAGAGGTTCATAATGGAGCTTGGCTTGGCTTTGATTTTCAGAATTCCTACAGTTGGCTTTCATTCAAGTTATTTCAGACACATTTAGCCTGAGCTCCTATTATTTAGGGATATTTGACATGCAGTGGAGCACCCTTATTTTGGTATGGTCATGTGCGGAATCACTCCCTAGTTCACTAGCTTCGAACGGTTCAAGGATCTGACATGTATTGAGGGAAATATTAATATTTGATTGATTTAATCAAATATTAATTATTTGGTCTAATTTTAAATTAGATATTAATTAATTATTTGGTCTAATTTTAAATTAGATATTAATTAATTATTAATTATTAATTATTTAGTCTAATTTTAATTAGAAACCCTAATTCTAATTTAAGGAAACCCTAATTAGGGCAAGCACATATTTTGAGGGTATAAGGGTTTCTCATGGAGGCCATATTGATAAGCCATTGATTATTGATTATTGATTTTGAAGAATTTCTTCTGTGAAGACTGAGCCAAGGGTTCTAGGATTCCATTGCAGTGGAGAACGTCAACTCTTCATTGTGTGTGATTTAGAGGCTGTGAGATATCAGCTGATTTATTGTCAAATTGAGAGATAGCTTCATACAGAAGTTATCACAGAGGTATATAGATTTGAGAGATAGCTTCACACAAAAGTTATCACAGTATTTCAGGTATTTCTTGATTTAGTTTATGTTTTGTTTCAATAAATCATATAGAGAGAGATCTGCTATATTAGATACCATAGATTTCCAGATCAAGGATCAAACAGATAGGTTGTGCTAAATTAGTGACCGTATGAAGTCCGTACAGATCCACACAGATACCGACATCAGCAGACAGAGATCCCCAGTGACCGACATCAGCCGTCTGAGGACTGACGTCGGCAGATAAGGACCTACAGAGACTGGCGTCGATAGTATATCGACCGACGTCGGTGACTGTGTGTTCGACACAGCAGGCCGAGACTTCTAGATTCATATTTATTTCCACATTTGCACAAGATTAGGGTTTTAAAATAGTATTGTAATATTCTTTGAGGTGCATGACAGAGATCTATTATAATAGTCTGAGCAATAAATAAGAAATTATATTGTGGTAATTTGTTTATTTGAATTGATATTCTGCAAGTTTGTATCCAGATCAGAGCTTTTATTGTAGAAAAAGGAACCCCTAAGTAAGGGAAATCACAGTGGTATCAGAGCCAAATTCCTGCCATCCTGTTGGATAGTTTGGGCAAATCAGAGCCAATGTCCTGCCATCTTGTTGGGTAGGTGGGTAGATTGAATCAGCGAAGTCACCATGAGTGACAAATATAATGATGATCAGGACACCAAAGAATTCTACCGAGCTATGGTTACAGGCCAGCAGCAGATGAGACAGGCACTACAGGAACTCACTACTCTGGTAGAGAGGATGAACACATCTATTCGATAGAATGGGGAGCAAGGAGATAATAGGGGTGCTACTATTAATTGGAGACCATAGTTGACCCATTCTAGTATCACGGATAGGCCTACATGGCCTACGTTTGTTAAGAATGATTCAAAGGCCAACCCAGCATCACCACCTTTGGATCGAGAGGCTCTTAACGGTCTACACCGGAGGAAGCTTTGCTTGTATTGCAAAGATCCATATGATGCCAACCACAATTGTAATTTGAGGCCTAAGGGCAAGGCATATCATATAATATGGGAGTATTATGAGGATTCAAAATCCAAAGATTTCGAACAACATGATAGTTCCGAGGAGTCAAAGGTAGAGGCTTCAGAGCCTAAGGTAAAGACAATGAAGGTGGCTCACTAGGATTCTGAGAGACATGTGGATGAGCTTAATCATGGGGATTTGGACTCTCAGTTAGTTGCAGAGGATGAGAGAGCTGGAGATTGTGATGATGATATAGTTTCAGTAGCAGCTTCTTCAGAGTTAGATGAGGATGAGTCCGATGCTAGCATTCAGAGTGTGGAGGTATACTCAGAGATTAGTACATTGAGTGTTGATTGTGAGTATATTCCTAAATTTGTAGTTGAAGAACATGTTGTTGGTACTGACACACATGTTCATGATTTGGGAGTACTTGATTCTGATGAGTTTGAGATACCAGTGGAGTTGAGTTTCCAGATTGATTCTTCTCACACAGATGACAGTGTGGTACAGTTGGTTGTGCTGCCTTTACAGAGGGATCAGTTATGGGATGGATTGGCACCATCTTTTGTAGATGGGATTGATAGTTTGTTAGTGCATGACTTAGAGCAGGAGTTGATCAGATATGCTGACCACAGTAGAGGTACAGTGTGTGGATTCTCCATACTTGGCATAGTTCCATTTGGGATTTGTTGCAGAGTTGGAGCGTGCCTTCTGCATAGCATGGTGGAAGGTGTATATGATATTTGTGATCTTGGATTTTGGTTGAGTTGCATTTGCCAGTTTGTTCATGGATTCCTCTTTGATCTACCTTTGATGATATTTCAGGAACTTGCATTGATTTACAGCAGTTCAAAGCATAACTATATTTGGGATCCAGGTGGATCGAGTGGTTCATTGTTCTGAGATTGCTTGGGGACAAGCAATTTTTGGAGGGGCGGATTGTCATGTCCCCTTTTTTGTGGACATTGACAGACTTGATGATTAGCCTATTATGCGACCTTCGTAGGCTGATAAGATGGATAGAGGGTCATAATGGAGCTTGGCTTGGCTTTGATTTGCAGAATTCCTACAATTGGCTTTCATTCAGGTTATTTCAGACACATTTGGCATGAGCTCTTATTATTTAGGGATATTTGACATGCAGTGGAGCACCCTTATTTTGGTATGGTCATGTGTGGAATCACTCCCTAGTTCACTAGCTTTGAATGGTTTGACGATCCGACATGTATTGAGGGAGATATTAATATTTGATTGATTTAATCAAATATTAATTATTTGGTCTAATTTTAAATTAGATATTAATTAATTAATTATTTGGTCTAATTTTAAATTAGATATTAATTAATTATTAATTATTTAGTCTAATTTTAAGTAGAAACCCTAATTCTAATTTAAGGAAACCCTAATTAGGGCAAGTACATCTTTTGAGGGTATAAGGGTTTCTCATGGAGGCCATTATTGATAAGCCATTGATTATTGATTATTGATTTTGAAGAATTTCTTCTGTGAAGACTGAGCCAAGGGTTCCAAGATTCCATTGCAGTGGAGAACGTCAACTCTTCATTGTGTGCAATTTAGAGGCTGTGAGATATCAGCTAATTTATTGCCAAATTGAGAGATAGCTTCATACAGAAGTTATCACAGAGGTATATAGATTTGAGAGATAGCTTCACACAGAAGTTATCACAGTATTTCAGGTATTTCTTGATTTAGTTTATGTTTTGTTTCAATAAATCATACAGAGAGAGATCTGCTATATTAGATACCATAGATTTCCAGATCAAGGATCAAACAGATAGGTTGTGCTAAATTAGTGACCGTATGAAGTCCGTACAGATCCACACAGATACCGACATCAGCAGACAGAGATCCCCAGTGACCGACATCGGCCATCTGAGGACTGACGTCGGCAGATAAGGACCTACAGAGACTAATGTCGGTAGTATATCGACCGACGCCGGTGACTGTGTGTTTGACACAGCAGGCCAAGACTTCTAGATTCATATTTGTTTCCAGATTTGCACAAGATCAGGGTTTTAAAATAGTATTGTAATATTCTTTGAGGTGCATGACAGAGATCTATTGTAATAGTCTGAGCAATAAATAAGAAATTATATTGTGGTAATTTGTTTATTTGAATTGATATTCTGCAAGTTTGTATCCAGATCAGAGCTTTTATTGTAGAAAAAGGAACCCCTAAGTAAGGGACATCACAGTGGTATCAGAGCCAAATTCTTGCCATCCTGTTGGATAGTTTGGGCAAATCAGAGCCAATGTCCTACCATCTTGTTGGGTAGGTGGGTAGATTGAATCAGCGAAGTCGCCATGAGTGACAGACATAATGATGATCAGGACACCAAAGAATTCTACCGAGCTATGGTTACAGGCCAGCAACAGATGAGACAGGCACTACAGGAACTCACTACTCTAGTAGAGAGGATGAACACATCTATTCGATAGAATGGGGAGCAAGGAGATAATAGGGGTGCTACTATTAATCAGAGACCACAGTTGACCCATTCTAGTATTGCGGATAGGCCTACATGGCCTACGTTTGTTAAGAATGATTCAAAGGCCAACCCAGCATCACCACCTTTGGATCGAGAGGCTCTTAACGGTCTACACCGGAGGAAGCTTTGCTTGTATTGCAAAGATCCATATGATGCCAACCACAATTGTCATTTGAGGCCTAAGGGCAAGGCATATCATATAATATGGGAGTATTATGAGGATTCAAAATCCAAAGATTTCGAACAACATGATAGTTCCGAGGAGTCAAAGGCAGAGGCTTCAGAGCCTAAGGTAGAGACAATGAAGGTGGCTCACTAGGATTCTGAGAGACATGTGGATGAGCTTAATCATGGGGATTTGGACTCTCAGTTAGTTGCAGAGGATGAGAGAGCTGGAGATTGTGATGATGATATAGTTTTAGCAGCAGCTTCTTCAGAGTTAGATGAGGATGAGTCCAATGCTAACATTCAGAGTGTGGATGTATACTCAGAGATTAGTACATTGAGTGTTGATTGTGAGTATATTCCTACAATTGTAGCTGAAGAACATGTTATTGGTACTGACACACATGTTCATGATTTGGGAGTACTTGATTTTGATGAGTTTGAGATACTAGTGGAGTTGAGTTTCCAGATTGATTCTTCTCACACAGATGACAGTGTGGTACAGTTGGTTGTGCCGCCTTTACAGAGGGATCAGTTATGGGATGGATTGGCACCATCTTTTGTAGATGGGATTGACAGTTTGTCAGTGTATGACTTAGAGCAGGAGTTGATCAGATATGCTGACCACAGTAGAGGTATAGTGTGTGGATTCTGCATACTTGGCATAGTTCCATTTGGGATTTGTTGCAGAGTTGGAGCGTGCCTTCTAAATAGCATGGTGGAAGGTGTATATGATATTTGTGATCTTGGATTTTGGTTGAGTTGCATTTGCCAGTTTGTTCATGGATTCCTCTTTGATCTACCTTTGATGATATTTCAGGAACTTGCATTGATTTACAGCAGTTCAAAGCATAACTATATTTGGGATCCAGGTGGATCGAGTGGTTCATTGTTCCGAGATTGCTTGGGGACAAGCAATTTTTGGAGGGGCGGATTGTCATGTCCCCTTTTTTGTGGACATTGACAGACTTGATGATTAGCCTATTATGCGACCTTCGTAGGCTGATAAGATGGATAGAGGGTCATAATGGAGCTTGGCTTGGCTTTGATTTGCAGAATTCCTACAATTGGCTTTCATTCAGGTTATTTCAGACACATTTGGCATGAGCTCCTATTATTTAGGGATATTTGACATGCAGCGGAGCACCCTTATTTTGGTATGGTCATGTGCGGAATCACTCCCTAGTTCACTAGCTTTGAACGGTTTGACGATCCGACATGTATTGAGGGAGATATTAATATTTGATTGATTTAATCAAATATTAATTATTTGGTCTAATTTTAAATTAGATATTAATTAATTAATTATTTGGTCTAATTTTAAATTAGATATTAATTAATTATTAATAATTAATTATTTAGTCTAATTTTAATTAGAAACCCTAATTCTAATTTAAGGAAACCCTAGTTAGGGCAAGCACATCTTTTGAGGGTATAAGGGTTTCTCATGGAGGCCATTATTGATAAGCCATTGATTATTGATTATTGATTTTGAAGAATTTCTTCTGTGAAGACTGAGCCAAGGGTTCCAGGATTCCATTGCAGTGGAGAACGTCAACTCTTCATTGTGTGCAATTTAGAGGCTATGAGATATCAGCTAATTTATTGCCAAATTGAGAGATAGCTTCATACAGAAGTTATCACAGAGGTATACAGATTTGAGAGATAGATTCACACAGAAGTTATCACATTATTTCAAGTATTTCTTGATTTAGTTTATGTTTTGTTTCAATAAATCATATAGAGAGAGATCTGCTGTATTAGATACCATAGATTTCCAGATCAAGGATCAAACAGATAGGTTGTGATAAATTAACAGTCGTACCAAGTCTGTAAAGGTCCGTATAGATCCACGCAGATACCGACATCGGCAGACAGAGATCCCCAATGACCGACATCGGCCGTTTGAGGACTGATGTCGGCAGATAAGGACCTACAGAGACTGACGTTGGCAGTATATCGACCGACGCCAGTGACTGTGTGTTTGACACAGCAGGCCGAGACTTCCAAATTCATATTTGTTTCCAGATTTGCACAAGATTAGGGTTTTAAAATAATATTGTAATATTCTTTGAGGTGCATGACAGAGATATATTGTAATAGTCTGAGCAATAAATAAGTAATTATATTGTGGTAATTTGTTTATTTGAATTGATATTCTGTAAGTTTGTATCCAGATCAGAGCTTTTATTGTAGAAAAATGAGCCCCTAAGTAAGGGACATCACACCACATGGCACTAATGTCCCCAACTGAGATCTAATATTATTATCACTATTTCTTCCCAATGGATACTTTTTAAAATGTGTGACCTTCCTAAAGTTGGCCTAATCATATATTATTATCTACATAAGAAACATAACTCTATAAATATAAGTATAATTGAACTTTATTCATTAAATGAAAAATAGATGAAAAAATGTATTCAAACTAAAGACAAGTTGAGAAAAATTAAGATATTTGATCTTTATTCTTCCATATTTTTTCATACTACCATTTACAACAAACCTAAGTCCAATTTTCAAATATTTGATCCAAATTCTTCACCGGTGTCTAAAACATGGATTCTAATCTAGAATTTATATCAACTATCATATCTAAAACTAGAAGTGACATCCATCATATAACACATGATGCCCCTTATATCTATATTCTTTAAGAAAAAGTGTACTAAAAATTATTGATTTTAAACTAGTCTGACTATGCAAAACTGTAGCTAAACCTAATTTTTTCCTGCTTCTAGAAAGTTTGGTTTTTTTATTGCTTGGATACGAGCACTAAAGCAAACACTAGTTGCACCAGTGTTGTTTTCCAAGTTGGGTGCTATTGTCTAAAACAAATCTAGTAACTGTTCTAGATTCTTGACTATCTGCCTAGTCTATTTTGACTATTTTGATGTATGGTTGCTACTCTAGGTATGTTTAATACTTTTTTTTATCATTAGGAGATTTGATATATATGATAAAACCCTTATTTATTTCCCCCTCTTTTGAGGCTAGAAATGAAGACCCTATAATGACTTCCCTTAAAATAAATAACCCTATAATTGTGTTATGCTATAAAGATACATGATATAGAAATTATAATCGACAATATATCTCAAGATATAACATGATTTATATTGAGAGATTATTACATTAACAGGGGTGTGCCTAGATGGATATAATAGTGTAATAATATGTGTAATATACTAAACTATAAATAAAAGTTTGGTTAGTTTTTAGTTGTTAGTTGGAGGAATAGAGCATGATGTCCATTATAGCATCTAAGAAAGCAAGATAATGCATGATGTTGATCATGGCATTGAAAAAAATGAGAAGAATGCAAGAAACAAGCACACAAGGAAAGAATCAAGAAGCATATAGGGGTGGCCAAGGGGCCACACAAACAAGGGACATGGGCACATGTCACTCATACTAGAAGGCAAGCATACAAGGCATCTTCAAATGCCTCATACACATACAATTAAAATAAGCAAGGTTGGTATGAAAACCATAATCACATAGAAGAGTATAGGTAAAGGACATTGATAAATGTTCAAAGGCACACACATGAGTAGAAGTAAAGGAAATTTTAAAGTGTCCTAAGGAACACACAAGACATAGAAGCAAAGGACAGTGACAAATGTCTTAAGCAACATACAAGAGATGAATAGGAACTGAGAAATTCAATCACATATATCTATATTAAGCAAAAAAGGAAAGCATGTAATAAATGGAAATACAATCACATCTAACTAATCAAATAAAGAATTGAAAGTGTGAAAAACATGTTAGTACAAGACAAGGTATATGCTATAAAATACACAAGTGCTATATACTAGTGAGTGTCGACAGAGTAATCTATGTAAGCTAGTAAGTAATGTACATCATCATGATAACTAGAGCATGTGATTTAGGAATGACATAACATGAATGGTGTAGTCATGTAAAATATTCCCCCAATGGGTATGTATATCAATATATGTCTCAACATATAAGTAGGATGCCCCCTCAATGGGTAGAGTGAAGTAATCATAGAGTTGGATGTTACTACACACACTCAAAAGAGATCAAGTGAAGCATGGTAATGTAGATAAATTTAGAAACAATAGTATATAAAAATAGATGTAAGTCTAGCATGATAGTATAAATGTAAATCATGGATGATACATACAATCAAAATATTTTTGGTGTTTTTGAATTATTTATATATTTTTGTATTTTGAACTTTTTGAATGTTGTATTGTTTCTGGTATTTTTGATATAATCTATATACAATCAATCAAAAAATAAATTATGTAAAAGAAATTGAAATAAATATATGTACAAGTAAGCTAGGAAGGGATGATACTAACCGATGAGTCTCATGGGAGACTCCCTATCATGGTGTCTTGTATCAAACAAAAGAATCATGCATGATTATGAAGCATGAGGGAATGACTATGAATATGAATTTGAATGTTTGGATTCATTGCTAGTGTCTTGGAAAACATAATAACCTATATTATTCCACTCATCATTATCTTCTTGATTTTGAACCAATGGAATGCTAGTGTTGAATTTTGTTATACCTGGATCTTTTCTTTTGATAAGTTGTGTCTATGAAACATTTACCTTAGGTTGTTCAATAAATCCCAAACCTTGGTGACAAACATTATTTAATTCTAAAATAGGAGTAATGATGCCTTGAGCTTGCTTTCCCAACCCTTGACCTTAATAATCAAATTATTGTAGATATTTTTGACAAACCCATAGTGATTTGAAAGTTGAGCCTCATTTTGGAGGGGTAGATTTGCATATTTTTCATGTTTATGCTTGTGGTATTGTTCATTAATATAATTTTGTTTTTTAATCCTTTTGTTGTTTTGATTTATGCTTTTATAACCAATTTTGTAATGTTTCTAAATTTGACCCTTTGTGAATGTGTTCCTGTGTCACTGTAGATTTATTGACACATTTACCCTATACAGGGTCCTCATTATAAATTATCTATTATATATGTTGTTTCAATGCAAAACATGAATCTATGTGATGCCCATGTATTCTATGATATGCATAATAATATCTTAATCTTCTCACTAGATGTAGAGGAGGTAGTTTGATCAACTTAGATTTAATTATTTATCTTAGTACCTCACTTAAACTCTTTTTTGACCTTTGAATGATTTTTGAATCACTAATTGTAGTGTTAATTTGTTATGATTTCTTGTTTTGATATGTAATTTTGCTTACAACCAATTGACTATGTGAAGGTGTACATACATGATTGACACTAGGATGCCTTTGAGGCTTTTGTATTATAATCTAATTTTCCAATTTTGTGATCTTATCATGTAATAGCTGATTCTGCATTTGTAAATTTGAAATTAACTTTCTCATACTAGTGATTGG
Organism: Torreya grandis; assembly: GCA_037957365.1. Lineage (NCBI taxonomy): Eukaryota > Viridiplantae > Streptophyta > Pinopsida > Cupressales > Taxaceae > Torreya > Torreya grandis. The sequence continues at coordinate 2,091,448 of JARHVA010000839.1, forward strand.
ATCTCTTAGAGTTTCACAAGTACAAACCCTAGTTACTTTTGATTGAACATGTAAGCACATATGTTAAAGAGGATTTGAAGAAGCTATGGGCTGAATGTATGCATTAAGAACAATAGTATAGGTTACCTCACCTTTTGGAGGGGTGATATCACGGACTTGTCTAGAGGGAAAGTAGTTATGACCCCCTTGGGGGAGAGGAGAAGGAATTTCTTTCATGTGCATAAGATATGACATTGAAACTTAACAGGGGGTAGTTAGCTTATGTAAAAACCATGTATCCAAAGAGTTAGTTATATCTATGTATAAACCATGTATATGGGATGAAATTCATGTAATTGGAGTTGTAAGTTGTATAGAAATATGATTATAAAAACTATTCCACATGAGAGAGAGCAAACAAGGGATAGAGATCATGAAATGGTGCACTAATCCATTAAGAAATTTTACATGTGTTATGATATGTCTATTATATGTGGCAAGATAAACTTGAAAAGTTTTACATATGAGACATAGAAAGAAAAGGGTAGAGAATATGGAATTGTGCATTAATGAGTAAAGATATTTGACTTGTAACGTAATAATTCTAACATGTTTAGCAAAATAGAGATGGAAAGTATTCTGCATGAGAGAGAGTATGCAAAATAAATATTGAAATCTTATGCATGTTTAGCAATAAATTTTTTAATATCATTCCTTATTATGAAAATTAATCATGAAAGGGAAAGAATGAAACTTTGCATTAACATATGGTAAACTTCATCATTCATGTGCATGATAGGACCAAGTATGGTCTCCTTATTATTTGCAAGAAATGTAAGAAATATTTGGAAATAAGTGAAATCCATTTTTGTTTTGATGTTCAATCTAATTTTTTCATGTAAGCTGATACCTCAAGAAGTAATGGGACCTATTCTATGAAACTAGGGTTTGAAATATGATTATTTTAAAAATTACTATGGAATTTTGAAATTTAAAGTGAATTTTTGAGTTAAGTATACAAGTAAAAAATCAAAAATTTATTAGAAAATTTGTGATTTAAAGAGACCTAGAAGATACAAATAGGTTTTTGAAAAATAAATATTTTGGAAAATTACTATTGAATTTTGAATTTTGAGGTGAATTTTTTATTATAATATGCTAGTAAAAAATTAGAAAATTATTGGAAAATTACTAAAAAACACGGGAACCTAGTATGGGTAACTAGGGTTTGAAAGAAAAATATTTTTAAAATTGTTAAAAAATATTAAAATTTAAAGATAATTTATGATTTTATTATATAGGTAAAAAATTAGGAAAATATAGGAAAAATTAATGGTAAAATTACATTAGGGTTTCTAGGGGTTTTGTGCATAAATAAAGCAAGTCAGGTTCACCAAATGATTTAACAATTTTAGGAATATTTGTATATTATTATTAATTTGGTTAAAGGGTTTGAGTAGTAAAATCAATAAATAATTATAAAATAATTAAGATAGTAATTTTTGTAAATTAATTGTTATTCAAACTTTTCTAAAAATAGTAACAAGGAGAAATAAATAAAACTTAGCTAGAAATTGATTTATCTGACTGAGCTAGAGGCTAGAATTCATAGTGTAAGATTAAGACACTATCAAAAACTAAGATCTAAACTTTGTTTTGTGATTGGATAAGAGCACTAAAACTATATATTAGGTGCACCGATGTTATAGTCCACATATGTTGCTAAAATCTTGAGGATCTGTGCTTTTTAGGTTTTGCTCATTATATTTGTGTGACCTTGTCTACAAATTTTTGGTATCTATAAGTCTATATAATTTCCTATAGATCAGATTATTTATTAAAACCTTATCTTCAATTATGCTTTGACTAATTTTGAGCAAGTGGTGGGTTAGTGTGTGTAATATGCAATAGACGTGCCTCACACCTCATGTGTGTGCATGTTGTCTACATATAAATACTTTGAAAAGGGATTAAGCCATATGTAGTTCTCTCACTTGATGTGCTTTATGTAATTATATATATATATATATATATATATATATATATATATATATATATATATATATATATATATAAATGCATAATGCTAAACTAGATGTGGTTTAGGAAGCTAGGGACTGGTGTAAGGATTTTAATGAGCTTGCAAGTATGTTAGTTGGCTATATGCAAAAAATAGGCAATATTGATTAAATAGTCTTGCTTTTATTCTTGTTTTCTTTGTGATGTTTGTAAACCCCTTCTAAATGATATTTGAATGGGTTTTTATAGGGATCTATTAGTCATGGGTTAAATTTATTTGTGTTATGTTGACAAGGAGAAGGATGGGGAATCCAAAAAATTTAACTATTGGAGCCAAAACTAGACTTAGACAATAACCATGAAAGTAGACAGGAGTGACACCAGCACTATAGTCTTAGTGTGGCACTATTATCTTGAGTAGATGAGACCTAGGGAGATTGACATATCATAGAAAGAGGATTCTATCCTAGCTATGATGAGGTCTAAAAGGCTACGGATGTTTGGAAATTAGTGAAAAGATGCATATAAGGGCCATGAGAGAAAATAAGAGGGACCTATGGGTTGGGTGTCATTAGTCATGCTCATGTTACTCATTTTTAGATTTTATATGACTACATTTTTACCCCTTTATTCTAGTGATGTAGGAAAGAGAAATATTAGGATAAAGGAAAAATATAAATCATACCTAAACTTACTTGTAAGGATAAAGCTCATGAAGTTGTGTGATGTTGGGTGTGCATAGAGATATCACATTATGAAGTGTGAATCTATAATATAAAACAAAGAGTAGATTAGTTCTTACTAGATATGATATAACTAAAATAAGAATATAAAAATTTGTGTAAGAGAGAGAGGAAGAGAAAGTAATAAATACACTTCACCAAGTATGTGGACTAATACTAAACTTATTATGATGCTAAGTGATGTTAGATTATATGTTGAGTAATACTAGAAGGTGTTATACCAAGAGTAATATCATGAATTAAGCTGAGTGATCAATTCCCTAAAAGTGGATAAAGAATGCAAAGGCTAGCCCTTTAGCTCCATCATCACCCACTGAGTGAAGCTAGGTGGTCATGCATGTATTGATCAATGTTTGGATTATGTGTCCAATCCCTCTGAATAGGTGGATTAAGAATACAAAGGCTAGCTATTCCTTTAGCTCCATCATTTTCCCATGAAGTGAAGCTATGAACTAATACTCATATGAGATGTATGTCATATCAAATGGCTAGTGAAGCTCATGAATGTACTATGATATGATAATGTTGGCATGGATAGCTAAATGTATGTTATAATCTAGGCCACTTTTAGCCACTCCAAAGTAGTGCACTAGGCTTATATAAAATCCATTTGGGAATTCAAGAACTCAAAAAATGTGAAATTTAGGCTTGTATGAAATCCATTCCAAAATGATGTCAACCATATATATATGGAATGAGGCATGTAACTACTAAAAATGCCTGGGTAATACTAAAATCATAAAGAAAAGAAAATAAATGTGCCACACATATTTCCCCCAATCATTGGTGTCTAAAACATGGATTTTGATTTGGAAGTTATATCAACTATCGTATCTAAAACTAGAAGTGAGATCCGTCATGTCATGCATGATGCCCCATATATCTATATTATCTAAGTGAAAATGTACTAAAAATAACTAATTCTAAACTAGTCTGACAATGAAAAATTATAGCCAAACCTAATTTTATTCCTACTTCTCTAAATTTTGGTTTTTTTTATATTTATATAGGAGCACCAAAAGTGGAAACTAGTGGCATTGGCACTATTATCCATGTTGGGCACTATTGTCTAGGACCAAATTTGGTAACTATTCTAGATTTTTGACTATCTATCTGGTCTATTCTAACTCTTTTGATGTTTGGTTGCTACTCTAGGGGTGTTGAATGATACTTTTTTTACCATTGAGATCTCTAACCTCTATGATAAAACCCCTATTTTTTAACCTCTCTTCTAAGGCTAGGAATGAATACCCTATAGTGATTACCCTTAGAATAAATAGCCCTATAATTGTGTTATGTTGCAAAGATACATGATATAGTAATGATAATCAACAAGATATCTCAAGACATAGCAAGATTTGTATTGAGAGATTATTAGATCAATAGGGGTATGCCTAGATGAATATAATAGTGTAATAACATGTGCAATGTACTAAAATAGAAATGAAAGTCTAGTTAGTTGTTAGTTTGAGGGATAAATCATGATGTCCATCATGGCATCCAAGAAAGCAAGATAATGCATGATGTGGATCATGGCATTGCAAACAATGAGAAGAAAACAAGCAACAAGCACACAAAGAAAGAATCAAGAAGCATACAAGGGTAGCTAAAAGGCCACACAAATAAGAAACATGGGCACATGTCACTCATACTAGAAGGCAAGCATAAAAGACATGTTTAAATTCCACATACACATATAAATTAAACAAGGTTGGTGTGAAATCCATAATCACATAGAAGAGTACAGTGAAGGAACATTGGCAAATGTCCAAAGGCACACATAAATGGAAGTGAAGGTAATTGAAAAATGTCCTAAGGCACACATAATACATAAAATCAAAATACATTGGAAAATGTCTTAAGGCACATATAGGAGATGAATAGAGACTAAAAAATGCAATCACATCTAGATATACAAATCAAGAAAGGAAAGCATGTAATAATTAGAAATACAATCACATCTAACTAATCAAAGCAAAAAAGTGAAAGTGTGCAAGACATATTAGTACAAGATTAGGTATATGCTAATAAGTACACAAGTGTTATATACTAGTGAGTGTCAATAGAGTAATCTATGTAAGCTATTAATTAATGTACATCAACATGATAACTAGACTATATGGTGTAGGAATGACATAACCTCAATGGTTTAGTCATGTAGAAGATGCCCCTAATGGGTATGTATATCAATGTATGTCTTGATGTATAAGTAAGATGCCCCCTCAATGGGTTGAGTGAAGAAATTAAAGAGCTAGATGTCACTTCACACACTCAAAAGAGATCAAGTGAAGCATGGTAATGTAAATAAATCATCAAACAATAGCATAGAATAATAGATGTAAGTCTAGCATGATAGTAGAAATGTAAATCATGGATGATGCATACAATCAAAATATTTTTGGTGTTTTTGAATTATTTGCATGTTTTTATATTTTTAACTATTTGATTTTTTATATATTTTTTAATGTCATATTATTTTTGGCATTTCTGATATAATCTATGTAAAATCAATCAAAAACAAAATTTTATACAAGAAATTGAAAAGAAGCTATGTACAAGTAAGTTGGGAAGGGATGATACTAACTAATGAGTCTCATGGGAGACTCCCTATCATGGTGTCCTATATCAAATAAATGAATCCTACATGATTATGAAGCATGAGGGAATGACTATGAATATGACTCTAAATATTTGGATTCATTGTTGTTATCTTAGAAATCATAATAACCTGTATTGTTCCACTCATCATTATCTTCTTGATTTTGAACCAATGGAATTCTAGTGTTGACTTTTGTTATATATGCATCTTTTCCTTTGATAAATTATGTCTTTGAATGATTTGACTTAGGATGTTTAATAAATCACAAACCTTGGTGACAAACATTATCAACTAATAAAATAGGAGTAATTATTCATTGAGCTTTCTTGCCCAACCCTTGACCTTGAAATATAATTGTTGTAGATATTTTTTACCAAACCCATAGTGCTTTGAAAGTTAAGCCTCATTTAGGAGAGGTATATTTGCATAGTTTTCATGTTTTACCTATGCCTATGGTACTATTCCTTGATATATTTTTTTTTTTGATCCTTTTATTGTTATAAAGTATCTTTTGGTAACCATTTTTATATTGTTTATGAATTTGACCCTTTGTGAATGTGTTCATATGTCAGTATGGATTTATTGATGCATTTACCTTGTATAGGGTCATCATTATTAATTATATATTGTATATGTTATTGCAATGCAAAACATGAATCTATGTGATGCCCATGTATTCTATGATATGGACAATAATATCTAAATCTTCTCACTAGATGTAGAGGAGGTAGTTTGATCAACTTAGATTTAATCATATCCCTTTGTACCTCACTTGAACTTTTTTTTCCCTTTGAATGCTTTTCAAATCACTATATATAGATTCACTTTGTTGTGACTTCTTGTTTTGATATATCATATTTCTTGTAACCAATTGACTAGGTAAAGGTATATATACATGATTAACACTAGGATGCCTTTGAGGCTTTTGTATTATATTCTAATTTTCCAATGTTGTGACCCTATCATGTAATTGTTGATTATAAATTTGTAAATTTGAAATCAACTTGTTCATACTGGTGATTTGGTCCTTTAGAGCCTTAGAAGTGCAAATCCTAGTTGCTTCTAATTGAACATATAAGCACATATGTTGAAGAGGATTTGAATACTCTATAGGTTGAATGTATGAATTAAGAGTAATAGTATAGGTTGCCTCACCTTTTGGAGGGGTGATATCATGGACCTAGATATAGAGGGAAAGTAGATATGACCCTCTTGGGGGAGAAGAGGAGAAGGAATTTCTTTCATGTGCATAAGATATGACATTCAAACTTGATAGGCGGTAGTTAGCTTATGCTAAAACCATGTATCCAATGAGTTAGTTATATCTAGGTACAAACCATGTATATAGGATGAAATGCATGTAAGTGGAGTTATAAGTTGTAAAGAAATATGATTATAAAGAATATTCCACATGAGAGAGAGAGAGAGAGAACAAGGGATAGAGAGCATGAAATTATGAAATAATTAATAAAGAAATTTTACATGTGCTATGATATGTCTATTATGTGTGGTAATATAAACTTGAAAAAATTTCCATATGAGAGATAAAAATTAAAGTGCAGAGAGCATGGAATTGTGCATTAATTCCTAAAGAACTTTGACTTGTAACATAATATTTCTAACATGTTTAGAAAAATAGAGTTGGAAAGTATTCCACACAAGAGAGAGAGAAAGAATATGGAAAAGAAATATTGAAATCTTGTGCATGTTTAGCATTAAATTTTGTAATTTCATCCCTTATTATGAAAATTAAGCATGAAAGGGAAAAAATGAAACTTTTCAGTAACATGGTAAACTTCATCATTTGTGTACATGATAGGACCAAGTATGGTTTCCTTATTATTTTCAAGAAATATAAGAAATATTTGGAAATAAGTGAGATCCATTTTTGTTTTGATGTGCCATTTGAGTTTTACATCTAAGGAGATAACTCAAGAAGAAGTGTCACCTAGTATATGCAACTTGGGTTGGAAAGATGATTATTTGAAAAATCACTGTGAAATTTTGAAATTTAATGTGAATTTTTGAGTTAAGTATGCAAGTAAAAAATCATAAATTTATTTGGGAAATTTGTGATTTAAAGAGACCTAGAAGATGTAACTAGGTTTTGAAAAAAATAAAATAAAAATTACTATTGAATTTTAAAATTTTAGGTGAGTTTTTTATTTTAATATGCTACTAAAAAATCAAAAAATATTGGAAAATTACTAGAAAAATGTTAGGACCTAGTATGGGTAACTAGTGTTTGAAAGAAAATTATTTTTAAAGTTACTAAAAAAATTTAAAATTTAATGCTAATTTCCAATTTTATTATGTAGGTAAAAAATTAAAAAAATATAGGAAAAATTAGTAGGAAAATTACCCTAGGGTTTCTAGGTTTTTTGTGTGCAAATGAAGTAAGTCAGGTTCACCAAATGATTTAATAATTTTAGGAATATTTGTGTATTATTCCTAATTTATTTAAAGGATCTGAGTAGTAAAATTAGTAAATAAATAGACAATAATTAAGCTAATAATTTATGTAAATTACTTACAATTTAAACTTTCTTAAAAATAATAATAAGGAGAAGTAAACAAAACTTAGTTAGAAACTAATTAATCCAACTGAGACAGAGGCTGGAATTCATAGTACGAGATTGAGACATTGTCAAAAAATAAGATCTAAAATTTTTTTTGTGATTGGATAGGAGTGTCAAAATAGGATAGTAGTGGCATTAGTGTTATAGTCCCCCTTTGTCACTATTTTCTTGAAGATTTGAGTTTTCTAGGTTTTACTCTCTATGTCTGAGTGACCTTGTCTATGAAATTTTAGCAGTTGGAAGTCTATATAGTTCCCTATATAGTATATTCTTTCTTAAAACCCTATATTTCATTATGCTTTAACTAATTTTAAGCAATAGGGGGTTAGTGTGTGGAAGATTCATTTGACGTGCTTCACACCTTGTGTATCGGCACATTACCTACATATCAATACTCTGAAGAGGGATAAATACATATGTAGTTCTCCCACTTGAGGTGATTTGTGCAATTATGTATATAAATATGTAGAATGTTAAACTAGATGTGTTTGAGGTGTCTAGGGTATAGTATAAGGATTTGAATGAGCTTGTAATTATGTTGGTTGGCTTTATGTAGAGAATAGGGAAGATTGCTTGAATAGTCTTTCTTTATTCTTACTTGTTTTGTGATGTTTTGAAACCCCTTACACATGATCTTTGAATGGGATTTTATAGGGACGTATTGGTCATGGGTTGAATGTACTCACATTAGGATAATAAGGAGAAGGATGGGGAACCAAAATAAATTGACCATTGGGTCCAAAAATGGACTTGGAAAATAGTGCCAAATGTGGATAGCAATGGAACTATTGCTATAGTCCTAGTGTGGCACTATTGTTTTGAGTAGATTAGACATAGGGAGATTGACTTATAATGAAAAGAGGAGTGTAGCTCATCTAGGATCAGGTCTAGAAGTATATGAATGACTATGAATCAATGAAAATATGCTTATGAGGGTCATGAGAGCAAGCAAAAGGGACCTATGGGTTTGGTGTCATTAGCCATGCTCAATTTACTAATTTTTTCATTTTATATGACTACAGAATCACTCATCTTATAAAAATCATTATGTGCATCATGTTTTATATATATATATATCACAAGTGCAAAATTTTAGCTTAAATGTTAATTTTATGTGTCTACAATTACATGTTTCATACTTATTTAAATGATCAAATATTCATATGATGAAAAATCTGATCATGTTTGTATATATATTTGAAAAGATAATATATTTTTTAATTATGGGAATTGACCTTCTCAAAAGAAAGACGATTCTGATTTGACACTAGCTAGTAGCTAAAACCTTACACATGAGATTTTGCATGCTTCCTCCCATTATATTTTTGACTTTTTGTATACTGTCCACGATGTCATAGCAATTATTTTTAGTACATAGCTAAGTGCATTGACTCATCGACCCACCTATAGTACATGTTGTTTAAGCCTAAATATGAATGGATTGATATCCTCTATCATAAATTATTAAGGTATCCAACATTCTATAGTAAACACCATGCACAGAGATGATAACTCATGATCCATATGAAACCAATTTATGATGTGCACCTCTAAGTCACCACTTATGGATTATGTATATTACCAAGGTACAATACCTTCTGGAGTTAGTTTAGTATATTCCATCATAGTTTCACTAGTATTATATAGGAAATCTACTTCAAATCTTGTTAAATAGTGCACTGAAGGAGAACCACAATATTCAATGTGAACCTATCTAACTAGAGACTTTGTTATAATAGGTTTAAATGATATTAATTTTTATTTCTATGTAGTATGTGGTTTCCAATCTTAATACTTGATAAAACATACCAATTATACTTTCATCTATCCCCACTTTAAACCAACTATACTTTATACTCGAGTATTAAAATTGGTAGTTGAAAGTATAATTAGTATGTTTTGTCACGTATTAAGATAAAATAGTATAATTGGTAGACTTATTTATGGGTAATACCACTATTTTATCTTTTGGATGCCCTTATAACTAATTATGTATAGTATTGATGGTTATTTGGACACATTGTAGGCCCATTTATCATAGATTAAGGTAGGGTAATGATTATCTATTGTCTTCATGTTCATGACCTCAAAGTCCCCTTGTAAGCTAAGCTTATCCACTTTAATTTTAATTTATTCTAACCTACTAATGGGTTTGACTCTACCATATTCAGGCAACCTCAATTTTACTAGACTATAGCTCAGATTTGGTCAAACAATGGATTCTCTTATTGATCAGGGAATCATATGGATTGTTATTCCAAAATCAAATACTGCATTTAGAATTTCATACCCAACCAATTCAATATCCATTTATGAATCCACATCCCAAGGCTTCTTAGTCTTGAGATACCAAACTACTTTCTTAACCCTTATTTTACCTCATTGTACACACTCTGTAAGATTATGTAGGATATTAATGATGTTCTAGTATATATCCTAACAATTTTAACATAAATTTTAGCATCAATAGCTATGTTATTATCCTCAAAAACTAGTTTCTATCGTATTTCCTATAATACTTATGCAGCTTGATACATTAAATGTTTTTATGTAGTAAGACTATGATATTTATCCCAATAAACTTTTCCAATGACATTATCTTGAGCAATTTCTAAAGTAAGAAACCCTTGTTCATCTCTTTTTTCTCATGTGATATCTTGCATAAATGCATCAAATACTACATTTATAATTTCATACCTAGCCAATTCTATATCCATTCATAAATCCACATCCCAAGGCTTCTTGGTCTTGACATACTAAACTACTTTATCAACCCTTCTTTTTCATCATTATGCACACTCTATAATATTATCTAGGAGATCAGTGATGTTATAGTATATATCATAACAATTTGAACATACATTTAACATCAATAGTTATGTTATCATCCTCAAAAACTAGTTTCTACTGTATTTCTTGTAATAATTATGCAACTTGATACTTTAAATTATTTTATGTAGTAAGATCATGATATTTATCCCATTAAAATTTTATAATTCCATTATCATGAGGCATTTATAAAGGATTCAACCCTTGTTCATCTCTCTGTTACCATGTGACAACTTGCATAAATTCATTTTCCTTTCATTATGTATTGATCATATTTACATTGTGAACTAGCTTCTCCTTTATTTATTTCTCTAAAACTAGGTAATATTATATTTGATGTTGACCTTCAACCATAAATTATACATAATATACTTGTGTCTAATGGTTGGTGGGGTAGTTTATTGATTAATTATTATATGTGCCACATAGATAACATTGCATAGGGGGTCAAACTTGTTGATTATCATTGTTTCAACCTCCTTGATATCTGACATTATATCCACCCCTATAACCACCTATATAACCTCCTCTATTATATTGATATCCCATGCTTGTGATTTTTATCCAACATATCCTCCTTGTTGATTCATCTATGCATCATATCCCCCATAGTGGTGTTGAGGGGAATTTGGATTCCAGTTTGTCTATTGTTATTAAAGATTCATATTGTTCTAGGGTTTTGCATACTAAAAAAATATTAGTATGATGGAGATGACATATTATTCCATATTTATAGGCTTTGTGGCTTATATTATGGTGATGAAGTCATCTGATATTGAGGTGATGAAGGCATCCATCCCAAACTACTTTCAGTCACATTTTTCACTTCCACATCTGGTCCTAGAATTTCTTACTTCACAGTTGGTATTTGGTGAGTTGTAACTATGAATTTATCCTTCATTATATCTTATTTTAATTCTTATAGAGTTTAACAACTTGTCTCATCATGAATTATATATTTGAAAAAATACAATACATGTTATGTGGATTTTGGATATATTGCTGGAGAAGATGACACTTAGATGTAGGATGTCTAACTACCCTGAAGATTTCACAAATTTCATTTTAATTTTTAGACTATAATGTCCCTCTCAGCCACATTCTACACACCATGAGACTAACTTAGGCTTATAATTTTCATGCATATAATCCATCTTCCTCATAAAATTATCTAACTTAGCTTTTACTTTTGATCCCTTTGATGGAAGATCCACATAATATTCTATCTATATTACCTATATGAAAATAGATTAAGCATCAAACTTGGTAGAGAATTAATACTTCATAATAGCAAACCTTAGTCTTGGTCTTAGACCCTATATAAATCAATAATCATTGTCTTTATCTTCTAAAAAAATTAGTTTTATTCATCACATAGAAAAAATTACAATCATATTCTCCAACCGTTTCTCCATACTTTTGTCAAATTTCCTTCAGGTATTGAATGACTTGACTGGAACAATTTTTACCTTAAATTTTACTGCTAGAAAATCTTTAAATTTTGTGAGGTCAAGGGAATTTATATTTATTTTTCAAATGAAATCCAAGGCATGTCTTAAAAAACCCCATATGACTTCACACATCTTCACATCATTCAATGTTACCCATTTTACAATTCATCTCATTTCACAGGCTACCAAGTATTGTTCAAGATATGTAGACCCATCATATGGCATTAAAGGTATGAAAATTATTATATTAAATGATATTGTTGGTAAGCTATTAATTATTACTATAAATGTCTAATACTAGTAAAAATGATTAGTGGTGATTGTACACTTGTTATTACAATGTTAGGAGAATGTGTAGTGCTCACTATGACTACAAGCTATTGTGCATTAATCTTTTCAGGAGTAAAAATAAATCTTCATTATTTTAACTTATTTTTTTCTAATGCCTACTTGGTTTTTACACTAAGCTTTCCAAACTTGTCAGTAAAAGAATTAAAATAACCTGAATCCACATCTCTTTCTATACTTTTTATTTCTTCAATAAATAAAGGGGGCATGGGGAATGCGTATCCTTAAAATGAATGAATTTTATCTCTAACTTATTCTAACATTGAAATTTAACCTATGATTGACTACCTTCAAATTTAAAAATTTACTAGGAACTTTCTTTCCTAGTCTTGCCAAAAACCCTTCCCTTAACTATGATCTACCTCTACTTCCTAGTTATTCTACCTCTGCATCACTGCTTCCAGCATCTTATTCCTCATCAAGCCCTTTATCCTATTTTTGATACCCTTTTATTTCAGTAATTTCCACATCTTCTCTCAACAACCTCTCTTCTCTAAAATATTTTTCTTTCATTTCTATAGCTCTAGCATTTTCTTCTCTACTCCTAGTCCTATTCATAGTACTTATGGGTCTTTTTTCTTATTCTACCTTATTTATTGTCACAATTCCATTTCTATTACCAAAATTTTCTTCTTGCTTTGAGTATTTTCACCTTCCATTTTTGGTATCAAGTTCAAGTTCCTTTTACTCATCTCTTTGGCATTCACTTCTTCCTACACACACCCCCATAGTACCCAAAGTGACTACTTGAATGTTGATTGGAGTAAGTACCATGACCTTTTCCATAACAAACATCTTTATTAACAAAGGTAGTCACTCTATAAACTTTCCTCTGATTCCTTGGACAAACTAATCTTACATAATCTCAAAATCTATGTATCCTTGAACTATGAACTTGGTAATATATCCATCGATTTTAATATGCATCCAATAATCGACTACTTGAGACCAATTAGTGTCTAGGTTATACAGTCTTTATAGTTTTTCCTTGGTATGGACTATAATTTTTTCTCATCAGACTAAATAAATAAAATTCTAATATTTCTAACCATGTATCTAATAATATAGGCAACTCACACCAAAAAAATTCATAAATTTCACCATAGATGTGCTCTTGGACAATCCCCTCTATAATTTTTCTAAATATACATGCTTCTTATTCTACAAAGTTATGGATTCTCTCATCTAATCATCTTTTTATGTATCTCTAACTTGAAAACCATATTACCATATTTCATCTAAATAGGCTCCATGCTCACTGTACCATTGGTAACAAAGGTTCCTAAAATTACTCTAGAACATACTGATTACAAGTATAACTTGCGAAGTGGAGAGTAAAAAATTTATAAAAGAGACTACAAAATTACATACCATCTATGATATACAAAGATGCACCTAAATAGCAAGAAGAACTTAGATGCTAATAGAAGATAGAATATAGCTAACACAACATTCAATAATAGATCAAATTAAAATAGAGTACTAATTGGGCATTAACCATATATAAAAGAATATTAGGGAAAATTATAATATAATGATTCTATTAATCTCAATAAATACATCATAACCATATTTTATTATATCAAAGGGCTATATATAACCTTTTACAATTTGTTATCTCTTTACATTCTAGCCTTTTGAGATACAAAAATAAATAATCTTCACATTAGTTTATTGCCTGATTAGGCTTATAAGGGTGAGTACATAAAAAAATTATATAAGAGACAAAATCATATTATTCTCACATGTTTCCTTCTATTATACTTCAAGGTTTTACCATGCTCCATTATTCATCCAAAAAATGACATATTCAAATGTCAAAGAAGGCACACATAAGCATGCAGACCACAAATAAAGGGGTTTATTAAAATGATTGAATAATCAAGATAATAAAAATACAAGGCACTCAAGGAAGTGTATAAAGGAAATCATAAACAACTAGCATAAACATATCATAGTCTCCCATGGTTCAAATGTGTTATCAAAAATTGTTAAGTACATAACATATCAAGTACCATGTGAAATATATAATCATAGATACAAGCATGTGTAAGTACATAAGAGATAAAAAATGATAATGAATAAACTATATAATGATATAACATATGTGTATCTAGATCAAATAAGTTGGATGCCCCCAATGTCCATATGACATGAGTAAAGGGAACACCCAATATTTGAAATAGGAATAGATCATGTATCGGTGTATGTTTGCATCACACTCAAGTAGAATCATGACACACATGTGTATGTAGAAGTAAATGATATGTCATCCATCAACATGGAACCGAAACATAGATTCCAAGGAGCTAATAGAGTATGCTTATACATAAAATATTTTTGGATTTTTGAATGTATTTTTTTATTTTTTTGGCATATTGGGAATATGTGAATTTTTTCAACCTTGAGTTGGATATTTTACATTGTTTTCATCATGATTGGATAATTTTAAAAGGTGCATATCATGTTCCTCCTCATATTTTACATGTGTAGTATAAAAACTAATATCATTTGGAATATGGATCAATTTGCCTTCGAGAGAAAAGGAAATACCTCACTGATTTGGATCAATGCTACTTCTATTTGATATAACCAAAGAGTTACTAGTGTAAATGGATATGGATATGTCATAGGAATAACCCAAACCTATGTTTTCATTTATTAGGACCATAATTAATTAGTGTTATTATGTTACCCAATGAGTCTTTTCAACCTCCTTTATTTTTTAAGTTTATTAGATTGAAGACATTTTGTTATAATAATCTTACATTACAAGTAGATTTTATTTGTGTAGGATAAATATATTTCTGCCAAAAATAAGCACCACCCATTAATACTATAATTTTTAAATCTTATTGATGTGGATAATTTTTGTGATTTTCACCATGGGTTTTTTACATAGCATGCAAATCTTGGAGTGGTCCCATTTTGAGTAACCCTTATAGAGCTTCCATGTAAATATTAAGAACTCCACATATTTGTTCATAATGTTCATTTAGTTAATTCATCTCCATTATTTGTGCTAAGAATAAAACTTTGGTACTTATAAGGGGATATGTTAAGTTCCTTTGGATGAGTAAGGATGAATGAAGCATATCTATGCACATCTAGATATAACTGTGTAAATGGCTCATATTTCTTATGTAATTCTTTTTATTTTAATGGGAAGAATCTCCCTACTAAAAATAAATTGTAATTACAAATATGATGGTATAAATGTAAGCTCATATGATGTATTTTTTAATCAAATATTTAATATTGAATGGATTCATCATCAAGATGCTTGACATTGTGAAAATGTGTTAGTGTAAGTTTGGCACCTTATGGATATTGAAATTCATGAAGAAAGCATATTCCAATTGGGTAATTATTTAGGCTTAAAGAGATAAGAGAGGCCTAGAGTGCCAGAAGAGAGGGGGGTAACAGTAGTATTTTACTTGATATTTATGACATTAAATTTTTATTATATTTGGATAAATGTTATATATCCATAAACCTCTCTCATTTTCCTTTTCTCACCCATAGAACTCAAGAACCATCATCAAAGCCAAAATCAATTTTAAGCCCTTTTTAAACCCTCAAAGCTTAGTTCTGAGAGAATTTTTGAGATTTTTGAGATTTTTGTCATGTCCCCTTTTTAGTCGACATGTGCAGAGTAGATGATTAGCCTATTATGCGACCCTCGTAGGCTGATGAGGTGGATAGAGGGTCTTGATGGAGCTGGGCTTGGCTTTTGTTTGGGCTCTTTAGGACATGAATTAAAGGAGATATTAATATTTGATTGATTTAATCAAATATTGATTATTTGGTCCAATTTTAATTAATTATTAATTATTAATTATTAATTAATTATTAATTATTAATTATTTATTATTGGGTCTAATTTTAGGATCCTCATTCTAATTTAAGAATTGGTCTAATTTTAAGACCCTAGTTCTAAATTAAGGAAGCCCCAGTCTAATTTAAGGGAATCTAATTTTAGCAAGCACACCTTTGGAGGTGTATAAGAATCTCTCATGGAAGAGAGTTTGTATCCATGCTTATTATTGATATTGATTCTTGTTAAGAAATTCTTCTGTGAAGATTGAGCCAAGGGTTCCAGGATTCCAATTGCATTGAAGAACGTCAACTCTTCATTGTGTGCAATTCAGAGGTTGTGAAAGATCAGCCGATCTATTGCCGAATTGAGAGATAACTTCACCCAGAAGTTATCATAGTATTATAGGTATTTGAGAGATAACTTCACTCAGAAGCTATCACAAGGGTTTACAGGTATTTTCTTTATTTTGGGGTTTTGATTCAAGAATTATCCAGATATAGATCTTTTGTATTAGCCCATAATTCTACAGATCAGGTTCAAGCATACAGGGTGTGTTATATCAGCGACCGTACGAATTCCGTATAGATCCATGAAAATCCGTACGCATCAACATGAAGTACAGGTACCGACATCGGCAAACAGATACTTACAGAGACCAACACCGGTCGACATACTACCGACATTGGCAGAGTAACGACTGCAGATCGACCGACGACGGCAGTATAACCGGCGTCGGTGACTGTGTGTTTTACACGGCAGGCCGAGACGAACCAGATTCAGAATTCTTTTCCAGTTTACAGAATATTTAGGCTATTCAGGCCGTACTTTCGATAAATTTTTTTGTATACTTGACAGAGGATCTCTATTGTAAGCTTATGAGCAAATAAATAAGAGCTTATACTGTGTTTTATTTATCTAATTGAAGATATTTTGTAGAAATTCAGATAAGCAATTCAGAGCTTTTGTTTTGATATTCGAAGGGATATTACAGTGGTATCAGAGCTAAATCCTGCCATCCTGAGGGTTTAGAAATTTTATGCAGCCACAAGAGTTGCGACCACACGGGTATTACACACGCAGTAAAGCTTTACTTGAAGGCACTCAAGTTCTAGAACAATTGCTGGAAGACATGGGTGACGATATTGGTAGGGCCCGTATTCCTCATCATCTGAGAGATCAAGATGATCCAGAGGTTTTGCTTGCTCTTAGAGAACTACGAGAAGGGCAAAGGCAGAATAACCAGGTATTACAGCAGTTGGCAGCAACACTGCCGAGATTGGGTACTCCGAGGAGACATTTCCCACACCGTGAAGATGTCAGGAGTGATGCAGGATCACAGAGAGGTCATGGGACTATTTCTCGTACAGCGAATAGGCCTACTAGGCCTATCTTTGTGAGACAGGAAGCAGAGGAGGTGATAGCAGGTGAAGAGCATGAGGAGGAATTTATAGACACATTCAGGGCAGCAACTGATGAGTGGGAGTCATTACCACCTGTGGTCAGGGAGATGATTACTTTTGACCGATTCCTCACACAAAGGAAAGAACATTATCGAGGTCGACAGAATGGGAGACCAAGGCCCCAAAACAATGATTTGAAGCAGGCTACGAGTAGGCTCACACTAGCAACGTTTGATGGTAGTGGTAAGGTGACAGCACAGGCCTGGGTTAGTAAGCTGGATACATTTCTCACATTGTGACCGATGGGTGAGGAAGATGCTATCAGATATGAAACACTACATCTTGAGGGAGTAGCTCACGATTGGTGGCACCATGGGATGGTGACACTCAATCATGATCGAATCACTTCTTATCAGGAGTTTGTGGATAGGCTAGTAGAGCGTTTTGACAGGAGGGATCCAGAGTCCTATTTCTGAGAGTTGGCACAGTTGCGCCAAAGTGGCAGTCTAGAGTCTTACATTGGTGACTTCCAAAAGTTATCAGTTATGGTTCCTGACATTTCAGAGAGGTGACTAGTAGTACTCTTCATGGAGGGCTTGACAGAACCATTGAGAGGTTGGATCAAAGGCTTTGATCCTCCTTCCTTACAGGAAGCTATGAAGAAGGCGCGCAGTATGGAGATGGTGGCGCCATCAAGTAGATCTAACTCCAGAGGTACTTCTTCATCGAGAGACCATAAGCACTCCAATGGGGATACAGAGAGACCGGATTTCAACATAGATAAATCTAGGGTTAAAAATGATTCAAAAGCCAATCCAGCAGCACCACCTTTGGATCGTGAGGCACTTAATGATCTATGCAGGAAGAAGCTTTGCTTCTACTGCAAAGGTCCATATGATATCCATCACGATTGCCCTCTGAGGCCTAAGGGCAAAGCAAATCGTGTGATGTGGGCATATTATGAGGATGCGGAATCAGAAGATTCCGAATAGCAGGATAGTTCTGAGGAGGCAGAGGCTTCAGAGCCTAAGGTAGAGGCAGATTTAGAGCTTCATATATAGGAGGCACGCCTATCCAGCATTCAGTCGGATGAGTCATTCAGACTCCGTGGAGTTTTGGCAGGGCAGAAGGTTACCACCCTTCTTGATACAGGAGCCACACATAATTTCATAGATGCTAGATTTGTGGAGAAGCGTGGACTAACTATCAAAGATTTTGAGGGAATTAGAGTTAAGGTAGCCGATGGTCACACTCTTAGGTGTGAGCGCATGATTAGAGATCTCCCATTGCGCTTGAACAACTATGAGTTCAAGGCTAATTATTTTGTAGTGAACATGGGGGACATAGAATTAGTCTTGGGTATGAAGTGGCTTCATTCATTTGAGGAAGTTACTCTTCATCTCAAAGATATGGAGGTTCATTTTCAGGTTGATGGGAAAACACATATTCTTAAGGCAATACGGGGCAGCAGCTTCAAGCATATGTTTTTTCATCGGATGGAGATGCCTATACTACATGACATGATAGAGTGTGATGATGAGGGCACATTGGCACCAACACAGGAGAGATATGAGGATGAGCTTTGTCTTGAGGTGAGTTCAGTTCAAGAGTCAGCACATGTGGTAGAGGCTCAGCTTTCTTTTACAGGGGGGTCACATGTTGATGACGATATGCATACAGGAGACAGAGGTGATGTGATGCCATTGGATGAGAGTGGTGATGGATAGGGCCTGGAGTTTGTGTTGGTTGACAGCACTGTAGATCGAGACTTCATTTGGGATCTGGGTATTCAGCGATTGCTTGAGGGCAAGCAATTTCAGGATGGGCGGATTGTCATGTCCCCTTTTTAGTCGACATGTGCAGAGTAGATGATTAGCCTATTATGCGACCCTTGTAGGCTGATGAGGTGGATAGAGGGTCTTGATGGAGCTGGGCTTGGCTTTCGTTTGGGCTCTTTAGGACATGAATTAAAGGAGATATTAATATTTGATTGATTTAATCAAATATTGATTATTTGGTCCAATTTTAATTAATTATTAATTATTAATTAATAATTAATAATTAATAATTAATTATTAATTATTAATTATTTATTATTGGGTCTAATTTTAGGATCCTCATTCTAATTTAAGAATTGGTCTAATTTTAAGACCCTAGTTCTAAATTAAGGAAGCCCCAGTCTAATTTAAGGGAATCTAATTTTAGCAAGCACACCTTTGGAGGTGTATAAGAATCTCTCATGGAAGAGAGTTTGTATCCATGCTTATTATTGATATTGATTCTTGTTAAGAAATTCTTCTGTGAAGACTGAGCTAAGGGTTCCAGGATTCCAATTGCATTGAAGAACGTCAACTCTTCATTGTGTGCGATTCAGAGGTTGTGAAAGATCAGCCAATCTATTGCCGAATTGAGAGATAACTTCACCCAGAAGTTATCATAGTATTACAGGTATTTGAGAGATAACTTCACTCAGAAGCTATCACAAGGGTTTACAGGTATTTTCTTTATTTTGGGGTTTTGATTCAAGAATTATCTAGATATAGATCTTTTGTATTAGCCCATAATTCTACAGATCAGGTTCAAGCATACAGGGTGTGTTATATCAACGACCGTACGAATTCCGTACAGATCTATGAAAATTCGTACGCATCAATAGGAAGTACAGGTACTGACATCGGTGAACAGATACTTACAGAGACCGACACCGGTCGACATACTACCACATCGGCGGAGTAACGACTGCAGATCGACTGATGACGGCAGTATAACCGGCGTCGGTGACTGTGTGTTTTACACGGCAGGCCGAGACGAACCAGATTCAGAATTCTTTTCCAGTTTATGGAATATTCAGGCTATTCAAGCCGTACTTTCAATAATTTTTTTTGTATACTTGACAGAGGATCTCTATTGTAAGCTTATGAGCAAATAAATAAGAGCTTATACTGTGTTTTATTTATCTAATTGAAGATATTTTGCAGAAATTTAGATAAGCAATTCAGAGCTTTTGTTTTGATATTCGAAGGGATATTACAATTTTTTATTTAAAAAAAGGTTATGTGAGATATTTTAGGTAATATTTTACCTTTATAAACCTTCCTCAATCAAATTTTATAGGTAAAAAGTGGAAAAGTGTAAGTTAGTTGAATTCAGGGTTTTGGCATGCAAATGTAGATTGTTAGAAGAGGCATTTTTTAGGCACTTAAAGGGTTAAATGATAAAATATAATGATTATATAATTTCTATGGGTAATTAAAGGTTATAAAAAAAAAATCATAAATCTCAAGATACACTTTTTTCTTTCTCCTTATGCCTTGTAATTCACATTTTTTAGTGTGTTTGGGAACGAAAAAATGAGTTTTTGAGCATCTAGAAGTACAATCAAGTTATAAAATTTGGTAAATATATTAATAATGATTTTATATACCTATATATAATATTTTTTTTTCCAAAATAATATTTTAAGTACCCAATGTTTTTACATAGTCCTATGTTTTTTCTGTTGAGGAGAATATTGAGCATTGTTGTAATGTTTAGTCCTTAATGCATGTTTTGAGTTTTTTCACGTGACCTTATGGATTGGTCAGGTTTATTAATCATATATTAGTTTTTAATTATAAAATAATAATCATATAAATTATATGAAGGTACAAATAATTTTAGAGGAGGATTATCAAAGAAAATAATCAAGTTCTCATATCTCCATTAATGGAGTTCATACACAAAACCAAGTCTAAAAGTGAAGGTTGTAGGTGTAAAATGGGAAATTTATTGGATAAAATGTGCTCAATAGTATCCTCAATATATATTATCATGATTTTATCACATTGATCAAGCCAAAAGAGGCTTATTTTAGCATAATTTAGTATAAAGACACACCTAGACCTAATAGGCCTAGAAGGTGGCAGACCTTCTCAAGCTATTTTAGCGATATCTTAAGGATATAAGAGGATGAGATTATTATTTATGGAAGGGTGTGACCCACTTAAATATTCATGACTATTTATAGGGATTTTTCAATCCCTACGGCACACAGAGGAGGTCTAAAATCATTGCAAGATAAAGAGGGTTAGTGGGTAGCTAAGGGATGACCAAAGGTTTTTCACTTCAAGGAAAGGTAGAAGACATGTATATGAAATTATAAATAATTTTTAAAAGTTTTAAAATGTTTTAAAAAAAAATTTAAGACTCATATTTACCTCTTTGACTCATTTGTACATTAAAACTAGCCTTCTCGACTGGGCATTCTCAAGAAGCTTAATGGGTACCTTTAGATGCTCATCACGTCCTTATATGGGTATAAACTCATAATAATATGTTTATATGTTCATTAAATACAAATTTCATGCATTAGGAGATATAAAGAGGTGATGTTCTTTATTAACAAACATTAAGACTGAAAAGTGCTCAAAACCCTTCTAAACCCTCTCTAGTGGGTTGATTGGCTCAAATATTCTTGAAATGAATTATTATTCCATAATTTCACCTTGAAGACATATAAAATCATAAAATATATGATATAATCATCTGTTTTGTCTATCTAGAGAGAGAATTTGGTATGTATGGGTTATTTTGAAGCTCTTTTTGTCTATTTTTGCAAGCTTCTCAAATGCATTCCAAATAAGAAGATGTTTAAATGGTTTGGATTCATTATCCTACCCCTTAAATTTTATAAAATGGTCTTATATGATCTCCTTCAATCCATCATGGCCTGTTAACACTCAAAAAATTGAGTTCTGGGCCTCTAAATAAAAAATTATAGGTTTGGCCTCTATTAATAGAGGCTTGAGAAAAGTTGGAGTTGTATTAGTGGCCATGGTATGACCAAAATAAATAGTAATACCTCATAAAAATCCATATTAAATTATTCAGAGACTCCATCAAGATTCTAGCTCATAGGCAAGCTTCAGGGTGAAGGATTTCATGGTGTTACAGGCTCTTAGGAGGTCTCCAATGGTGAAAGTGTAAGTTAAATGAAATTTTTTCAGGTATAATGCTATCAAAATGAGGAAAAGTTATCCATTTCAACATGAAATTAGACTCATTTCACTTTATGGTCTCTCAAGCAAAAGATGTTATATTCACTAACCACTAGTGGTCAAGGGTGGCTTATAGAAATGTTAATGGTCAAGTATGGCATAGGATGCAAGTGGGGATAGTTGAGAGGAGTTGGAGAAATATTATATGGTAAATGGAAAATTATATGGATCTTATATAGGATTGAAGACCTTTTGTCTAGGTGAGTGGATAATGACATCATTAAGTCAAGCAGAAATTAGAATATAAAGTGCTCTAATGTGTAAACTTAAGCCTTTTTGAAGTAAAAAGGTTCAAGTGAAATAAAAATTGAGGAGACTAAGCATGGAAATAATTTATCCATATCTCCTCCCATGTTGGGATGAGTATTTTTAACACTTGCAAGTGGATTCAATTCTTTCTAGAACCCTTCTACCCCTCTCCTTCTCTATTTTCCTATTTAAGACCTATCATTTTATTGTTGAGAGGCATGCTTCATGATTTTTTAAGGGGAAACTTTACCAAATTTTATGATGAGATATTATATTGAATTGAATAATATTGATTACCTAATATTATACTTTCATCTTTGTGTGTATTATGGTTTGTTTGATGAGGATCATGTGGTGGGAGTTCTCCCCTTGATTTGTGTCCTCTCCCTTCACCTTTGTACATGATAACTTTGATTTTTTAGGTCTTTAGTAATGTTTATCAGTAATATATCTGATGTATGATGTGAATGAGTCTATTCCTTCATATTCTAGCCCATTTTTACAAGCTTTCTAAAGAATTACTTATGCAAACTTGACTAGTGTTAGGATTGTGTGAGTGGTAGATATTTTGGTTTCATTTGTGTTTGTTTTAGTGAAGATGTATTATGATTTTGTGGTATATCACCTTTATTTATGTTTTTATTTCTTACTTTCACCATATTTATCCCTTTCCCAAGTCATAGAATCAACTTACTAAGAGATTAACCGGTACACCTATGGATATGGCCCATAACCTAGAGGTTCAACCCCATAATAGGACACCCATAGCCTAGGGTTATTCCCATTTTGTAGATTATTTTGAGAAACCCTAAATAACCCTCACCAAGGGTTAAAATTAATGTTACAATATTTTATGGCATGTCTATTGGGACTCATGTTATTCATTGAGTGAAGAGTTTTGGTGTTCTCTTCATCCAATCAGCCTTTAGAGGCATGTATACAAACACCAATGGTGACTCTAAGTATTTATCAACTATTTTAGGTATCCCAAGTGCCTAATAATCATTATTTGGTATGTATTATCACTCACTTGATCAAAATACATGTTCCTTGTTCCCTTATACTTCATTTCATATTAGTAATGTTTATGGCTTCACCCCAAGCGGCTCTCAAGCTTTAGTGTATCATCCTTGTCAGAGTTTGTCTCTCTTTAGTCAACCAAAAAGGATTATTAGAGAGATGAGACTTGATTTTGAAATATAATTGAGAGAGAGTGGTTGGGTGGAAGAGAGTTAAATGTAGCAATAAAATATTGAACACTAAGCTTTTATTTAGGAGCCAAAGTTGAGGTTTCAAGAAGAGTTATTGGTTAGGCAAGACCAAGCCAAGAATTGAAATGACTATCAATTATTATTAATAATGAGATAAGTCAATCTTAGAACCCAATTACCCTCTCTTACCCCTATTTATGCTCAAATATAGCCCCATAGTCAACCTTTTCAAAGCTCATCTTTCTCAAAATTCAATCAAATCATTCTAGACCATGGGAGATCAATCATGAAGGTGAATTCATAGGTAGACCTTGGAAAAGAGTTCCCCATACATGTTATGAATAGGAAAAGGGACTTATTGTAAGAGTTTTGGAGTATGTGGGTATCTATTGGGGAGGGATATTATCTAAACTTTGATAATAACTAATTAAAGGAATGGATACTCTCAATAGAGGAGATGTTGAGTCATTGGGAGGATGATTATGTCAAACCCAAACCAATCAATTTTCCCTCTCCTACCCCTATGCCCATTCCCACTCAAGATTTTGAAACCATCTCAACTTGGACACACCCTTACACCTTTGACCCTAACTATGTCATGCCCTCTCTTGTGAAACCACCATCTCCTATACCCATTCAAAAACAAGTGAAGGTGGTTGTACCCTATACATTCCCATAATGGAAATCAATCAAGGAGAGCATTGAGAATGAAGAAGAGGTGATAGTTAAGATAGTCCAAGAAGCAGCCTTAGAGGAGGAGGAGTTAGTTGTTCAAAAATTGAATCAAGAAACCATATCTTAACTCAATGAGATATCCCTAAAATATTTCCAAGACTATTTATCCCTCCCTCAAGAGCTACCAAAGGGACCACTCAAGATACCTAGTTGGAAGGACACTCTCTTATGTCGTAAGTAAGGTGAACCTCTTCACCCTCCCACCATCTCCTTCTTGGAAAAAGAACCTTTTTTACAAAGGATATAGGAAGAGATTATAGTCTCAAGTGAGTCTCAATAATATTAGTTGAGTGATAATGAGAAATAAATCTTGATGGCATCCCACTTCATCAAAGCAAGTAAAAATTAGGTTTGGAGCTAGATAGGTAAGATGAGCTAGTTTTCACTTGGTCAAGTGAATTCCCGTTATCTATATAAGGTAAATTTGATCAGCTTGAAATAAGTGGCCATGAAGAATAATATAAAGATCTTATAGTCTCAATTTAAGAACAATATGACCTCCTAATAAATTTGGGTGAAGAAGACAAGTCAAGTTGCCATCCTTTGGAGCTTGAAATCAGACCTAATGCTAGTGTTGATCAAAAAGAGAAAGAAGATCAGAATGAGGTATAGAAATAATTGTACCATGACTTAATGTACCAATTATAGGTTCTAAACCAGCCTATATGTCCTCTATATCAATAAAATTAACTTAAAAATTAGGTTATAGGGGCTAACCAGTCTCAAGATGAATTGTTTATTGAAGGTAGTACTGATGTCTTCAATAATGAAGGAGATTGGTTAGATATAAAACCAAAACAATATGACATTTTTAACTTTAGATGGGTTTTTGAGCTTCCATGTGGCTTCTTCCAAGGTGAGTAGAGTAAGAATGGTGTTAAGGTTTTCATTATCCAAAGTGACCAAGAGGAAGATACTTTTTGGGATGATCTAGAGTCCTTTTGTGCAAAATTAGAAACCTAACCTTTGCTCCCAAGATTATGAACTGATCAAATGTTTTCCAAGATAAATAATGAGCCTAATGAACTCTTCGGGTCCAAGGTTGCAGTCATAAATATGTTGAAATTCTCTCTTATCTTCGAAGAGACACCATGTATATAGATATTAGTCACTCTCACAAATCATATTAAGACCTTCTCCCAAGACATAGTTCACATAGAAGATCATCATGGGATCAATTTTGAGTAATATCAAGACTACTAAATTGTGGGCATGTTTGTTCCAATCGATCCTCATGAGAGGCATGATTCAGCAAGCATAGTGTTTTATAAGCAAAGTGTCTTTCATCATGTTCATCTTCATGAAGGGATTGATCTAAGAACATTTCCTTCTAATCTAGTAAGAGGGTAAATATTTAGGTTAGTTTTATATAGTTTCTTGTGTGTTTGATTTTTATAAGTGTTTTTGACATAGTTTATTTGTAAAATTAGTTTTCTTTATTGTGTGCTTCAAAGGTAGCAAGTTTTTATCAGCTTTTAGAGGTGTTTCAGAGGATGGAATTGGTGAAAATTATATTTAAATCGGTTGGTTAGATATGTTGAGGACTCCCTTGCCCAATATATATCTATATATATATACATATATATATATACATATATATATACATATATATATATACATATATATATATACATATATATATATATATACATATATATATAAATATATATATATACATATATATATATATATATACATATATATATATACATATATATATATATACATATATATATATATACATATATATATATATATATATATATACATATATATATACATATATATACATATATACATATATATATATATATACATATATATATATATATACATATATACATATATATATATATACATATATATATATATATATATATATACATATATATATATATATATACATATATATATATATATATACATATATATATATATACATATATATATATATATAAGGCACAAGTCTTTTGTCTAGAAAGCTAACCTACCTCATAGATTCACCAAGATTATTGACCATTTTTGACCTATTTAAACCAAATGTAAACACACCTAACTTAAAACTTTGACTCTTAAGGAATATACCCTCCTAAACCTTTAGAATAATATCATCAAGTTGGAGTTAGGGTGCAAGAACACTCATTAACATGCCTAGAGGCCATGAAAACTAAGGTGCAGGTTAAACACAAAAACTTATGGTTATTATGTGAATTTTCAAAGGAAATAATTAGATATTATAATGTCATCAATGAATTATTATTTTTCCCTTTTCTCTAGTTTCTTAGTCACTTTCTAGGCATGACAGCATGATGTAGAGTACTAACAATTTAGGTGTCTTGGTGTGAGGCCTAAAAGAATGTTTTGGACCATAAGTGGTTAATCAAGATGGTTTTCAAGGGAATTTGGAATAAAAATAAATTCATGGCATGTATTATAACCACATAATGAAATGATAGGTTTTGAAGGATAAGAAGACTCAAAGACCATTCCTTAAGGTCTAAAATAAGTTTTTTTTGCTCTCTAGGCTTGAGAAGCTTAATAAAACCTATGTGTTGGGGAAAATTAAAAAAATGGGAATAAAAATGGTTATTTTTATGTTTAATAATTCTTAAAATAATGATATAATTACATTATATACTCCATTGAGCCCTCAATGAGGAAAGTTTGTGTTTTGACCCCCTAAACCATGTATTTTCTCAAGCTTAGCACCATAGCTATTTCAAGGTTTGCATATGAGAACAAGATTTAAAGGTCTAAAAATTTTCATGGAAAATAATCATATCTTTAAAATGTTTAATAAAAATTTTCCCAATATTTTTCATACATGTAAGACAAAAAATCCATTTTTTAGTTTTCTAGGCCTAGACAGCTAAGAGAGACCTAGAGTGCCAAAAGAGAGGGGGTGAAAAAATTACAGTAATTGATATATATAACCTGAAATTTTTAATATAGTTTTATTAATTTTTTATATTGATAAACCTCTCTCAGTTTCCTTATCTCAGCCCTAGAACTCAAGAACCATCATCAAAGCCAAAATTAGTTTTAAGCCCTTCTTAAACCCTCGAAGCTTGGTTCTAAGATAACTTTCATATTTTTTGAAATGTTTTATAAAAAAAGGGTGGTGTGATATATTATTGGAATATTTGACCTTTATACATCTTAATATAACAAATTTTAGATGTAAAAGTGGAAAATTGCAAGTTGGCCGAATTCAGGGTTTTGGCATGCCAGTGTAAACATTCAAAAAATGCATTTTTGAGGCACTTAAAGGGTTGAATGGTAAAATATAATTATTTTATAATTTATATGGGTAATTACAGGTTAAAAAATTTAATGAGGTATTTATACCTCATAAATCTCAAGATACACATTTTTATTTCTCATTGTCTCACAGTTCACATTTTGAGAGTGTGCTCAGGAATGGAAAATTTAGTTTTAGGACATGTAAAGGTACAATAAAGTAATTAAATTTGGTAAATATGTTTATAATGAGATATTATACCTATATATAATTTTTTTTTCCAAACTAAAAGTTTAAGTACCTGTTGTTTTACACAGTCCTATGTTTGTCTGTTAAGGAGAACATGGAGCATTGTGGCAATTTTTAGTCCTTGATGCATGTTTTGAGTTTATTCACATGAAATTATGGATATATAATGTGTATTAATAATATAATAATTTTTAATTGTCTAATAAACCTCATAAAAATTCTAGGATTGTCCAAATAATGGCAGAGGAGGGATATCAAAGAGAAAAATTAGGTTCTCGTGTCTCCATTAATGGAGTCCATGCTCAAAACCAGGTCTAAAAGTGAAGTTTTTAGGGGTGAAATTTGAAATTTATAGGATTAAATGTGATAAATAGTATCCATAATATATATTATCATGATTTTAGCATGTTGATCAGGCCAAGAGAGGCTCAGTGTATCCCAAATTAACATAAAGACACACCTAGACCTAATAGGCCTAAAAGGTGGTAGACCCTCTAAAGATATTTTAGGGAGATCATAAGGGTATTAAAATATGATATTAATATTTATGTAATGGTATTACCCACATAAATATTCTTGAGTGGTTAGAGGGATTTATCAATCCCCAAGGCACACACAGGAGGTCTAAAACCATTGCAAGATAAAGATGGCTAGTGGGAAGCTAAGGGGTGATCAAAGGTTTTTAAATTAAATGAATATTAAATTAAATGGATATAAAATTTTAAATCATTTAAAAACTTTTCCAAGGTTTCAAAAATTTTATAGAACTCAGTTTTACCTCCTTGACTCATTTTTGCACTAAAACTAGCCTTCTCAACTAGGCCTTCTCACAAAGCTTGAGGGGTACCTTCAAATGCTCATCATGTGCTCTAAGGATTTAATATGAATCTCATATAATATTAGGAGGATTATATGATATTTTAATACAAATTACATGCATTAGGAGAGATAAATAGGTTTTATTCTTTATGAACAATTGTTAAGACCATAAAGTGCTCAAAACCCTTCCAAACCCTCTGGATTGGATCGATTGGCTCTAAGATTATTAAAATGAATTATTATGACCTAATTTAACCTTTAATACATATAAAATAATTAAATATATAATCTAATAATCTTTTGGGTCTATTTGGAGAGAAAATTTGGTATGTATGGGTAATTTTAAGGTTCTTTTGGCTATTTTAGCAAGCCTCTCAAAGGTGTTACAAAGGAGAAGATGTCTAAATGGTTTTAAAAGGTTATCATACCCATAAATTTCAATAAAATGGCATTATATGATCTCCTTAAATCCATCATGGTTAGTTAGTACTTATAAAATCAATTTATGGGCCTCTAAATAAAACATTATACGTTTGGTCTCTATTAATGGAGCCTTGATAAAAGTTTCAAGTGTATTAGTGGCCATGGAATGACCTAAATATATATTAATACATCCTAAAAATACATATTAAATTATTTTTATAATACAACAAGATTCTATCTCATATGCAAGCTTCAAGGTAAAGGACCTCATGATAGTATAGGCTCCTAGGAGGTCTTCAATGGTGAAAATGTAGGTTAAAGGAAATGTTTGCAGGTATAATGGTGTAAAAAGGAGTAAAATGGATCCATTTCAACATGAAATTAGATTCATTTAACTTTATGGTATCCCAATAAAAATATGCTATCATCACTAACTAGTAGTGGTCAAGAGTGGCTTCTAGAATATGCTAATGGTCAAATATGGTGTGGGATACAAGTGGGGAGAGTTGAGAGGAGTTGAATAAATATTATAGGGTATATTTAGCATTAGATTTAGATTATATATGATTTATGACCTTTTATCCGTGTGAGTTGAGAATGAAATCATTAGGTCAAGTTGAAATCAGAACGTAAAGTGCTCTAATGTGTAAACTTAAACATTTTTCAAAGAAAAAAAGGTGAAATTGAAATCCAAATTGAGGAGTTAAATCATGTAAATAGTAGCCCTATCTCTCTTCCTACAATGTGATGATTAGTGTGAAAACTTTCAAGTAGAATCAAGTCTTTTTGGAACCCTTCTCCTTCTCTCTTTTCCTATTTAAGACCTCTCATTTTCTTATTGAAAGACATGCTTCATGATTTACAAAGGGGAAACTTTTCCAAATTTTGTAATTAGATAGACTATTAAAGTTAATAATATTAATTAACCTCTATTATTCTTTCATATTTGTGTGTATTATGGTTTGTTTGATGAGGATCACGTGGTGGGAGTTCTCCCCTTGATTTTTGTCCTTTCCCTTCACCTTTGTGTATGATAGATTTGATTTTTTAGGTCTTGAGTCATGTTTATCAGTCATAAGTCTAATATATGATGTGAATTATTCCATTCCTTCATATTATATCCCATTTGTACAATATTTCTAAATAATTACTTATGCAAACCAAACTAGTGTTAGGGTTGTGTGAGTGGTAGGTCCTTTGGTATTAGTTGTGTGTGTTTTAGTGTATTTTAAGTGTCATTATATGATGTATCACATTTATTTATGTTTTTATTTATTCCTTTACCCATTATAAACCCTTTCCTAATTCATATAATTAGTTTACTAAGATCTTAACTAGTACACCTAGGGACTTGGCCCATAACCCAGAGGTTTAACCCCACAATAAGACACCCACAATATGGGGTTGTTCCCATTTTGTATATTAGTTGGAGATATATTTAATAACCCTATAAAAGGGTGCAAATAAATTCTACAATAAGAACAATGGTGTTTTTCACTACCTTTTTTTGAATCAAAGCATATAAGTATCATCATCCTCATGGATAATACATGCAAGTTCGTGATCACTAAATTTAGGATATGTCAATAGTAGGATTGAATATTTGAATTTTTGTACTTTTGGTATATCATTTGAATATTTTATACCATTTAAATAATTTTGTGATTTCCTTTTATAGTTAATTGAAAAATTGGTCATATGTATCTATATATTTGTCAGAACTATTGACAATCATATGAAGGAGCATCTTTGTCATATGCAATCATTTTGATGGTATAATTTGAATGAAGGACCAGATTAGATGAGTTTACTTATTGGTTACTCATGGATTTATTTAAAAATCCCAAGACTTACCAATTTGTATTATATTTAAGAGATACAGGTTGGGTTATACCTTGTTCATGTTTGCCCAATATTTGGCCTCTATATCCATATTTTTAAAAATATATACGGCCAAAATAATATGATGGTGGTGTAACAAATATGGATAAATTATATTTATATTCCTTAAGATGGATCAAATCATCTCTGGAAATGGTGAGAGCATGAACTTGATTAGAGGGATGATAGCCACCACCATTAAAAGATTTGAAATTTGACTATATATCACTTTAGAAGAATATAAGAGTAATCAATTTTGACCCGTTTTTAGAATAAAATTTGATAGTTTCATAATCATAGTCATCAAATAAATCTATATTATCCATGATGAGAGAAATAAAAAAACATGAATATTGGGGTAAAGTAGATAAGAAACATCATAAATGGTACACTTAGGTAAGAATGATGTTCAAATATTGAGTTCCATAATTATTTAACCCTAAATTTGATATGGATCCTACCTAGATAGATAAGGTTAATAATATAGAAATGAAAATTATGGCTAACCCTAAATTAGATAAGGATCCTACTTGGGTAGATAGGGTTAAGAATATAGAAATGATAATGTACAAAGGTGATAATCATAATTATATAAATTCAATTAGGTGATAAACTCATATATATAAATTCATTGAATATATTATGTTGAAAATGGGCTAAATATATAAATTACAACTAAGTTATGTAAAAAATGATAAAGAAGTAATATGCTTAGCTAAATCTGATTTTAACATAGTGTTGGACATAGAATAGGTAGGAAGCAGACTAGAAGAAAATTCTAGAATAGTTATTAGATTCTAGATTAGACACTTTTGGACCTATAGAAACTAACATCATCTTGGGATGGTTGTGTCAAAACTAATGTCTAAATTTTATTCAAGTGGATTGTATAGAATACCTACTAGAAAAAGATGTGGCCACCTAGATGATTCTGGGTTTGCATTCACCTTTACTCTGGTTCATTCATATTTAGATTATGGACTGTCGATCCTTATGAAATAGTAAAACCCTAGTTCTTCATATTCATGGTGACCTTAAGGTAAAATGTTTTAGTGTTCACATGGTGTCAAGCTAACCCAAAATACCCATATATCTATGAGTGTTATTTACATAGTCAATACTCTGAAGAGGGTCCCAAACTAATGTATTTCTCCCATACATGTTGGCTTGTGTGTTAACCATGAAATATGTGGAAAATAATTAAAATATTGACATATCTTTTAATTTGGAAAATCAATCTCTTGGGCTTCTCCTTTAGTACTTTTATCCCTATGACTATTATAGAAATAAGATAAAATAGGGAAGCTTTGCTCAATTTAATGACTTGTGTTTACTAAATTAAGAATCAATGAGGGTTGATCTTATATTTATATAAATTCCTTTATATAATTAACTTGCATTAAATAACTTAGGCTGACCATTAACATATATGTTTCATTTGAAAAATAGATGACTTTAGGGCACTGGACACTTACATCAACTTAAGACACTAGCTTTAACACTAATGTCTATCCCAAAAGTTAGTGTCTAGGGAGAGGGAAGTAGGTACATGTTCATATCTTGAAGATATGGAAGATAAGTACATTTTAATAATTTTAGACAATATAGAAGGCTTGGGTCATCAACATAAGACTGGGCATGCTAAGACATAGGCCAAGGAGAATAGGATAGAGTAGATGCAATATTTACATAAGCGAGAAAGGTCTAGAACTAAGAGGAATAATGAAGGTCTAATTTTTTCAATTTTTCAATATTGAGGTGCTATATAATCCATAAATATCATCTACATTCCCCACAAATTTAATAATGAAACTGCTAGTCTAAAGGAAAGGAATGTGTACCTGGGTGTGTATAACATACATTGACTTTGTGTGTACCCAAATTTATTAATTTTTTGGTGTTGATCTGAATCAAAAATCATGTTAAATTATATAATTAGTGCATATAATCTAGAATTTAAAGTACTTTAAATTTATTAAAATTAAAAGAGCAAGGTTTAGGAGTATAGATGTGTGTTGATGTAACTACCTTGCCTATTGTTAAGTTGATTTTAAAAATATGTGTCATTTTAAAGATTTGAAGCTAATATCAATAAAAATATAGATAAATATTTAAAGTGAATATATCCAAAGAGATAGAGAGAGTGATTGGAATCCACATGCAACCAACCTTGGAGTAAAGGTGATTTGTCACCTGGAAATTGATATTAGCTCAAATGTGTAACATAATAACATTTATTACCTAGTGAAGTTGGATGATACAATCAATTACAACATAAAATTTTGGGAATATTTATTGATTTAGTCACCTCTACCATAACAAAAATTTAACCAAATACTATGGTAGTTTATCTCAATAAAGTTTGTAAAAGTCGGATTAGGGTATCACTATGTAAAAGTCTTACCAGGGTATCACTATGCAAAAGTATTTGATGATGTGGTAACAATCCATAAAATATTTTTGTAATATGAAACTTATTTGTATTTTGAAATATTATACACAAATTACATATAATATACACTTTAAATATGTCTCATACTGAAACTATGTATAATAATGGTACCAATGTATAGAATTCTACCATAACTATGAATCTAAATCATTTAATTGTGTACTTTGACTAATTAAAAAAATTGTGTAAATGTGCAGAACATGATTTTAAATCATACCCCCACTATATATGGATAAATTCAAAAAATTATATAACTACCAATGTGTATAACATGTTTCTAAAAGCATTCCCCCACTATAATATCGAGATGTTTAATATTGGATAAGTGTGGAGAAAATGTTTCCAAAGCATGCCCCCACTGAATCTAAAAACTATGCCAAGTTTGTAAAACATGCCTATATGACATTCCCACATTAATATGCCCCACTTTTATGTGAGGTAAAGATAGGAATTGGTAGTTACCTCACCTCAGAAGGATAAGACAACTATAAAATCTAAGAATGGAACCCTATAGCATATATAATGAACTTGTTTAGGTAGATATAGAATTAAAGTGCATAGAACCAATGTGAGCACATGAATTCCTAAGATGCATGATACGGATCATGGAAATCTCTATATAGTAATAGAATAATATTAATAATAAAATAAGCACACACACAAGAGCACTCATAAGCAATTCAAAAGGAAATGGTCTAAAGAGACTACAAACAAGGGGCATGTTCAAATGTTACAAAATTGAAGGAACATGACTTATTCAAATGTCCACAGAATAAATAATGACATATTCAACTATCCATGCAACAAATAATGTCATATGTAAATTTAAAAGAAATCTTACATAGGCATGAGCTCCACAAGAAAAGAAGAATATTCAAAGGCTCAAAAATTAATACAATAACAATGCAAGAAACTAAAGGAAGTGCATAAATTAAAGCAAAATCAACCATCATAAACATGCCATAGTATCCCATGAATCAAACATGCTAGGTAAAAATGCCAAAGTATATAGCATATCAAGTACCCTGTGTAAGATATAATCCTGCATAAAATCATGTGTAACTACATATGTAATCTCAAACATGATAATGAAATTTGATCATTGAGCCATATAAGCTATGTGTATCAAGATCAAATAAATAGATGTCCCCAATGTTTGCATGAAATGAGTGGAGGGAAGGCCCAACATCTAAAATAGGAATAGATCATATATATGTGTATTTTTTTATCACACGCAAATATAATTATGACACACATGTGCATATGTATAAGTAATTAAATATTACATAAATCAACATAGAACTAACACATAGAAGACAAGGATCCAATAGAACATGTAGGTGACAAAAATATTTTTTTTATTTTTGAATATTTTTTATTTTTTAGTAGTTTTGGAATATTTTAAGAGACTACTCTATGATCTCATAAAATGAATGGTTATAGGCAATTTCCCAACTAAATGTCTGACAACCTCAATTTGGATCTTTTGAATTGTTTTCATCATGATTGGATAGGTTGAAAAGATACATAACATGTTTCTTCTCACATTTTTCATGTGTAGTAGAAGTAATAATATCATTTGGAATATGCATTAATTTTATTTCATGATAAAAATAAATACCTTGCTCATTTGGATCAATTTTTTTCTATTTAGTAAAGCCAAATAATGTGTAAGTGCATATGGAGATGTAGTAGGAATAATCCAAACTCATTTTTTAATTACTTTAGGACCATAAGAAATTGGAATTATTATGTTTATCGATGAGTCTTTATAATTGACCTTTTGTTGCAAGTCCTATAAACCAAAACCAAGATTTTGAAAATGATTTATATGGAAAGTGATTTTTATTTGTGTAGGATCAACATGGTTATGCTAAAAATAAGCATCACCCAGGTATCTTGTAATTTTTAAATATTATTGGCATGGATTTATTTTTTATTTATTGTGAACCTAATTCCTTTGTAGGATCATCAAGTATAATCATTTGATCATCAATGAGATCTTGGATATTTAGTTTCAAGGTAAAGCATTGGTTTGTAGAATGCCCTAATCATTAATGATAATAACAATATGTGTTTGCATTATATCCTTTGGATAGACCTATACCCATATCAACCTATATTGGATGAAGTGTAGATATAACATTACACTTTATTATCCACGGGATTAGTGAAGCTAGAGACTTAGGTAAACATGAGAATTGTCTCTTCAGTATTTTAGATAGAATAATATGGTTAAGTTTTTTACTGGTGTATCAATTTTGGACACATATTCAGAGTGTTTTGGTTTAGGATTATCTATTTATTAGACCATTAGATAATATTTTAAGGGATTAAGATATATTATATATGTGTAAATGAATCCTTGATGAATGAATTTTAAGCATGTGTGAAATATAGAAGGAACTACATACATCTCATGTATCCAAGGCTGTCCCAAGGGAATATTCTAATTTAAATCATTTTGGATAACTTGACACAAAGTGAGAAATGTATGCAGACCCATGGTAATATTTAATTTTGTTCATCCCAATATGAATTATGAAATATTATCAAATCCATTTATAGTCATATTATATGGTTCTAAATCTAAAGTTTTAATGACAATTAAGTAAAGATATGTTGTAAATGTTGAGAGTCTTAAATAATTATCCAAAAGAACTCATTTTATCATTTTTTTATAAATACACACCTATATTAGAGTGAAAAATAGTTATATATAAGATGTTGAGGTGTTAAATCCTCATTTTAAAAGGATATATTATTCTTGACTTGTTTATGGAATTTAAGATAAAGACCACATATGTTGGTTTAACATTACAAGGGAGTACGTTCATAGGCAATGAATAAAAAAAGATATCCTTGTAATGGGTTAAATGGTGCAGTAATTCTAGGAGTGATATTGGTATATTAATATCGTTAAACTAGGAGCTAATGTTACCTAGGGAGGATGATGGTTTCATGCACTCCCTTTGGTGTTTTATAGTGATAGGTAAAATATCATTATAAAAAGTAGAACAAGGATTATGTAGGAACACATTTTTTGAATCCCTTATAGATTGGAATGATTAGAATAGGCATGAGATATAACAAGTAATATTAATAGAGATATCCATGGAAAACATGATTGTAAAACTATATCAATCAGGGATCAAAATGGAGAAAAATACAAAACCCTAATTATCTTAGGGTTTTATGTTCAAAGATTAGGTTCACAAATTTTTTAACCCTAAATTAGATAAGGATCCTACTTGGGTAAGTAGGGTTAAGAATATAGAAATTATAATGCACAAGGGTGATAATAAGATCTATAGCTGGCCAATTTGGTGTTAAAATAAATTATAAACATACACTGAATTTATTATATGAAGTAGAGGTTAAATACAAAAATTAAAACTAAGTTATGTATGGAAATGATAAATAAATAATATAATTAACTTATTCTAATGAAAACATAATTTTAGACTTGAAATACGTAGGAAACAGACTAGGATAGGATTCTGGAATAGTCATCTAATTTTAGATTAGATAATTCTATATCTCTAGATATTAATGTCATCCTAGGATGGTTATGCCAAT
Organism: Torreya grandis; assembly: GCA_037957365.1. Taxonomy (NCBI): domain Eukaryota; kingdom Viridiplantae; phylum Streptophyta; class Pinopsida; order Cupressales; family Taxaceae; genus Torreya; species Torreya grandis. The sequence continues at coordinate 2,129,090 of JARHVA010000839.1, forward strand.
GTTATTATATAGGTTTGAATAAAGTGTCTTATATGGAATACCTAATGGAAAAGGATGCAACCACCTAGATCCTACTTAGTTTTTCTTCACCTTTGATCTGGTGCATTCAAATCTAGGTCATGGACTATCTCTCTTCATTAAATAAAAAAATCCTAATTATTCATCTTCGTGGTGACCTTGGGGGAAATGTTTTATTGGGATACTGGTGTCAAGTTGATCCCAAATACCCTTTTATCAGTGAGCACTGCATTCTAAAGAGGTCTTCAAACTAATGTAGTTCTCCTCTATATGTTGGCTTGTGTGTGAATCATGTATTATGTGCAAAGCAAGTACTATAATGACATAGATTGTAACTTGGAAAATCAATATCTTGGGTTTCTCATTTACTACTTCAAACCTGTAGATTTTTTTTTCTTATGACTAGTATAGAAATAAGAGAATATAAGGAAGCTTTGCTCAATTTAATACTCTTTGGTATTAATACTAAGTATTTTATTATGTATGTTAGGTGAGGAATGAATGAGGATTGATATTTTATGTATATTTATCCCTTTAGATAATTAAATCACATTAAATCACTTATGTTGACCATTAGGATATGTTTCATTTATAAAATATATGAATTTAGAGTAGTAGACACTTGTGTTGGGTTAAAACACTAGTTTCAATGTTATTGTCTATCTTACATGTTATTGTCCATGGAAAAGGTAAGTAGGTATAGGTTTAGAACTTAAAAATATGGAAGATAAGTATATTTTAAGAATTATAGGCTAGATAAAAGGCCTAGATCATCAACATACAATTAGTGAGACTAAGATATAGGTAATGAGACATAAGATATAGTAAATGCAATAATTCTTAAAGAAGGAAATGCCTATAGATGAGAGGAACAACCAAGGACTAATTTTTACAAGAGTACAATATTGAGATGTTATATAATCCATAAATATCATCTACAAATTTATAAGGGTGATAACCATATATATAGTAGGCTGATTAAATGCTAAAATCATATATAACATATGTTAAATTCATTAAATTAATATAGGCTAAAAATAATAAGTATAATTATGATAGATATGGAAATTCTAAAGAAATAATGTATTGAGTTGGTTATGATATTTACATAATTTTGGATCTAGAATATGTAGGAAAAAAACTAGAAGAATATTCTTGAACAGTCACAAAACTTTGGACTGGGTACCTTTGGAACTAAAGATAGTAGCATCATCTAGGCATAATTGTTTTAATATTAACGTCTCAACTATATGCATGTGTCATGTATGGAATATCTACTAGAAAATTATGTGACCACCTGGATGATTTTGGGTTTGTCTTCACCTTCACTCTGGTGCATTCAAATTTGGGTCATGGACTATCGCTCATGAAATTACAAAACCATGGTTCTTCATCTTCATAATGACTTGTAAAAAATGGGTTAGTGGGCTCACAGTGTAGATATGACCCCAAATAACCCTTTATTAATGAGTTTTTCCTACATATCGAAAACTTTGAAGAGATATTCAGACTTATATAGTTCTCCAATACATATTAGCTTGTGTGTGAATCATGTAATATGTGTAAAACAATTACAATAGTGACATAGCTTGTAACTTATAAATTCAAATGCTTAGGATACTCCTTTAGTAATTTAAACCTATATATGTTCCATCCCTATGATTGATATGAAAATAGGAGAAAATAGGGAAGCTTTACTTTATCGAGTGATTGATTGAATGTTTTGATGAGTTGCCTTAGGTCTTTTCTAGATGAGGAATGAGTGAGAAGTGATTTTGAATATATACCACTCCTATTAGGAAATATACTACATTAAATAACTTATGCCAACCATTATGATGCATTTAATTTAAAGATGCATGACTTTAGGGAACTGGACACTTATGCCAATGTAATAAACTAGCATTGATGCAAGGGTCTAGGATTGATTCTTGTATCCTATAAGTTAAAAAACATATACATGCTTAAAACTTACAAGGTCATAAGATAAGTATACTTTAATAATTTTTGTAAATGTATATGTTTTAGGTCATTAACAAAAGACTGGTCAAACCAAGAGTAGGCCAAGGGGCATAAGATAGAGTAGATGTAAAACATATAAAATTAGGAATGGTCTAGAACTTAGAGGAATAGACAAGGTATAAGTTTTATAAATGTACAAGATTGAGGTGGTATATAATTCATAAATATCATCTATAAAACCAAAGTATGTGAATGAAGTCAAAAATATGTAAACAAAGATATTTAAATAAGTTAGATATGAATAAAAGTGGGAAATAAGAATGAAAAACCAAACTTAGCGTTTGTGTTAGTCAATAATGTGAAAAAGTAAAGTTATTTTGTGAAAAAATATGCTATATAGTTTATACATGGGTAAAATGTGATGAAGGCTTGATCCTATCCAAGGTATTAAATTGTAACTGATAAATAGATAATCAAGTGGTATTTTCTGGTAGGGAAAAGAGAATTTTGTGAGCAAGGTTTGGTCTTATTTAAGGTCTTACATTGAAACCCATAAAATTATTACCACATATGTATCAAAATTAATTTTTTTAAGATAAAAAGTATTTTTTTGAGGAAGCCCTAGTCCTATCCAAGATCTTACACTATAACTCATAAAATATTAACCAAAGAGGTATGATCATTGTAGACGTAATATGCATCAAAGGGAGTTTTTTAGGAATGGTGTTATTAAAATATAATATTTTACATAGGTTTTTTTAAAAATCCTTAGTATAAATGAGACATACTAAGAAAGTGTGCAACTGCATAAGATTTTGTTTGGACAACAAAGACTTAAGATACTATTATCAGTAGATGCAAACTATTTATCTAATTAGTGAAGTACCTAGATCATCTCATGGATTTGATTTATATATTAATTAAAATGAGCCTAATTCACCATGATGTGTTCCTTATTCCTTAAGACCCCTTACAAATCCATCAGTCTAATATGAATATTGGGTACTTATGAGAGAAACTAGGTCAAACTAGATGTAATAATGAGACCTCCTGTCCTAGTATATTATCCTACTATACCCTAATAGACCTCAAATCTATTATTAGGCCAATTACGGAGCTTGATATTCGACTAGAATAGAATATGTGCCAAAAAAGTATCATATTTTTTGGTGTGATATTGAATTTTGAGTATTACATTTTGCCTTTGTGCCATTACCTTTTATTAAAATGATTTGTATTTTAAATTTTATGGAGTTTTTTATTCCTCCTCTATATGGATTCAAAAGAACCAAACATGACTGATATATATGACTAACAATAATAAGCTTATATTTTGGTTAAAATAGATAAGTACTTAAAACTTTTATCAGTATTAAAAATACTTAGACTTGCCCATAAGTAAATATGAAATCTCAAGACTAACCTAATGTGTGTTTAAGATGAGGGATATATAGGGGAAATTGGGATTGTGAGAGATCCATTTAAATAATGGTACAATGATGAATATGATTTGTATTTTATCATAGTGAGAATATTATAGTGTATGGTAGGGTCTAAGTACCATGTCACATAAAAACTAAACTATTCAACAAGTGATATAACACAAACACATATGTAAGTAAAAATCATCCCAAGATATGGGGAAAACAAGATTTTATAGAGTATATAAATATTTGTATTTAAAAGATGAAAATTGAATATAGAAAGATTCTATACTTATAAATTTAAATAATGAATGTAAGAGTAATTATGTGTAGATAGAGGAGAGAAAAAATAATAAGCAATGTATCACAAATTCTATAATGAAGTAAAAATATAAAAAAATAAATTAGGTATAAATATGAGGCATAATATAACATGGAAAAATAATGTTCTCACAAATACTAAAAAAATCATGGCATACATCATTAGTAACATCTGATAAATCATGTTGTAACTAGAATATAGCTTTGACCATATTATCATCTATATTTACTAAGAGACATGAAATCACTTCATGTCCAACTATAAGCCTTTGATATCTAAGATGATGAATGGCGAAAGGAAGCATTATCCTTCAGCTATGAATGACCCTAGATAATTGCTAATAAAGTGATGGTGTAGGTCATGGAAAATCATAGAAGTGTTATTGCAAGACTCTACACCTATCTATATGATGTGTAGCACACTAATTCAAAAGGAAATATACATCCCCATGTTTATGTATATTTTATAGAAGAATATTAGGAATATTTATATTCTTATTAGTATACTTTTACTTCTTTAGATGAAGTGCATCAATATACTAACGAAGTTGTTGGTAGTGTGTATAGGTATGCATGGTTGTACCATGAAAATATTAAGTACATCTAGGAGTATATAGCTATGGAGTTATATTATCTCTAATAAGAGTGCATGTAGTTATCTATTGTTGTGCTAAGAAACTCTTATGTGCATGATAATCCTTGGCCCAATGACCATTAGCCTTATGAAACTCATAATATGGCTCACTTTCCCATCATGTAGGTAGTGGATCTCACCATCAGTATTACAACTTAAATTAGAGTCTAAATTAAGCGCAACAACATTAATAGATGATCAAAATTCAAGTAAACATAATGTGTCTAACATATTAGGTGGGAGAAATCTCTAAGGATCATAAAAATTGGCAAATTGATATGGTCCCATCATGGCATGATCAAGAACCATGATCTGAAGATAATAATGAATAGTTGAGAATTAGTGTGTATGTGCTCTGTATTTGACCTATGAACATCAAGTGAATAAGAGATAGTTTTAATTAAAAGAGAATAATAATAAAATACATCAAAATAATTAATACTATGAAAGTAGTACTATAAATAAGGATGATATCTAAGTATTTACATGTTTTTAGCTTGAGTAAAACTAGCTAATAAGTGGTCATCTAATGAATATCCATAACCATAATGAAGAGTATGAATATAAATATTGCAAGAATCAATGATCTTATCAGTCAAAGAAACATGATGAATGAATTATTTATTATTGGTTAGATTAATCAAAATTTCATCAATTGGTTTTTTTGAGATCAATGTCATAAAGAAAAAGGTAATTGAGACATTATGTGTGAAGGGAGATTAGAAATTTTTATTTTCAAATTGATTCATCTAATTCATCATTGTCTAAATATAAAAGGTTAGGTGGTATATTTCCCACAATATTATTCTGGCTATTATAGCCTCTAGTCGAGTTGACAGGGTAGTTAAATTGTTGAGATTCATGAAAGGGAATGTTAAGTAAAGATTCAAGTCTGGGAATTTTTAAAATTCCACATTCCTATAATTTTTCAAAATTTCAAGGGTTAGCATCTCATTGAATCATGTATATAACACCATTATGAGGAAATTTAACACATTGGTAGGTTGATGAAGCTACAGCTCTCATGCAGTGTGTCCAAGGTCAACAAAGTAAGATGTTAAGATCATTACTTTAATCTGAATTATTATGAGATGAACTATAATAGGAAGCTAAAAAAATCCTATAGGAGGAATTTATCTTTGATCATAACCCTAACATGTACTTTGGGTATATTTAATATTACATTCAAAGTACCCAAGTGTTTTAATAAAATCAATGGAGGTGACACAAGTACAATATCCCTAGTTAATAATAGCATGTTTGACTTGTATATCACCAATCTATACAATAATAAATAGTGAAGGATCACCTACTTGAAGTGATATTACATTAGGAATCACTAAAGTGATATGAAATTTGAGTAAAAGGGAATTAATTATGGTTTCATACATGTGTGTAACATTTCTTTGTATTATTTTAAAATACTAAATTTAGACCTAGATAAAATGGATTTGTGCACCATAGGTGGAAGTTGAGGAATGTTTATTTAAAATAAAATTTACATTAAGTGATTACAATTATGAAGATAATTCCTCGTGATTTTTATAAAATAAATATGAAATTGGAGATAATAAAAAAAAATTATAGGATCCCACTCATCATATATGATTAAAGATGTATAAAATAGAGGTACATAATGTTGAATCTAGTCTATTAAAGGAAGGGTGGAAATACATTAATGTTAAGAAGATTAATTTGATTTATACTTATCAAATGTGGTTGTGCTAAGTTTTTTTATTGATATTAATTAGGTAATGCTTTGGGTTTCATGATTTGGGTAACATGTGGTTTTGTAGAAGATTTTATAGGTGTTGAATAAGTTTTAAAATGTATGTGGATTTGGAATTTTAGGTAGGTTAGAGTGAGGATATTTTGGTGATAAGTGAGTAATACAAGTTGTATAAATTATGAGTGAATTAATATTGAAATGTGGTGTTTGAGTAGAAACATTTAAGATATTAGATGAGGGATTAGGTTGTGTTGTTAGATTTTTAAGGATAGTTATCACATGTCCATGTTTTATAAAATGAGATGGGTAAACGTCTTGGATGGTACATAAATCTGGGAAGTTGTTAATTTTATAATTTGGGTAAGCATATATAATAAAATAATATCCTCAAATTATTCATTTTGACAACATTCTCATCATTATGATTGATGAAAGTTTTGATAGAGTTGGGAGTGGGAGGTTGAGTAGTATTTATTTAATGATTAGGAAGAGGATCCTTGTAAATTATAAGATGATAATTAGCTTGATTAAGGGCACCATGTTTAGTTTTGGTTTTCATAAACCTTTTTTTACACTTCATAAGCTTGTTGATGGTCAATAATCAAGGTTTCATGATCAAAATTAGGAATAATAAGATATTCATGAGAAAATTTCCATAATTGTCAAAACGTTTCATGAGAATGACCCCAACTTGGATGATACCAAGAATAATTGTGTGGATCATACCAATTTTTGGTAGGGTGAATATGGTCAAGATCTTGTGTTGAAGGCATATGAAGATGATTTTTAAATTCCACCATGGCAAGAGGTTTGTGAGAATCCATGTCAGTTACTTAGGAAAATATAGATCTAGGTTGTTGTAAAGGGTTGGTTGATAGTGGTTGTGAAAGAATAAAATTATTGGAATCACTTGGAGTATTAGTGTGAATAGTGTGAATATAATTATATTTATTTGTAATACCATAATTAGAAGCATGTCATTTTTTATATTTCATAAGCATCAAAATTATATCAAGAGAATGGGAAGGCTCAAATTATCTTATGAGAAAATATTAACATTTTTCTTGGTCAAGGGATTCTTCCAAATATTTAGGGAAAATGGTCATATCATGATATTTTAATTTAGGATGAAGAAAATTAGAGAATAAATGGAAGAGTTTATCTTTTGACATGTTATGTTTAGATTTATTGGACAAGACTTTCCATCATTTAATGAATACTTGCACAATTTAAAATTCTAAATTATAGTTGATGAAGTGAGTTAAGTTATTTTTAGGAAGGCCATTAATTTATAATTATTACACTAATGCATTAATTAAATTTTAAAAATTAGATATAGTATGATATTTGAGTTTATTATACCAATCTAAAGTATCACCTTGAAGGTTTTAACTAAGAGCTTAGTGTCATCAAAGGTATTGAGTTTAATCCAATCTTTGTATAAGTTTCTCAAATATTTCAAGTGCAATGTATGATCAATGTACCCATTATAAATTATATAAGGAACAATATTATCTATGTATATGTTTATAGTTTTAGGGAATAAGGGTTCATTTTGTAGTTGTTTGATATTCTTGTTGAGAGGTGAAGGTTAAGGTATAAGTTTACCTTGTGCATATCTAAGGGGGTGGGGGAATTAGTATTTTTCACTCCACATTGAGTAGGTTGAGGATTATTTTTAATTACAAGAGTTATTTTTTAATTTATATCATTTGAATTTTAGATATCTACAATAGGGCTTCAAAAGGTCACCCTCCATTGGTGGTGCTTCAATATTTCCTTTGGATTCCTTACTTCTCTATCTCATTCTTACTTATTTCTATCTATCTAGTTAGGAGGCATATTTTCTTATGGTTTTCTTGGCATGTTTATTCTTATGGTCATGTTATTTGGGCTTATTTTATTATTATTTTCATTTATTATATTTTTTATTGTTCATTATTTTTTGTATTTTGTGTGATTTCTCCTTAATTGGGCATCTAGATCATGTCTCATGGCTTGTATGACTGATGGTGGGTAAGACAACCTCAATCATGTAGGGAGTAATGTTGAAGGTGATAATAATGGAAAGAATCATGTTATCAATTTGCATAAGGTTAGGATTGGAAAAAGTAATGGTAAGGATTGTCTAGAAATGGGAAAAGTATTTATGGTAGAAGCTAAAAAAATATTATCTGACATCCTATACCAAGAAGAGGTAGATAAACATTCTAAGGGAGTGAAATTCAAGGTTTTCTAGGTTGAATAAACTAAGAATGGAATGGGAAAGGGAAGTGTGGTATAAAATTGTAAGTTTTATATCTCCTCTACCATGCTCTTCCTTAACCCTAATCTCTCCATAGAAAAAGATTTATTGAACAAAGAATCCAAACTATAAAATGTTGGTATTTTTTGTCTGTGTTAATAAAAATTCTCTTCCCTCTCAAAAGTTTTTTTATAATTGGTTAAATAATGCTAGGGGGAATAAAATGGGGATATATGTGAAAATTTTTAAAATGTTTTAAAAGGGTGTCTTTTTAGTTACCTTCAGAATTCAAATACGCATAGAAGATTTTTCAGTAAACTATTATGGAATGTGGGTCAACTCATTTTAAAATTGTACCATGGGACCCGAGTTTGGGTTGTAAAGACATTATTATTAATACTTCACCTAGATGCATCGACATTAAAAATGTTCCTCTAAAATTGTGTAGTTTTTTTCCTCATGCACTCAAACCCTTAGGTGATGTGCTCAAAATTGAAGATATCAGGTATTCCTTAGCCCAAATCAATGTTATGTTTTTAATTACCCTTGTTCCATTGGACTTATTTATTGAAACCCTTACTTTTACTCATCATAGTTGTGCCTATATCTACCCTATCAAAGGGTTATGAGGTCTCAATTATTGTTTTTTTTTTTAAATACATGGTCACTTAATGAAATATTTCCCTATTCTTGTTAAAAAGTATGGTATGGCCTCAAAGCCTAGCCTTGAATTTAACAGTAAAAAGGGCCTTGTTTATCCCAACCCTCTTAGGTTTAAGGAGTTACATCTTGATAATAACCATATATTTGATAGTGAACCCTTGAAATATGGAGTATCCCTTATCATAGATGAGGTTAATAATTACTTTAAATAGCCATAAAAGTATGATGATTTTTATATCATGAAAAGTATTGGCCAGTTCAAGTTGAATAATAGCACCAATTTGAAGTCTATTTTTATGTTGATTGTTGAAAAAGAGCTTCCCCCACCCCATGATATGCTCATTAATTTAGACTTTAATATTAATAATCATCCCTCTTATAGGTTTCAAGATGATTTCATGCTTAATTTCATTCCCTTTTCTAAAGGGAAGCCAACTAGAGATTCTGATGAAAATGTTTTAATTGATGATCTGACCCTTGACATCAGCACCACTTGCCTTTTTGATTATTTAATGGATGACATTACTCATCTCAAGTATATTACATTAATTGCTTCTCTCCATTATCTTCTTGTCTCCATGGTTGGGAAGTCATATATGGTGACCAATTTTGACCCAAGTTTTGGAGAAAATTAAAAATCTAAAGGGTCAAAAAAAAGGTTAAAAACACAAGTATATACCCTAGGCCCAAACAACTACCAATTAGATAATGATGTTAAAAAAATCAAAGGATTATACTCAAGTGTTAGGTGATGTATCTATATAAACAAACAATAAATAAAACCATGTTCTATAATGTTTCAATATACTATATCAAAGTAAAGCGAGGAGTAAATCCCTTGCTATGATTAAAAATATGTAGTTTTTAATGCATATTTTAAGCTAGAATGTTAAGGGCCTAGAAACCCCTGATAGGAAGCCTATTGTTAGAAAGTTAAAAAATAATATACAAGATCTATACTTCCTACTCCTCTAATAAGTTAAAGTTACAGGTTTCATGATCTCCTCAACTCTCAATTTTATCTTTGTAATTGTATTAGGGGGAGTGGTCTTAGATGACTCTGCTCTATTTAAGAAGGCCTTATGTGAGTTTTATTCTACCCTCTTTTAGTCTGATTGTGCAAATGAGCATATTGTCAAGAGAAAAAATCTATGTGCCAAAATAATTCCTAAAAAACTCTTATCTACTCAAGATTCTTTATTAAATTGTTTCATATCTTTAGATTAAGTCTTGAACACAATTGATTCTTTCAGAGATGACAAGGCACATGGTTTTGATGGGTTTCTTATTGAGTTTTATAGAGCTAATAAAGAATGTATGTGTCTAAATGTTTGAATTTCTATTTAGAAGACATTAAGGCTAGGTCACTTGGACCTAAGATTAATAGACTCATCAAATTCATTCCCAAGGAAGGAGACATGTTCATGGTTAAAAATTGGAGACCAATTACTCTTCTTAATGTTTCTTATAAAATTTTGGCTAAAATTATTGCAAAATAAATATCTTCATTGATTCCCTCTATCATATCATGGACTTAAATTGGCTTTTTTCTAGGAAAATATATTTTGGATAATCTACTTTCCAATTGGGATGGGATGTACTAGGATAGAGACTCTCAATAGAACATAGGAATGATTATGTTGGACTTTGAAAAAGCTTATGATAAATAGAATGGCCATTTATTGAATATATTTTGTGGTTCTTTGGATTTCAAGAATACTTTTTGAGAATAACTAATGTTCTTTTTAAATATGCCTCTATTATTTTGGAGGTGAATGGGGAACTTATTGAGGTACTCGACTTACAAAGATATATTAGACAAGGTTTCCCTCTTACTCCCTCTCTTTTTGTCTTTGATTTTTATGCCCTCCATTATATTCTTTGTTATAGAGAGGCTAGCCTTTTTATTGTGGGTATCACTCTCCCCAAAAAAAATTCACTTATTTACATCCTCTTTGTTGATGACACCTCTATTTTTGTTGATCTTTCCCATGACTACCTTCCCCAAGTTGAACTAAGGTTCAATATTTACAACCAAGATTTAGGATCTAAGTTTTTCATGAAGAATCCCTTCATGATGGGGTGTTCTGATGAACCTCATGAAATTATTTATGAGTTTAAATAGGAATGGAAAGGTCCTAATCATATCTAGGTATACCCTTTACTCTCAACCCTTATTTTAAGAGAATATAGGAATGGTTGTATGTCAAACCTAATAAGAAAATTTGTAAATATCAAAGTCATGTATTATATCTTATAGGAAGAATATAGGTTTTAAAAAAGGTTATCTCCTCATACAACATATATTATGCCTCCTACTGGATGTTTAACAAGTACCAAATCAACTTATTGATCAAAATTGTTAGAGACTTCCTTTGGTCTAATGGTAAAGGTATAAATAAACACAATGTTGTAGATTTGAAGTTTTATTGTAGGCCTAAATGCATTATGGGGCTTGGAATAAAAGATATTATAATTCAAGGCATCACTCTAGCTATGAAATGGATCATTCTCTCATTTATTGGTAATAAACCTTGGAAAGTCCTCGTTAGACACAATATTTTGTGTAGTTTCCCTAAAGTCAGGCCTGGGTGGATTGGGTTACATATGGAACATCTCCTTCTCGGCCCTTTCTCAATTAAAGTTGTTGGTTCTCCTATTTTTGGGTCAATTTGGAAATATTTAGACTTGGTCAAGAATTTGGTCTCTGCTAAACATGTCTTTAGTTGGTTTGGATCCTATATTTAGGGGTACATATCAATATCATGAAACCTCTCCCTCTATTATTGGCCCCTTACTCTTACCAAGCAATTTTCTACTTGAAATTTTTCCAAAAAGGTCTAAAAATATTTGAGGATATCTTTTCATTTAAAGGATGGGCCTCATGAGATCTAATCAAATTCATATATTGTATTCCTTTATTTCAAAGGAAGACCTTCTCCATGGTTTCTAAGACTCTAGAAGATAATAATTATATTTCAATGTTGGACATTAAGTATGTATTCTAGGAGAGTATCAAATGGGTTAATCACCTTGCCTTGCATGAGATATCCATTAAATAGATATATAACAAGCTTTATTTTCCTAAGAAACCTTACCACTCTCTTAACCATATTTGAAATGTGCATGACCCCCTCCAGAGCTAGTCCTTTAGATTTAATGTCTTGTGGGTGTATTTTTGGGAACCTGAAAAATCTTGATTTCATTAGGTTATTATTTTTAACATATTTTTTATTATTGAGGTGATTTATAAGAAATCTAAGGTCCGACCCTATTGTTCAGTCTATGGTGAAGTTAAATATTTAGAACATCTATATTTTTACTTATCCCTTTGATGCTAAAGTTTGGAAGAATTGTTTACAGTGTTGGTGTATTGTATTTGGATGTGATCTTTCTTGTTTGAATATTGATTTTGGTTATGTTTTTCATAAGATAAAAGTGTATCCCTTCTTCCATAAGTTCAAACTTATTTTTTTAACTAAAATTTTATGGTTTATTTAGAGACAAAGGAATAAAGTGGTGTTTCAATTTAAATATAGATTACATACTAAATTCTTAGCTAAATTCATCACTAACATTATTTATGTGTAGATTACTCTTAGGTTCAACATCCCTCAAGAGGTGTTGGAGAAATTTTTGAGCATGCGTATGCTGAAAATAACTTTGTATTATCTTTTAGACTCGAGTGGATTTTTATGTTATCTTCTCACCTAGACTAAAATATATCCCATAGTATGACAATTAAATTCAAGTTTTTTTAGTATGTGTATTTGTGCACCAAGGATTCTTATATCGAGTAGTATAAGGATCATATTCATGGCTAGGTTGCTTTTTCAAATTATGAATAAAATGGTGTTCATAGTTGGATGAATGTGATTCACAACATGAGTATTGATAGTTTTTATCCCATTGCATATTCCTAAGTGGTTAGTGATGACCTGGACTCTTTAGTGTTGGTCTCATGATCCTAGATTTTGATCATGATGCTACAAGAGATGAAATAGAGGTGTAATTTATTTCTTATCCATAGTGAAATGAGTAATAGAAAAGAGAATCACATAGGATCATTTATAAATAAATAAAAGTTTTCTAATAGACTTGAGCAATTAGTTAAATTTGATGTTCAAAAGGAAGTGGATGATGTGATTCAGTTTACAAAATAAAATAGAATTGCTCCTGTATTAAACAAGGTCTCAAGATACATTTCCATAGAAGTGGACATTTAATCTTCTGCTTAGTTGGGACCTATAGACTCTATTCAGTAGGGACCTAGTTGTCTAGTAAAAATGGTGTTGGTGAATTATCTAAGTGGGTGGCTACTGGGAGGGCATTAGATAATTATGGATAGTTTTATATTTATTTGATGTGTTTTAGGGGTGAACCATGCCCCATAACTCTTGTGTTTTTTATCTCACACTCTTTTTTTTCTATTACTACATCCTGCATGAGGCATTTTTTATATTGACATATCATTAATTCTCTAAACATATTTTTTTGTTGCAACATTTCACTGCCCTTGTGCTGGTAGCCTATTTTATGCACTCTCAGGTGTTTGAATTGTGTTAAATATATTTCAATATTAAAAAAAATCATTTGATTTACAATATTTTTTTAAAAAGTGGCTATTTAGTTCATGACTTATAATAAAATTTGATTAGTGTTGATAGTGGCTTGACTAGTAGAAGTGGATTTAGGTATACTAAAGGTAGCATTGACTTGAGTATGAATATGGGTGATTTGATTGGACCCACTTGAGGAAATAATATGTAGTAGAGTAATTTGAAGGCATGGAAGAATAAATGAGCCTTGAAGAATAAAAAGTCACAGAATAAATTAGTGGGTGACTTTCCCCAAGGATTATAGATAAATTATGCATATGTGAAGATGGAGAGTTTATGTAAGGTTTGATCATGAGATTTTTGATGATAATGGGATCCTTTCCTTGATGTTAGGGGTTTTCATTGATGAAGTGTATAATTTCATTAGTATATAGGAGATCACTCTCATCCTCAAAAATAGGCATTTTTATAGGATAGTTAAGTAGATTTAGAGTTTTGGGAGGAGGTGACCCATCGGTTTTGGTTCTAATGGCCACATGAACATTTTTAACATTTGGGTTTTATATATAAGTATATGGAAGGAAATAATGAGGACACTCAGGAGGGTTTTTGACACAATCATATTTTTTTCATTTTGCATTTAAATTTCATAAAAAATGTACTACATAGTGAAAAGTGAAGATATAGGTAGAAAGTGGGAATCCTATGAAGTCAAGATGTTTGACTTAGTTTTAAATATAAGAACAAGAAAAGTTTGGATAGACTACTAAGTTGAGTTGATTAAATTCATTATGTAGACAAGAAAAAGTAACAGTCTATAAAGACTACTAAGTTTAGCAAGTCAACTTAGTTTCATAAGAAAATACATACAAAGTTTGGATAGAGAACTAAGTTGAGCTAGTCCACTTAGTTGTAAAGGAAATAAAATATAGAGGTTTGTGGAAGCCCACTAACTATATTTGGTTGATTTGTATAGGAAAGAAAATACAATTATACTAAGTCATGTTGGTTGATATAGTTTTATTTGGAAAAAAAATATTAATAACAATTTAAACTATATTTTTTTTAATGTAGAATTAAATTAGATATAATAATAATTGATATAACACACAACATATATTTGTATTAACATTGGTTAATACAATATTTAGTATAATAGGTAATAACAAGCATCAAGCCAAAAATGCAAATTTATAACTATTGTTGCTAACTAATTATCTGAAAACAAGATCAATAAGTTGTACTAAAAGATTTTGACTGATTTATAGGATTTCAAAGATAATTGGTTATACATTGGATAGTGATAGCCCAATGTTTTAGAGTTATATCATGGAGGAAGTGTCATTGCCATAACCCACTATAGATAGTTTCAAAGGTAAGATGGAAGTAACTTTTAGGAGCTAACTTCTAACTAATGTATCACAAGATCAAATGGATGGTTCAATTTTTAAGCTTTAATTCAAAGGGGAATCCTAGGCATTTTTAAATACCATGAGATACATGGAAACTAAAGACTGTATTTTACTATGTACTATTGTTATGAGTAGTGGGGAAAGACCATGACACCATGATATCTATAAAAGATATACAAAGACTGCAAGTAGAGTATCACATAGCCCTTGATAACAATAATTAATTATTTTTAAAATTGTTAATACATAGATTCTAGATAAATCAAAACAAAGTGAAAAATAAATGCAAAAATAAATAGTTGAAAACCAATTTATAGTTTCAAAAAGTAAATAAATAGACAGCCAATATTTTTAAAGTAAATGTGAGATTAATTACTAAGAAATGAAAATGAATTCCATTGCTTATGCCAAAATTAAAAATCACATAA
The DNA here is from genome assembly GCA_037957365.1 of Torreya grandis. Taxonomy (NCBI): domain Eukaryota; kingdom Viridiplantae; phylum Streptophyta; class Pinopsida; order Cupressales; family Taxaceae; genus Torreya; species Torreya grandis. Next base: position 2,144,485 of record JARHVA010000839.1, read on the forward strand.
TAAGATCATCCAAGCTGATATAGTTTACAAATAGAACATAACACAATTAAGTAGGCCAATCTAATATGTTATGAATATAGGTCAAAAACAAACATAGTTAACTAGGTCAACCTAGTTTATTTGGTAGAAAAGATAGACATAGAACTAGTTTCCGAGGTTGACTTAGTTGACTGTGTGATACAGTTTTGTAGAAATGAAAAATTGGTAAATATAGTTGAAAAATTAAAATGCTAAATAATTTTGCTAAAATATATAAATGAAAAATTGAATTAATTAATAAAAATGGAAATACAAAGCTTGTTTCTTATTAGTTCAGCATGAAAAAAAGGTCTTGAACCCTATACAAAGTAGCCCCTCAAGAAAAAAGGCCTCAAACATGCCATAAATAACACATTAATAGTACATAAATAGCATTAAAATAACAAGAAAAAAAACAAACATAAAAACTCATAGAACCACTAAGGACTATCAGCCATCGCATGCTTGGCCAAGAACATGACCATATCCTTATAATCACTGAGGCTATCCACCCCCATGTATCTAAGCTTGTCATCAAAATATTTAACAATAATAAAAACTAAAGCCACATGATGGAGGGCCTTGGCATAAAATTCAACCATAAGCCTCCATTTCTTTTGCATCTTGTCCATCTTAGCTTTAAATACCATGATCTTGTTAGTAGTCTTGACACACAAGTAGCTTCCCTTCTTAGTCTGACCATGGGCTTTCTCAGTAGCCTCCTCCAACTCTTTCAAGTTAGGCTTGTTTAGTTCAATAAAGTCACTAGCTCCTTCATCTTCATGTATAGATTTAGTGGGAGATTCATCTTCTCCCTCCCCAATGGTATCCTCAACAAACTCAAAATCAGTAGAAATTTAAATGCCCTGGGGGTTAGTGGATAAGATTCATGTAATATGGTTGGACTTATTAACTCTTATATCCCCATACTTATTAGCACCACCCCCATCCCCACATGTTTAGGTCTCAAGCCCAAATCTGTGCCTTTCATAGACTCTACAACCCTCCTAAATTCCTCTTACCTAGTTTTATCCTTCTTAGACTACACATTACCCTCATCCTCCATAGTCTTCTGGTCCCTTTTAGTAGACACAATCGTATCCTTCTCAGTCTCTTTATTAGGGGTGTCAAGTCTACCACTAGATTTCTTAAGAGATTTAGTCTTGGAATTAGGGGTAGGGGTCCCAACAAGGCTACTAATATCTTCAATTTTGGGACACCCCTTAAAAATTTTAGGGTAGATTATAGGGGTCCCAATAGTTTTCTTATATTTAACTTTAACATCAAGAGATAGTGTTGACGAGTTATCCTCAAATAAGCTAAATTTAATTAGTTTTAGTGGACACAAAGCCAAATGAAAATGGTACAACCTTAGAATGAGGACTTGGTGAATGGGTATGATAGGGTAGTTAGGGTTTTTAACACAAAATTCCTTGGCTAACTTTAGAAAATTATCTAGAAAAGGAAATAGGAAAAAGGGAAAGTTAATCTCCATCCTATTCCTAAAATGGTTAAGCAAAGAAAATTGGTAGTGGTAAAATACCTTGAATCTACCCTCTAAATTTAATTACTTCATGATCATGAGGCAAATTTGCCCCCATGGTTCTGGAAGCTACTCTATTTCAAACCCCCCTTGGAGTTTCATAGTAACCTCTCCTTCCCTAAAAAATTCCCATATTTTATAGGTATAGCATCCTACTATGTTGGCTATGTTTTTTGCCTTTGATGGGGAGCCCCATGGATTTCCCAATCACCTCTTTGGAGACATTAAGACCAGTTCCCCCCATGTGGACTTGTTTATAATCCTCCTCCCATGACTCTATGAACTAATGAGATAGATTATCATCATGGCTAATCATCCCATCAAGGAATGGAGCCACATCCCCTCTTATATAATGTTCCAAACCATAGGGTCTTATCAAAATTCCATAGGAGAGGTTAGATCAATCTTAATAATGTCACCAACCATATTCAAATTATGTAACCACATAGTCAAAGAGAAATTTTAAGAAAAAAAAGATGGAATACTTATCAGGATACCCTATGATGTAAATAATACCTTTTATGCACTTACATTGATTCAAAATCCATGTGAATCCTATAATAATAATGACATAATAATTCTAAAGATCTGCATTATCTTTACCACCATGTTTTTCTTCCTCAGTAAAGACCCATGTCTATCACTTCATGTGATAATGAAAATCACTAGAGATAGGGATTGAAAGTAAATTATTACTCTTAATCCATCCTAACCTTTGATTATCTCACCATCCCATCATTTAACATCTCAGCATTCTTCTAGGCTAGCCTACCATCACAATAACCCACTTACTTATCGTTTACCCCTTCAATGTCCTTTTAAGCTAGTGTATCATCCAATCTACCTGTACACCAAAAACATACCTCATCAACTTCTTAGTAGGCCAATTAGTTGTTATAATTTTTCTCACACCTCTCACATTCCATGTTGGCATCTTTATACATCTTCTAGTTAGCTCCTTTCATTTTTTGTCTGTAGTCTCACTCCTACAAAATTGATAAATAATAACTTCTTTCCCATCACTCTGAGTTTGAAACCCAATAAATCCAAACTTCTTAAAAGTCTTAATGCCTTTCAATAAAAAAATAACCCCTACACATAATAAAAGTATGAAAATGGCAAATATCCCATCACACCTAATTTTTTTTGTGTACTTCTATCCTTTTTAATGAGAGTTTGAACTTCACTAGCTCGCTTAGACAGAAGCCTCCAACACCACCAACCATTACTATTACTACCCAAGTTTTCCATAGAATCTATGATAACATTGTCCTCCTTATAGATATGATAAACCTTATGTTCCTCCATAACATTAATAAGTAACCAAATATCACAAATAATGTCTGCTAGATTCTAACCTATACCCATTGATCTGAGGGAAGTGTTCACAATTAACTATGAATCTCCTTACAAATAAAGGTGTCAAATGTTCAAGGAGATAGAAATTTTGATACCCCACTACATGGCTAAATATTAAGCCTCATTATTACCTTTAATTCCAATGCCCTTAGTGTAAGTAGCCACAAACATTCTCAAATCCAATCTAATTATGCCTCCCCCACTAGCCACCCCTAGGTTCCCTTTAGCTACGCCATCAAAGTTAAGCTTGAACCATCCTTTTTGAGGTAAGGTCAATTAATTTTTAGCCCTATCTATCTTTTTAGAATTATCAATTTGATATATATTTGGGCTAATAGTCTATTATTCCAATAAGCTCCTTTATTCATATCTTGGGGGGTTCTCAATAGCTTTAAATTTATAAGAATTGATGTTCTTCACGAATAATTTGGAGAAAGTCTAGAAAACCTCTAGGGGGTTTTATACTTTTCCCTAAAAATTATTTTTTTACACTCTTTCCATAAGTTCTAGGCAAGGTGAGGGGGAATTTATAACCATAGATCCTTGACAATTAGAAATGTCTAGTGAAATGGGGTCCTCCAATCTCTAACCAGGTCCACCACCTTGTCATTAAAAACCCAACACAGGTTCATCCTCTACATGATAAGACTCCAAACCTCCCAAGTAAAGTTATAGTGCAAAAGGAGGTGAGTGGTTGTCTCTTCCTCTTTACCATAAGTAACACACTTGTTCAGTATTTGAAAGCCTCTCTTCTTTAAATTCTATGCATTAGGGTCCACTATAAGAAGTTGATTTTAGGTAAAAGTTTAAGAAGCCAAACTTGTCCCCATAGCCTATCCTCTCTAGGTTCTAACAACAATCCATATGCACTTTTCATAGTAAATAGGGTTTTGTCATCCTTATCTCAAATCATCTGATCTTGTTTAGGGAGGAGAGAAAGCCTAAATTCAGCCAATTCCCTTTGAAGCTAAAGAGCAACCTCTTTATCTTCATCTTGATCAGTGACATAATGCATGATGCACTTCCAATTCCTAATACCCCCATTCTTACTAATGTAATTTACCACTTTATCACTGAAGAATCTACCAGCTCTATCACTTAGTCTGTCATAATTCAAGTCTTTGAGGGGTAGGTCCTTCTATTATCCATCCTCCCAAAAATTGGCATTCCTACCATCGCATATCTTCCATCTAATGCCTATATGAAGGAGACCATGAGTTTTGAGTGTTCCATTATAGATGAGAAAACCTTTAGGAAGTCCAAGATCAACTATTTGTTTATGACCTGTATCTCAATTAAGATACTTAGTAGTCATGATATCACCCCAATACTTATTACCTTGAAATAGGTTTTACCCTATCTTTATCATAAGGGCCCTATTCATGAGATGAATCCTTCTTAAACCCAAACCCTGATAATATCTGAGAGTAAATACTTTCTCCCAATCTACCAATGCAATTCTCCTCTATTCCTCCACTCTAAACTAGAGGAATTTCTATTGAATTTGTGTTACCTTCTCAAACACATATCTTAGGATTTTGAATAGACCTAGGAAATAATTAGGTATGCCTTAAAGGGAGGATTTGAAGAGTTGAAATTTCCCTGCTTGATTCAATAAAACTCCTTTCCAACAAGACATATTTTTCTACATTCTTTCAATAATCATATTCCACTAATATGAGGTGACCTTGATGATCGTGAGTAGAAGGCCAAGGTAGGTAGTAGGCAACCTCACACTAGAGCAACCCAATACTCTAGTAAAAAAAATTTATGTCTTCTTGAGTGTTTATAAAATATATGTGACTTTTCTCAAAGTTGATTCTCTACCCAAAGGCCCCTTTATAACCATTGAGAAGGTTTTTCCACCTTCTATCCTCAACCATAGAATCAATTCCAAATAATATAGTGTTATCAAAAAACTATTGAATGACCGATTTCTAAGCTATGGAAGTAGGTAAAATGCCTGGAATAATTCCGTAAACTAATAATTTATAGACATTTATACCCAACACCTCTACCATAAAAATGAAGAGATAGAGAGGAAGAGGATCCCCCTATTTGAGACCTCTCCCTGAGGGGAAATAATCTTTGGGGAAACCATTGACAAATACATAAAATCTAATGATGGAAATACATGCCTTCACTAGGTTGATCACTCAGTCTTGAAAACTAAATTTTCTAATAACCCTAATCAGAAAATCCTAATTAACTCTATTGTAACCTTTGTAAATGTATAATTTAAATATCATACTTGGGGCTTTGATTTTGGAAATTTAATGAATGATCTCAGGAGTGGTGATGGTCACATCAAGTATTTGTCTACCTAGAATAAAACCTTTCTGATTGGAGGCAATAAGTTTATCCAAGAGTGGTTGAAGTCTAAAGACCAAAATCTTGGTGAATATTTTGTACACTGTATTACAAAGGCTATTTGGTCTTAAATCAATCATGGAGGTAGATTCCATCTTCTTCGAAATTAAAGCTATAAATGTGTTGTTCAATTGCTATAGGATTTTACTAGTCTAAAATAAATCTTTGGCCACATTAGTAACATGCTTCCCAATAACATCCTAAAAGGTTTGGAAAAAAACTAGGGGGAACCCATCTGAACCTGGAGCTTTGAAGGCTCCCATAGAGAAGATAAACACCCTAACTTCCTCTTCTATAATTGGTTTAGTCAGAAGGTTGTTATATTCCTTAGATAATATGGTAGGAATCAAATCTAGAAGAGAGTCATTATTCCCCATAGGGTCACTGACATGATGAGCAGCCAAAAGAGACTCAAAGTAATTGGAAGTCAATCTCCCAATTTTTGTATCATCCTCCACCACATTCCTATTCTCATCCTTAATTATACTAATAGAGTTGCTCTTCTTATTCCTTAGAGTAGACTAATGGAAGAATGACATGTTCTTATCTCCCTCTTTTAACCATTGGCCCCTAAATTTTTGTTTCTAATCGACTGCCTCCTCCTTTAATATCAACACCCAATATTTAGATAAATATTTATCCAAAGCCTATAACTCCTATGATGAGTCTACCTACTCCATTATGGATTAAAATTTCAATAATTAACTCATAATGTTATTTTTCCTAGCCAGTACATTTCTAAAAGTATATGTGTTCCATCCCTTAATTTTATTCCTAACATTGGCTAGTTTTTGAGCCAGTCTATATACTACCGACCCATAGATAAGAATGTTCCACCACCAAGCTAAATAGTCTCTAAAATCCAAATGTATTTCCCACATCATTTCAAATATAAATGGGAAGGGGCCTTTAACACACCTTTCTTACCAGTTTAGCATTAAAGGGTTGTGATCAGAGCTCACCTAGGGGAGATCTACCAAACTAACAAGGTTGGCTGTGGTCTAGTTGGAAGATATTAAAAATCTATCAAGATTAACCTATATAAGATTATTCCCTTATATTTTTTTTGACCATGTGAAAATATTGGCCCTTTAGATCAATATCCATAAGGTCAGTATTACCTGAAAACTTTGCCAAGTTTGCATTGCTATCAAAATATTCTATCAGACACCCCATTTTCTCATACAGATAGAGGGGGATTTCAAGTTCCCCATAACCATATAGTTAGTTATCTTATAATTTTTAATATTATCTATTAGATTATCCTATACCTCTTTTCTCCCAATTCATGTATTTGGTGCATAGACATTGACTAGGGTCCACTGAGTAAAGCTACATTGGAAAGAGATTTCAATATAATGCCTAGAATAGGACACCACCCTCCCATGAAACTTATGGTTCCATAAGGTGGCTATACCTCTCAAATATCCTTAGGCTCCACTACTATCATAGTTAGCATTGGGCCAGATGATTTTTACCACTAGGATAAAATTCTCCTTAGTCATCTTGACTTCTTGAAGTAATATAATATCTATTTTATTATCAAAAATGTAGTTCTTAACAAGCAATTTATTTTGAGGGCTATTATGTCCTTAGATATTTCATGAAATTATCTTCATTTTTTGGTTCTTGTAAAGGGAACCACTAAAGAGGTCTACCTACCCCTATAAATTTCCTTCTCCTTCTCTCTTTACCTTGTTTGCATGAGTGAAGGCCTACCCTTGTAACTTGAAGCCCCCCATTTTTAATTCAAGACTATGATTATCCTAAATAGTTTCTATCAGAGCCTTCTCAACCATCTAAGATCTAGAAGACTAGACTAACTCACCCTCCTCCCTCTCTTCATTACTACCACTCAAGTCTTCCACCTAGTTATTAGGGCCTTCCTTAACCACCCTCTCCCTTAAGCCTTAGTCTTCCCCACTAGAAACCAATCCCTAGTCCTCTCATGAAGGTATCACAACCTCCTTCTCTAGGATCCCCTAGTGGGCTTCTTCAATTGACCCAACCATCTCAAAATTATTTATCGAAGAGACCAAAGGGGAAATAAGAAGTTTGAGGATGTCCTCTTTAAATGGATAGTCTTTTTTGATCCCACTTATATCCACCCAAATCTCCTTTTTAGGTGGAAAGCATTTGGGGGCCTTGCACTAAGTGAAGACATGACCTATTTTCATGTAATTATGACAAAATACCTTGGATTTCTCATAAATAATGCTTTGATTCCACTTCCCAAATTTTGATTCTAGAATGATGGAGGTGGGAAGTGTTTTGAGGATGTTGACATTAACATAAAATCTATCATAGACCAGCATTACCTTTATTTTAGTAACTTTGTCAATAGCCACATAATCATCAAAGGGATGACCAATGCAAGTGAATATTTCCTCATCCCAATATTCCAATGGGAGACCCAAGATCCTAACCTAGATAGGAGTCAATTGGTTAATGTTTTTTTGGGATCAAAGATAAGTTTCCATTTACATAGAGAGATTGAGTGCTTATCATATAGCCACAAGACTCTAGCTATGATTGACATCATATCATCTTGATAATTAAACTTAAATAGGAACAATACACACACCATAATGCTAGTTGAGATGCTCCCTATGAGAACCCACTTGGTAGCCACCCATCTTCTCACCAAATAAATATTGGTTCTACGATAAAATAACTTTCCCATGAGAATATTAACCATAAACATCACCACCCTTAGGATGGTTTAGTATAATAGTTTAAGAGCCTTATCACCCTCACACTTGGATAGGATCATCACACTCATCGAACATAAACCACCACTATATGTAGTGCCCAAAAGGGCCTCCTTCCATCACTTTCATCCAAGATCTAAGATAGGAGTTACATGTTTAACATAATGGCCTGTCAGGATAGAATCCCTAGATGAAGTGGGAGGAGATTGGGTCACACCCCCCCAAAAAAAAATATGAATCTTGTTTAGAGTGAACTTAAAAAATATAACTAGGTCAACCAAGTTGACTTAGTTGGTTGACTAAATATGCTAAAAATATGACTGATAATTATATTGTCTAGACCTAATTGAGTCTTATAGAGATAAAATTTTGAAAATCATATCTTTTAAACAAGATCAACTAGGTAGACTTACTCTATAAATAACTAAAAACAAAAATCAATAAAATAAAACTAGATTGACTAACATGATCTAGTTTGTTGAAAGATGAAAAGTAAAAACTAATAAACTAAATTATGTTGACTAACTTTAAGAATGATCTAGTTGGTTATAAAAATAAAACCTAAAAATAGAGCATAAAATTGGTTCAACCATCATGACCTTGTTAATTATAGATCTAAATTCTATATACAGAGGTTAAGACTAGATCAGCCAACCCAATTTAGTTGGGTATAAATGAAAATTTGAAAATGCAAGGGTTAGATTCATGTCAAGTTCATCAGAATGTATGCAATAAATTAAGATAGATTTAAAGCATATATAACTTATTAGATTATAATATCAGATAAGGTAATCAACAAAAATCCATTATAATACTATTTATCTCAAGAGCATAACTAAATTAGATATACTAAACCTAGCCAAGGTATATCTTACCACTTACAACCAAAGGAGATGGTTCAAAAGCCTCTAGGAAAATGACACTATGAAATAACCCTATCTAGGTCTAAATACTTAAACTAAAATTAATCTAGTACTCACCAAACCTTATGGCACAAAGGGAGATGGTTAAACATTAATAACTAACCAATGGATCATGGTAGGCAAATGGGGGTTTAGATATCTCAAAGTGGAATATGGAAAGCAAATAAAATGATATATCTATAATAATTTTAAGCATAGAGGTAATCTAAGAAAATATATATACATTCAACACATATTAATTATATAATATAGATATATCAAATGAAATAGTAAAAGTTAGGAACACTTAATTTGGGTTAACCTAGCCAGTCTCAATCTCTCCCTTGGCCAATGGTGCTTTGGAAGAGGTTGTTGTGTCTTTGTAAGTATCACACTATACAAATAATATTTAGGAATAAATACTCTTAATTTTCATCCAAGAATTCCCACAATATAAGTAATCTTTATTCCAAGGTAAACCATAAGTAATAGATCCTTCAAATGTATATTTAATAGAACTATGAACTATAATGGTGTGAAAATGAATGTTCCTCTCTATTAGATTGAAATGGCCCTTGAATTATTACAATGAATAATCCTTAACCCTTATATAATTTTATCTAACAATATTATCCAACTCAATCTAGTTTATTTTAAAAGGTTAATGTTAGGCCTTGAACTAAATCAGTCGAGATGATTTATTTTTATAACATGATCAACCTGATTGAATTAGTAAGAAAAGAGGGTGTTTACTTAGTTACAAGTAATTTCAATGGATAAATTCTTAAGTAAATGTGTAAATAGGTTTTATATTATTTGATTAGTTGGATAATAATTATTTTTAATGGTTTTAGGTAATGATATATTTGACAAAAAATATTGTGAAACATCAATGGTCTACTTACCCGTTTCCTAGTGCACCCTTTAAGACATGCACTCAAAGAGATCAAAACTTGATAGGTTTTTGGAAGAGATAGAATGTTATAAAATTATAAAGTTTAAAAATATTGTGTGTATACAATAGTAACCCTAAGTGGGTGAACCTCCTCATTATTAACAATCCTCATTGTAAGAGTATACCTCCTATTTGTTATCATATATGCTAGTTTCCTAGATTATATAATTTAGACTTGATTGTGATATCCAAAATTTTATGGGTGTCAACCATTTATGATGACCCTTATATTTTTTATGTTGGCCATTGCATCATTTCTATAGTGTGTTTTGTGCAAATTAATGTGGGATCTAGTATCATGTGGTATCATAAATGATGTTTGTATTGAGGCTTGTAGTGATTCATTCCCTTAACCATACCATACCATTTTTTAGATTGTGAATTTTGGGCCATCCTTGAATATGGTTTGATGAGTAGTACATGGTTGCACATCCTTAATTCTTGATAATTGTCTCTCTAAGAGGATACATTATTTATTAGTGTTATTTTATTAATCTTCTAGGAGGGAAATGCATACATTGACTCCTTATGTGATGTTTTCTCCCCTTCTTTTCAAGGATGTCATCAATTTCTTAATGAGATTCATAGAATATTGTGAGATTACCATATCAGATTGGATGTAGAGGAAATAAATTTTAGGGCACTATAATAGGTATGATACATGAGTTTTTGAAGTTGTATGCTATTTTGAGGACCCCTTTTGATTTAGGGATTTATGGTAAAATGGGTGTGTGTACTTAAGGGATCACTAGTACCTTCTGTAATTATTATAACTAGTTCAACCAAGTGACTTGTGACTATTTGTCATATACCATGTTGGGTAGGTGATTACTTAGCATAGTTTAAGAGTTCATAAATAAGATGTTTTTATAACCTTACTAATCTCCATTAGATCAAACATCATTGGTGATATTTAGACCCTTTATCTCTTATATTTAAAGCCACTAAGTGTGTGTTGTATAGCCATATGATGCTTCTTATCTAAGTATGTGTGAACTTCTTAGATTTTTGTGTCATATTGAGGTCAATCATAGATGAGGGGATCTTAAAATACCCCTTAGGGATTCTCAACACCCTTGAGTGGTGAGTATTATCCTCATAGTAAAGGAGTGTGATATGTTTTGGTAGTGACTTCTTATGTGTTAGGAATTCTGTTATGGATTGATGTTCCAGATGTTCCCTTAGTTTGGGAAGAGGTATGGTTTACTTTTTAACTAAAATTGAGATGAGCCAATATTCTCTCACCATATAATAAAATTATTATAGCTCCATGGAGGTGATTATACATTATGAGGTTAATTAAGTTTTAATTTCATTAGAGAATTATTTCTGTAGTGTTATTTTGATTATATTCATTGGCCTTCATAGAGTTTTATCTTCTATAGCATGTTGATTAGAGAAGTTATATAGATGAGTCAACTTGATGCTTCATGTATCCACAAGAGTGAAAAAGGGCTATTTCTTTGTTAGTAACAAAAACCAAACAAATTCATGAACATAAAAACATTAATCTTATGACCTCATGCGATCCAAGGTAAAGTGAATAGAAACCAAATACAAAGATAAAAACATGAAAATAAACCTTCAATTTAATATCCTTAACTTTTTCAAGAGAATATGTGGAATGTGGCTTTAGTTGTATTTATAAATTATCTTTAGAAATTTTATCTATAAGGTAGGCACCATATCCATTTGAATACTAAGTTTGATTTGCAAGGATGGGTGATAAGAGGAATAGAATTGATGCACAAATAGACATAGCTTCCATGTGAATTTTAAGCATGATAATGAAGAGAGTTGATGATTCATTTATATAATTATGAAGTGATTGAGGTCCATTACTCTCTTTGGAAGATCAAGATAAGAGGATTAAGATTCCATGTGATGAGGGATGGACCCAAGGCATGGGTTTACCATAAATTATCATATCTTGGCATAGCCTTGAGAAGTTGATTGGGTAGAAACTTAGGTTAGATTTTGTCTACCACTTTCCTTGTGAGTGGGATGAGTGGGGAGTAAATAATGGAATATAGGATTATTAAATACAATAAAATATAAATGGGGGACATTTTGGGATTGGTGTGAATATAAAATTCACTCATAAAATAATGTGTAGATATCAAGAATATCTAGATTATGAAAAATCTAAATTCCAAAAAGACATGGAATATTCCACTAGAGATTAATTAAGATAATTAATTTAATTAACATAATAGGAAATGATTTTTACAATGTTTTTTTAATCAAATATTTCATTTAATTATCTTGCATTGACATTTTCAAATTGTCAACATGATACGGGACTATGTTGATTAAATTGATGGTTGTATACGGTGTCTTTCTCCCATTACATATGTCCCAAGGTGAATTTGGACTTATATGTTGGATGTGTAGAATAATTAAGGATGAATATATGATTTTGGGCTAAGTTATTTGTAAATGTAGGAATTTGTTCCATTTTTCCCTTTTGACATATAAGGTGGTAAAAATTAAGTGTCTATATTTTTTCCCTATTTTAGGAGGTTTTTTTATACTTAGAAGAAGTAACATCTTCTCAAACATTGATAAAATCATTGAATTAAGTGAAAAAGGTGATCATAATAGTTATAAAAAATTGATGAGTTTCAAATTAATGATTTGATAAATACACTAGCAAATAGGTTCAAATTAATGCTCCATCAACACTTAGTAATCCATAGATTCCCCCTCAAGGGGTTGTGTATAAAATAAATTGAAGATATGGGCCTTTAAAGAATGAAAATAAAGCTTATAATGGGAGGGAAGTTTGAAAAGGGAAGATAATAGAGGGAAAATGTGAATAGATGCAACTTATGGGATTTGATTTGATTAGAGTAGCAAATGATTTGATCTGAATGTTTTAAATTTATTATGATGATTTATATACATGTGCATTGTTAGATATATATCATGAGTAGTATGTAGATAAAAATAATGAAGATTTGATTAGATATGGGAAAATTTGATGCGATGTTACTTATTATTGGACCTTTAGTGCTTAAATCCTGATATTATAAATGAATTTTATGCATCATAATTTGGAAATTAATCATGATAACAATATTTTTCAGCTTGAATAAAAGATAATTCAAATGTAACTATATACAAGTTAAAATCAAAATATAATAAATCAATAGTTATCTATAAAACATAATGCAATAAAATTAATATGAGTTGAGATATAAATGTTCACAACTTTCCTAATATAAATAATTAAGAATCAATTTTAAAACATAATTTACTAAAATAAATCAACCAAGTAATAAAAATAGAAAATTGATAAACAAATAAATAATAAACAAGTAAGCACACAAACACACAATCAAAAGTAAATAAACACTCTATTGGTAAATTAGTGTGTATGGAAATAAGGAATTACTCTTGAGTCCAAGGATGAGATAATAAAATCTTTACAAAAGGGGTAATATAAGAATAATAAAGAAGTGGTCGAATTGACCCTAGATGACCCAATTAACTTTAGCATTACTTACATAGTCTATTACCAACTCTAGGATAAATGTAATTCTCCTTGAAATTGAAAAGAAGAAAATTTATGATTGTCACTAAGATGAGACAAATTTAATAAAAATGGAAAAAGACTCACATAATAGTGAGAGCATTAATTAACTTATAAAATGGTGAAAGTGTTAAATTAGGGGTAAAATATGAGTGTTCACTTGTATAATGATTTCAAATTCACAATCCCAACAACATCTATGGTAATATTCACTCATAAAATAGAAAGAGAATGGAGTAACATTGTAAGGAAAAATTATCTCACAAAAATATATAGAGCATAGAAAGAAATATTTTGCAAAGTGACTAAGGGATAGAATTTTAGATCAAAATGGTGAGAACATGGATGAAATAAAATTAAAAATAGGATTAGTCACAATTTAGAAAGGATAAAAGTGGGAAAAAATAAGTATGATGAGGAAAAAAGTTGGTCAAATAGACCTTGGAGACCCCATGTCTCCAAGCACTGCCTACATAGTCCAAATAGACCTTAGGATGATGTAGTTTTCCCATAAGTGGAGTGGAATATTACAGGAAATGGTATAATGAAATGAATATTAATATGTATAAAGGAGGTAGGATAAATAAATGTAATTAATGAAAGGATAATATTAACCCAAAGATAAAACTAGCATAAACAATGAACAGGGTGCACCATTAGTCTAGGATGAAATAATATTAACCCAAAGATGACACTAACTCAAAAAATGATCATGGATATTCCATTAGTCTTAAATTAAATATTATTAACCTAGATAATATACTAAAATCACTAGCACTATATCATCTTTGATAATCAAAGAATAAAGGTGATGAACATAGAGATGATATGAACCCAAACAATGAACACTATGTGTTTTATACATGTGATAATAAGATATGTCATGGAAAACATGGGATATGTATATATGTGATTACAAACATGAAGAGAGATCATGTTAATGGGTATGAAAATTTTGATAGGTTGGATGATGAGGATAATGTGTGTAGGGATATGTGATCATGAAACCTTTAGATGAGGTTATACAACTAGTCCTATAATGTGGAAAAAAGAATGGAAATCAGTTTTGATGTCAAGGGAGTAACTAATGAGGACATTAAAGTAAGAAATTTTTGAAATTCAAGCTGTAAACTAGATATTTTGTGCATTAAAGTAATAGAGTGTAAGGCTTGGCTAAAAATGTATGGAGATGTATGTAAGAGTAGTAAAAACTCTTGATGACACCCTTATGCATGAGGAGATTGATTGACACTAGGAGAATGTTATGAAATCCATTATCTAATGCTAATGTTGAGGAAGATGAAAAATACAATTAAGGAAAAAATAGATACAATGAAGAGGATGAATCTGAATATAAGGGATGATAAAAATAGAAATGGAATACTGAGTATAAGTGATTACTCAGATAAGAAGAAAAGGGTAGTGTTGAGGATGAGTATTCATAGAGATAAAAGGAAGAGAGGATGTAAAACATGATTGCTTACATATATAAGTATAAATTAAGGATACAAAGCATGGATCTTAATATATAAAAGAGGAAATGAACAATGTGAAGCATGAGTGTTTACAAAGATAAGTATAAATGAGAGGTGAAAATCTAAATTCCAACACAAATAATAAAGCGTGTATGTGATGGTAAGATGAAATAAAATGAAATTTACGAAGATGAGAAATGAAATAAGATGGAGAATTGAGATGAATAAAATGAGGTCACAGATAAATATGATGATGAAAAAGAAGCATGTTTAAATATATAATAATAAATGTTATATGTAAAACATAGGTGTTCACATAGATATAAATAAGATAAGGTGAGTGTAAATCACAAAGGATTGCATGAAGAATAAGAAGACAAGGGGATTTCAAGGTAAAAATTATTGCACAAATGAGAATTATACAACTATCTTTATTATTATAATAAGGATGACACAAATTGAAGAAGCCATTGGTGGACAAACAAGTATGCACTTGTTTGTAAGCAATATTGAAAAGAGGAAACAATGAGGAAATATTATTGAGCAAGGTAGTTGTGTATTTACTTTTTCTATATCTAATTATAATCATCTTTGGTAAATTAAAGATATGAATTAGATATATTTCCTTTTGCAACTAATTTATCCTTACACCTTATGGGGTTTTCAAGGTCAAAAATATCTCTATCATTTGTATTCATTGTTGAGAGTTGTTTTATGTTTCTTGGAGTCATCTCAATTCTTAAAATTTATTTAATTTATAATAGAAAATTTCACTAATTCTATATTATTTTATGAATCAAATTGTTATTTCAAATTAAATTTAATTTAAAACAATAAATTATGATTCTATAAATTATAAAAAGTTACTAAATTGAGATTCTATAAATCTAGTATGGATGTGAAGAAGTTTGTGAAATTATGGAAAGTTTTCTAACATCATAATCTACATATATATCAATATTTAGCACTTTGAAATAAAACCAAAATACAAGATGAAAGAGGTGATAAATATGAAATAAAACCAAAAATTATAATGAAACTCTTATATTGATCATATTTTTTACTATGATAATACTTATGAGAACAATCATAGAAGACTAGTTAATAAGGTGGTAGAAAATAAGTTGAATATTTGGTAATTAAGACAAATGGCCATAGTTATACAAGGGATCAACATTATGGGGGATGTGTAATAATAAGAGAGTGATGAAGAGGGTATGGAATTAAGGTGAGGAAAATGAAAAATGATAAGGTTGATGTAAGAGGACAAAATATCCTTATAGAAGATAGTATGGAAGGATTCTCAAAGGATAAAGATCCTTATAGGGGATAGTTGTACAAGAAAAATAGGAGATAGTTGTAGAATAATTCTTAGTTTACTAAATTTTTGAGAGTTGAAAGTATGGAAGGATTCTCAAAGGATAAATATCCTTATAGGAGATAGTTGTAGAAGAAAAATACAAGATGAAAGAGGTCAGAAATATGAAATAAAACCAAGAATTAGAATGAAACTCTTATATTGATCATATTTTTTAATATGATAATACTTATGAGAGCAATCATAGAAGACTAGTTAATAAGGTGGTAGAAAATAAGTAGAATATTTGGGAATTAAGAGAAATGGCCATAGTTATACAAGGGATCAACATTATGGGGGATGTGGAATAATAAGAGAGTGATGAAGAAGGGTTGGAATTAAGTTAAGGAAAATGAAAAATGATAAGGTTGATGTAAGAGGACAAAAGAGTGGGAAGAAATGGATATGAATAAGTGGAGAGAGGGATATAATAATGAATAAGTGGGAAGTAAGATGAGGAACAAAGCATGTTTAAGAAATCAATGACAAATGATGAGATGAACAATGAAATAGAGTAGATGGTGTATTTATGGATGGTAAGGGAGGAATATTAGGAGGGATGTCAATCATGTTGTTAAAATATATTGACAAGATGGATAAGCGATTAAAAGAGTTTGACAAGCTAAAATGGATTAGGTGTTTGAGAAATGGTGGAGATGAAGGAGAAAGAGGATTGGAATGAAAATAGGTGGTGATAAGGGGTAACCAATATAACATTAATAATTTATCTCCACTTAATATTCCAAAAATACTATAGGCTAATGTAATTATCCAAAAAAGGAGGAAAATAAAGAGGAATGATTAGATGATTTTAAATAATGAGGTTGAGAAAACTTTAGTGCTTACCTGATGAAGGATGCACACTCGAGAGGGAATTTTTAGTGATGGATAATCAATGAGAATAAAGGATGAAAAATGAGTGTTGTAATTAGTTTTTAATGGCTACGCTAGCCTTAGGAACTAAGCATTGCAAATATAGTCCAAATAGATCTTAGGCCAATGTAGTTCTCCTAAAAGGGGAGAAATGTCATGAATAAGACTATGGAGTGTGATATAATTGAATTAGATCATAAAATGATGAATTTATAGAAGAGAAAATACACTCATAATATGGTGAGATTGTATAATGATAAGCTTTCAAAATGGCAAGAGTGTATAATGATAAGCTCTTAAAATGGTGAAAACATACAATGATAATCTCATAAACTAGTGAGAGCATAAAATGATAAGCTTGAAAAATGGAGATATCATACAATGATAATCTCACAAAAAATAATAGAATATAATGATAATCTCATAAAATGGTGAGATCATATAATGATAAATTATCAAAATGTCAAGAGCATCATAAAAAGGTGAGAACATACAATGATAAGCTCACTAAATGGCAAGAGCTTATAATGATAAGATCATAAAATGGTGAGAGTATACAATAATAAGATCATAAAATGATGAGAGTGTACAATTATAAGCTCATAAAATGGTGAGATCATACAGTGAGGAATAAATAGATCTCACCCATGAAATATTTCACTTAGGAGGAGAAAGAATAAACTGTGAGGTGCTTAAAAATATGCCACCTATTTTTGAGCCAAGGGAAATTCAATCATCTAATAGGATTAAAATTATGAAATGAGTTATGGAAAAATATCTCACTTAATTTGAGATTTTTTAGGGAATATTTGAGTGTGGTTTTTCTAATTTTTAGACTATTTGAATGTTTTTAGATTTTTGTAAGGTAATATAGACATGAATATTTTGAAATAAGATGAATTGAATATGGGGAGCAATGTTCCAAGAAACATCTATCAAAGGAAGGAATGGACATGTGTACAAGGTTAAAAAATTAATAGGAAAGGTGAAAGGGAATTCTTTATATATGTAATTGGGATGTCAGGGAATACCCTTCAACAACAAATTAGAATAGGATACAATTTCTCTTAAAACAACAAACTAGGGTGCAAAAGGAAATGAAATATGAAATGTAAATAGGAATGGCTAGGAAATCAAGGGAGATCTCAAAGGATATGAAAGTAAGAAACCATGATGTAAAATATATAACATTTTATCTACAAATAAATTATGATTATACCTATTTAATCATAATTCTAGTCAAGGTGGTTATAGGAAAATGGGAAAAAGACTAGGAATTGACTTTAAATAGTGAAGGGATGCCTTAAAGCAAGGTTCAAATAGTAAACTGGATATAATTGAGAAGGGATACCCCCAATCAAGGACATGCATAGATAATGTTTAGTAACTAAGGCATATAAATTCTTGAAATACATAATTCTCATGGGCTTATCTATTTCATACACATCTAGAGTAGCCAATTGATACACACCTTAACCATAGTTAGCTATAAGATTAAATGTGCCCAACCAATTAGGCTCAAATATTCATATGTTTGCATGTTATACATTGGTGTTTCTCTAATTTTCTAATTTTTTAGGATTTTTGTGAACATTTATATAAAGGAGTCACTAGGAAATGTAAAAACTTGATCTACCACAGAGATGGGATTTAATTGTAAATGGAAGGAATGAAAGCATTTTAGAGGATAATAGACAATTAGGAGTGGTGTAGGGATATCCAAGGACCATGTAACATGTTAACCAATTCTATAGTTATCAAAAAATCACTCAAAAGATACACCAAGATGTTTTCCAAAATAGGGATCATGACTTCTTCCACTTATTTAGCAAGATCCAAATGGGAAGATGGATATAGTAGTATAAATAAATATGGATAAGGATATGTATGGATGAGAGTTTAAAGAGTAATGTACTTAAATGTAGATGAGGTTTCCCTTAAGTGTCAAGGTACTTGTAGATAATGGATTATTTATGCATGACACCAAAAACTTGGTTTTTATCATTGTACTTGCCCAAGATGACACAAAAATGATTTTCACCATTAGATAAAATATTTCTCTGTGTTGATTTTTTATTTTTATTTTTTATTTTTATTTTATTTATTAAATTTTGTTTTATTTTTCATTTTCTTAACATTTTAACTCATTGGAGGATTATGAGATGCATAATACATATCCTTTTCTCATTTCTCACCCATACCTATTATAGATGCTACTCTTCTATGATCTTGTTTTAAATACAGTAATGTCATTGTGATTTTCATTTATTAGTGTTTTTTATTCCTATAATACTTGAAACAAGGTGTCTTCATAGCCTCTATGAAAGAGTGTTGCTAAGGAGGGTGAAGGATCTAATTTTATGGTGTTATACTTGATTTGGATGAGGGATATGAGTGTAACTAGAGTTATAACTATTGGGAGGCTAAGGGAAATCAGTACCTTTAGTCACACACGTCAAAGAGTCTTCATGATTATCTAGATTGTGATTTGGATTTGCCAATAGTACCTCAAAAAGGTTCTTACTAAGGGACTATAATATTTTATTGTGATTGTCCAATAGTGCCTTAAATAGTTTTTATTAAGGGACTATAATTATTTATTTTTATGGTCTTCTAGTGTTTCAAATAAAGTTTCACAAGGGGATTTTTCTTATAAACTTCCAAGATCTTGATTATCCCATAGTTCCTCAAAAAATTTTACCCTAGGGGATTGTTCTTATAAACTATCAAGATTGTAATCTTGATTGTCCCATAGTGCCTCAAAAAATGTTTCACTATGGGATTATTATTATGATTGAATTTTATCTTTGACCCCCATAAATTCTACAACTAATATGTTACTATGGAAAATTCTAATGATGTGTGACTCAAGTCATCCCAATCAATGGGTGTGGGAGATTGGATGTAAAAATAAGGGATAGGCTAATGGGTGATATTAATGGAAGGATTAAAGGATGTTTAATATTCATATAGGTTATTATAATCACTCATGTTGATGTTGAAAGAAACTTCCTCAAGAATCAAATCATTGTTGTCTTCAAACTAATCTACAAGAGGTATTTAGTCAATGTCTGATTTTAAAGAGGGGTCCAATGGTGGTACTGACCTTGGTGTGGATTTTGAATCTAACTCTGATAATTATGTTGATTTTGTAACAAATGTACCCATAAGGAGAGAATATTGGATTATGTTGTTGATAATTACCTTTTTTGAATTTTTTCTTGGAAATCAATGCTTTAGGTGGAAGAGATTCTAAAATAATGGGGATTTTTGGGTGGCATATATAAGATGAACTATTGGTCAACTTTAGAGATAGATTCATGAAAAAAGGGTTTGATAAATACAGGTGGATGGTCAAAAATAGGCTCACCAAAGTATAACAAAGGTTCATCAAATATGGGTTCATCGAAGATAGGTTGATTATTTGGAGCTTGATTTGGAAGTGGATAATTTGGATTGTGATCTATAAAAGAAACTTTTAAGATCATTGTTTATTGATCCTTAGATGTGTATGTGATGGTAAGGAATAAATTAGTTTCAAAGAGGTTTGTGTCAGCAAGTTTATCATAACTATGATAGTAGGACTCTAAATCATTGTTGTCATCATCATCAATGGACATCAAAGATGTATCACTCTCAATATCACAAGGGTCATCCTTGAGTGATTTGTATCCAAGACCTCAAGACTTATTTTGATTAGCTATAATAATAGGATTTAATCTGGCTTGTTCCTTTACCCTTGAGCCTTTGCCTCTGTAAGCTTGATTGGCCTTAATGTTTTTTGGAATGGGTACTTTTTATTTTTAAAATAGGAATTAAAATCATTATTAAACAACCATAACTCATCTAGTTGTTTTAAATCATCTTGATTGAATGCCTTGCTTGGGACAAATGGTAGATACCATTTAGGAAGAGGTTTTTCCTTCTTTTTATGCCACACAATCCTAGGCCTACCATATTATTTGGGTGATTTACGGAGTTTGGAAATATGAAAATCATTTTTAATACTATACTTTCCAATGCCTTTCTCTTAAATAATGGCATGGGATGAAATTTGTGGGGGGGTGAACTGATTTGGACGAGGAATTGAGGTTATTAGGATCAAAATAATTGGATTTGGGTGGGTTAGATTGTATTTGTGACCCTATTATTCCAAATGCTTAAAATATTGGTAAGGTTTTAGATCACTAAGAAAAGTAATCTCCATTCTTGAATGAAGGAATTTTATGCACTAATCTAAAGTAGAGGGAACTATGAAAATTCGATTAATCCAAGGATGTCTAAGGAGTAGAGATTGTAGGAAATTCAAGTTTAATAACATAACATAGAATACTATACATGACAAGCCCAACTTGGATGGAAAAGGAAATTGTAATTAATTAGTCTCTTTTATTATTGTCACAACCCCTAATGGTGACAATATCATTCTTCAAATCCACTATAGTATATCCTAAACATTTGAGTAATTTTAATGTAAAACTATTGAGATAAAAACCATTGTCTCTACATACCCATTTGATTTTATAGTAGGTAATTATGACTTTAATGTATAGGGAATTGGTGTCTAAAGGGATAAGGGCTGACATATCACTTTGATCGAATGTAAGTTATGGACTGATAAAAAAATGCCCTACCAACACTTGTAATTTATCATGTGTCATATTTATAGGAATCTTAGATTGGATCAAAAGTTCATATAAAATATCCTTGTGGACTTGTGACATACACAAAATATCTAATATGGAGATTTACATAAATATTTTATTCAACTAAACCATAAGATCATACTACTTATCAACAGGATGGGAATGTTTGGATTTGGGATGAATTTTAATAGGATTGGAATTGGATGCTAAATTTAGATTTAAATAATAACTTAAAGGCCATTGAAGGGTAAATTTAGGGCATCGAGTTGTAACATCACAATCTTAAGCTAGAATAGGATTATAATAATTAGATGAATAATAGATAGGTCCTAGGATTATAATTCCTAGATGAGGATTGTTTGGAGGAGGAGATCCTAGGATAAATAGAATTGATCCTAGAATGAAAGGTTTTACCTATTGTGAATTATTGAAATGACAATGGGGATTGATTTTGATCATGGCCACATGATGTCCCATGATACATCCCACTACATTATAATCATAGGGAGTATAATTGTAATCAATATGGTTATCCTTGAAACCCTAATTTTTATTATGATTACTATCATGTTGATGATGTTGCTACTCATTTTTATTAGTTTATGCTTAGGAAATGGGTCTCTATAGATCCGCATGTTATGACTAGAATTGGATGGTGCATTATCTAACTCAATCTCACCTCTCTAAAGCATTTATTGATTAATGTGTCAAATATATGAAAACAAATTAATGACATGACCTTTTACATGATGATAATTGCAACACTCATTATCACTATACCATCTAGGCTTGGGTTGACTCTCATCAAATTTTTTGTTATTAGGCCAAGTAATCATATTCACATCAAGTATATTATAAAACACTACCTCAATAGGTTCTCTAAGATTATCAAAGTGTATTATATTGGTTTAATTCCTTTGAGGGGTGGGATTTATAAAGTAAGATTTTATGGTGGAATAATATTATGTATTAGTGGCAATTACACCATTTAAATGTGACTTGATTCTGTTACTCCATTTCCAACCACATTATTATTATGATTGAAGGTTTTTGGTTTCTCAACAATCTTTTTTTATTGTAATTTGAAGTTTGAGCCTTTTTTTATTCAAATTTTGATTATGGGATTCATTTTATGAATATATTTTGATCATCCCTTTATCAATGAGGTTCCTTTCTATTTGGACTCCTTTTTCAATGACTTAATCAAAGCTGAATAGACAATGTAATCTTAGGTTAACAACTAGTTTTCAATTAAAATTAATCATGAATATGTTATCTATATATTTATTAGGAAGATAATGTGAGAACATACTGGCCAATGTTCTCCATCTTTGGAGATAAGTTTCAAAGATCTATCCACCTCATTATTTGATATTACACAAGTCAACCATGGTCAACTTGTGTTTGATATTATATGAAAAGTGACTAATAAAATTCTTTGATAAATCAACAAAATTAATGAAATAACTTTTTTATGAGAATCATAAACCACTCTAAGGCTTCCCTAACTAAACTCCATGAAAATAAATAGAGAATAAAATTGGTATCATAACCTACTTCTTGGTATGCAATAAATAACTCTTTTAGGTGATATATTAGGTCACCCTTTCCATTATATTTGTCAAAATTAGGGATCCATAAAATATATATGAGTAAATTTAATCCCATTTGTATTTTTGGCCTTTATTCCATGCTTACAATACTAATATTAAATCCTTGATAGACTACCACTCCTGGTGAAAAGGAATGTTTTGGGATGTGGGTGGTGAATTCTACTTTACAAGTGGAACTATTGATAAGTTATACTTATGGAAGGAGGTATCCCTTGCATTATCATATTAAAATTATTAGTTTCAATACATATTATGGGTATGGAACTTTGTGTTGATTAGGATTTTAAAGGGGAATGTAAACTCATTATTGAGTCAAAATAAGTTGTTGTCTTTAAGGGGGAACTTGTTATTGATATATAGGTATGTGTTGTGAATTAGGAATAACCCATTGTCTAACTAGAACTTGTTTTTTCATATTTAATGAGACATTTTTTATATTTTAAGGAATTTGACTAGCCCTAAAAACATCATGTTGGGAAGGATGTGAGCTAGATGGAACATGTTGAGCCATTATAGGAACTTGGATGGAATGAATTGCATTTTGTGACTACTAAGGGGGGATTTGTGAATTAAATTAATTTTGGAGAGGACTAGGAGGAACTTATTCATACATAATTTTAACAAAGGGATTAGTGGAAACTTGATGGAGATTAAGAAATAATTTTTGTGAGGAATCCATAGGAATATTATATTATGGAATGGTGGATTATTTTTTAAGAGGGAATGGATTATCCAATGGGTATTGACCATATTTTTCAAGAGGATAATTAAACTCTATGTCTATAGTATTAGAAACTTATGGATCAATTAATGTAAATGTATTACTAGCCAAGGCTAGACTAGTTTTTTGTAATTAGGAGATAAGGTTTGGAAAAAAATTTAGGTGGGTAAATAAGTGTCCCTTTACCCTTTATATATGATTATATAAATTATTTTGTTTGTAAAAGTGCTTGACCTTGGATAGAAGAGGGTAAATCCTCATCATGAGCTTAATTTGTGATTGTCACAATGTTATGTGGTGGAGGTTAAGGTCATAAAAGACTAGGAAAGTTATCTATGTCATAATGAATATAAAATATATCACCCATCTCTAATAATCATATAATATCCTCATCCTTGATTTCAAATAAATTATTTTCAAATTATATTCGATTGGCTTCATAACTAGGTGGTACTTCATTTTACTTAGGTTGATGGACTTATATCTCACCCTAATTGTCATAGTCATATTCGTACCCTATGGGATTATTCATCTAATCATATTCATAGATAAAATTGTAATCTACGCCACTTCTCATATACCGAGGCATGTTGGATACTTACTTCAAACTAGGTGATTGGATTTGATTTTAATGCAAAATATTAAATTGTATAGGTTATAAAATATTTTTTAAAGTAACCTAGGGTTTGGAAATGTAAAATTATTTTGAACCAAGGTGAAATACCCAAGGTAAACCTAATAATACAAAGGAAAATTGAATTATTTATAAGTTGGTATATAAATGTGTGTGTTTAGATCATGAATGTCTGGATAATGTTTTGGAAAAAAAATTCAGACTTTGATTGAAACAAGATTAGAAAACTCGACTTGATCTAGGAGACATGATTGTAAGAAGAGAAAGCTTGACTTGTAAATTTTAACTTGGAATAGATTTGGACTTGAACATGAATTGAAGTGTGATTTTTAAATTAAAAGAGGTCATTTGATTTGAACATTTAGTTGAAAAGAAAATAACATTGACTTAAAAGACTGTTTGTTGACTTTTGAATTATAACTGTGTAGGAATTTGATATTATATTGGAATTGGTTTGGAATAAAATTGTAATAGAATTGAAATATATTTAGGAAATAATTGGAATATAATGGGATATATTTTGAATATAATATGAATAGATTTGAAATAGAATTGGAATAAATTTTCAATAGAACTAGAATAGATTTAGAATGGATATAGAATCAATTTGGAATAGAATTGGAATTTAATTCGAATGTATTAACAAGATAAAATTAGGCATCATAATGGTAATATTTGAATACAATGTAATTTTATTTGGACAAAATTATGGGTTGAAAGATATGTAATTTTGGCCCAAAAATGATGTAGTGTAATGCCTTACTACAGGAATATATGTGGACAAGGTTTTGACTTGGTAAATTTGAAATTTATTTGAGATTTAAAAAGGTGTCACACAAAATGGGTATAAATAATAATCACACAACCATACTCAAACAAGATGATCACATTATAGTCATAGAGCAATTTTACATCGTAATCACTAACCCATAGATCTACTTGCTATGAGAATAAAAGTTTATTTAAATAAAGGATAAAGACCCATATAATCTCATAATCCATATGTGATATGAAATATTAGGGGGTAATTACCTTTACACCCCTACATCAGTGAGGGTTTTGTAGCCAATAAGGTCTTAATCTGAAGTTCTATAACTGGCTTATCTAAATGGTCTGAATATACCTTTTGGTACATAGTCTCAAAGTATATCAATGAATGAATCCAAAATAAGGATATTCATGGGAGGGTATAATCCCTTATTTACCATGAAATATATCATATCTTAGAGATCATGATACCATATTTTTAAATTATTCAAGGGATTTTAAATAACCTTGGGTATTAGAGCATGAAATCCCCTCACATCATATTGTGTGTAAAATCCATACTACTTAGGAATTTACTATAGTATGCTCCTCAATTTATATACCTCATCGGATAAACTAGGTTTGGTAAAATTCTAGGTAATGAAGTCCTAATTACCTGCCCTAAGATACTTACAATAATGTAATGAAATCCAAATTGTGTAATCTAAAAGAAAAAGGGAAGGTATTTCCTTTATAATTCACAGAAATCCTCCTAAAGTTCAAGTGCAGAGCATACTTATAAAATATACTAAGATAAAAACAAGTTGGTCACCTCACATTTTCTAGTCATCCAAATAAGAGAGAGCATACATGCAAGGAGCTACATAAAACACACATGCAAACAGTAAATGAAAATATTAAATAACTTGAAAAGAACAAGTGTTTTAGTACACCAAATTTGAAATGTGGTGAAATAAAAATAATTATTGACTATATTACCATATTATTTTATAGCAAAAACCTATATGAAAACTATTAGATGTTTTTTGTGGTTTCTATCTTGCATAAATATACAAACAAATATATTAGTATTTTAATCCCTTTAGCCTCAAAAACCCACAAAAAATGTTTAAAAAGGTGGGGAGGATAAAAATTCAAAGTCATTAGTCTAAGTATAACTTATAAATAAGAGATCTATATTTGACAAAAAAATTATATACTTGTGATAAAATACATAGGCACCCAACTACCAAAAAGTAAAATAATGCAGGAAATAGATCAAAAGTTATAGCCATTTTACTAGTCATTTTTGTTATAAAAATGACATTCACTAAATTATCCATCTATCCTAATATAAAATTCATATTTCTATGAAAAATTTAGAGCATGTTGTTAAGAAAAATTAGAACCACCCTACAAAAAATCAAAATAAAAACATTTACTAATCAAAATTTACAGTCATTTTACTAGCCATTGTTTGGAGAAAAAAAATTAAAATAATTCTTTTAACTAGAAGACTGATAAAGAGACTAAAAGAATTTATGGGGTACATGGTCCCACTTGGCATGCCATATGTATCCACATGATTAAAATAGGGGTTAATTATTTATTATTAGCAAAAACCAAATAATGTATAAACACCTTAAGATTAAGACCTTAGATAAGCTAAGGCAAAGTGAATAGAAACCAAATATAAAGATAATAACATGCAAATGTACCTTCATTTTAAGATCCTTAAATTTAACAAGAGAATAAATATAGTCTGTAGCTGATCATAGATCCAAAGGATATTTATTTATGTCACCTATAAGGTATGAAACATCACCCTTTTAATACTAAGCTTGATTTGTAATTTTGGGTGATGAGGAATAGAATTTATGCACAAATTGGCATAGCTTCGCTATGAATTATGAGAATGATAATAAAGAGGGGTGATGCTTAATTTATAGATTTATTGAGTGATTAAGGGTAATTTATATCTTTATATTATCAAGGGAGGAGGATTAAGAGGACATGTGATGTGGGATGAGCCCAAGGCATGGGTTTGCCATAACTTCTCATAGCTTGGCATTGACTTGGGAAGTTGATTGGGTAGTGGCCTTGGTTAGAGTTTTTCTACAAATTTCCTTGGAAGTGGTATGAGTGGAGGATAAATAAGGGAATATAGGATTATTAAATAGAATAAAATATAAATGAGGGGAATTTAGTGATTAGGGTGAATATAAAATTCACTCATACAAAAATGTGTAGATATTAGGAATATCTGACTTATGAAAATATAAATTCCAAAAATTTAGGGAATATTCCATTAAAGATTAATTAAGTTAGTTTATTTATTTATCATAATAGGAAATTATTTTTTTTAATTTTTTTTATCAATCAAATATTTCATTTAATTATCTTATAGTGACATTTCTAAAGTGTCGACGTGATCCAGGACATTGTTGATCAATTTGATGCTTTGGTATGGTGTATCAATCCAATTAGGGATGTCTCAAGGCAAATTCGGACTTGTATGTTGATTGTGTATAATAATTTGATATGAACAAATGATTTTGGACAAATTTGTGTGTAAATTCAAGAAGTTGTTCCATTTTTTATTTTGACATGTAAGGTGGTAAAAATGATGTATCTACACTTTCAAATGGTTTAAAACTTTTCCTCCTATTTGGGGAAATGTGTTTTGATATTTATCACTCACAAGTTTTTAAGTGTGTTGTTTTTTTGGAAATTTGGAGTTGTGATGCATTTATCATAACATGCAAGGGCATTAAAAATTTGTATTTCTAGTTTTTGATATGTTATCTCCCTAATCATAACTTGTGGCATTCTAGAGCCACACTATTCCATATTATGTATTTGAACTTGTGATCTTTTACCACATAATTTTTCAAACCTTGAATTTATTTTGGTTCTTGATTTTGATTTATAAGTTGATTGTAATCATTATTTTATGATTTTTACTTGATTTGGATTTTGAGGCTATTTAGCCATTTATTATTTTGATACTTTATTAATTATTAGACCTCCCACTTTTATTTCTTATATTTAGTTTTAAATTGAATTGGGTTTTTTAACTACTTTCACCTTTATTATTATGTGGATTATATTGGATTGTTTAACCTTGATTTTTGTTTCTCCTTTGTGGACTGAGTTGGAATGTTTAGCTGATGGATTTACTCCTTGATTAGATTGATGTTATTCTCAACTTATTTGAATGTGGTGCTTTATTGAGCCCTTTTTTTTACCTTTTGAATTGACCCAATATGGGAGTAGTATGGAAAAGTATATTGGTAACATTAACATATGAGATAAGTTAATGACTTGTTATGTAACTTTTTGAGCAAGTTGGGAGGCATTGTCTCTCTTTTTCCTTCTACAGTGGTTGTAAGTATATTGTGATCCTTAATCTTGGTTGTTATGTTAAATATTGGAATTTTTTTCTCCTAACTATAAAATAGATAGAGATTTTTTCATATTGGGTATGTTAGTGTATTGAAATTCACTCTATGATTTCTAAGAATATATTTATAATCATTAACTTAGATATATCATTGATCTAAATCAATGGGAATCCTAATGTTTGTTATAACATATTTTAAAATAGACTTTTTACCCTTATTGAATTTGAGGAGGAAGTATACATAATGGGATGGGGATATGAGACCACTATTTTCATAGTGATTAAATTAGACACATTGTGTTATGCACACATCCTGTTTAGATATGCTTTATGTGTTTTAAGACATGAGATGTTATTATGTCTTGGTTATTGAGATGAAGTTCATATATGTTATGTGATGTTATGATTTTCTTATACCATAATATTCATATGATATATTATATGACTACTTTATCCATTGTGGCATTATTTTACTTATGTTATTTGATTATTCATTATAATGTGTTTGAATTAGTACCACTAGAGTTATTTTTATTAAGAATTTATTGGAATTATGAATATTTTTAAAATGTTGGTATTAGAATATTACCTTTTATATTATACCCCTTGGATATTTTGTGTTATTTTTTTAATTAAGATCACTTGTATTTCTTAATTATTCTAACTTTAGCATCAATGATAGGGAATTTTATGTGTGAAATGTTTTTCAGGTTATAGGGGAGGCTAACAAAGGAACTAGGACTACATATATCATGATCACATCATGGGTAGAGTGATGACGTGTCTAATTGACCCTATCATTACCCAAACCACTCCTTTTACCTTGTTTTAGACCTAGGTAGAAGTGTAGATGTCCTTAACTTATTTATAACTATTCCCCCTTGAAAACTATTCACACCTTTCATTTTTAGCCTTAAGATTTATATTTAGAGTTTTATTTAATTTATAAATAATCATTTAAGACACTTAATTGGACCCA
Organism: Torreya grandis; assembly: GCA_037957365.1. Classification (NCBI taxonomy): domain Eukaryota; kingdom Viridiplantae; phylum Streptophyta; class Pinopsida; order Cupressales; family Taxaceae; genus Torreya; species Torreya grandis. The sequence goes on from JARHVA010000839.1 coordinate 2,174,326, forward strand.
TTTGAATCAAACTCGGATGGGATAAGAGATCCAAATTTTTAAAGAGTTATAAAGTAGGTTTTAAATTTTTAGGTTGGTATTTTTTTCCTTTTGACCCATAGGAATGTAAGAGAGTATTTCAAGGAGCATTAGATGAATTTTGAGGTACTCTATGTGTCATTTATGTCATGGGATAGTGATCTCATTTATTATGTATGGGCTTGATTACTTGCCCATATGGGCTTGAAAGTGGAGTTAGGGAGAGGGAAGACTTTTTGACCAAAATCTAAGGGATGAAAAGGGACATATGTCACCTTCCCATTAGATTATAGAGAATGGATATGAGGATGTATGATGAAGTCCCTAATTGAGATGAATTTTTCTCATTTTGTAAAATTTGAGAGGAGAAGAGGAAGAGAGAGGAGGAGGAACTTGAGGAAGAGTTTAGTGAAGGAGGAACTTAACCATTGCCCAATCTTGTTAGAGGTGTTCTTGAGTGGATTAAAGAAGGAACCATGGTAGGATTCCATATCCATTTGCATTAATTTTTTTAGTTATATTTCTTCCTTCCTTTTATTTTCTTAATTTTCAAGAGGTTTAGGGCCACTTTACCTACCTTATTTTTACCATTACTTGTCATAGTTGTGCTTATGGCCGCCCTATTGGATTTATTATCAACTTGGGATTTGGAGATGTTAAATACCTCCTAATATTACTATTTTTTTTATCTATTTATTATTTAAATTTGACACTATTAGGTTATCCAAATGAGTGTTGAATTTTCTTACCTTGTGTGTGTATTTGCATGCTTGTTATTTAGCTCATGGAACCATAGTTTTTGAGGTCCTTCTACATATTGGTAATGGCAAATGGACCAAATTATTGATGTCTAATGACATAATTAAACTCTCTATAATGGTTTATGGACATCTTGATGCCCTCATACTTGTTATTTTTCATGGCTTGAGGTTTCTATGCCCTCTCATGGCCAAGAGATAATAAAATAATTAGGTGAGTATTCCCCATGTTATTCTTCTCATTTGGTAGGCCTATTTGTGATGGAAACTTGTATGTTTACATTGTGATATTATAGAAATTTTAATGGTGTTTTCATTTACTGTATGTTGTTTTTGGAAGTGGATCCTTCTTTTGGGTAGTTGGACTTATGGCCTCCTAGATGTATTTCCTAGTGAGCACTCATTGTCTAGTTTTGTTATCATCTAAACCTACCTTTTACCAGCATGTTTACTTAACCATGATGTGGTGATGCTTGAAGCTAGGATTATAAGGCTATAGGGTTCTTATGAAAGCTACCTAATGATGTAAAATGTATGGGAGGTGAACCCTCTTTTGGTTGGCCTTGTCATTGCATGTCAATTCTATGTAAAGACAACTTAATCAACACTTTTCATATATGATTATAATGAAATGTTTTTTATATTTTAGATCCATGATTATTGTATTATTTCAATTAAGAATATGTATATAATAGAATGAAAGTTTTCAATAAGTGTTTGGAATTATCATGGTGTTCCTTTAGTACTTGAATACTCCTTATAGAGTATGTATCAGTTTATAAAAGCAATGGAAATAATGGTTTTGTGTTAAAATTCCAATTTTATATTATATTATGGACATTTATAACTTTGTATTTTTATAGTTGGCTGAAATAATAGTTTTCCATTTTATAAAACTATTAAATTCATTGATTAGTGTGAAGTTATAGACACTATTTATAGATTATATAGCACTTCAATCTTGTACACTTGGAAAATCAATATCATGGATGTACCTTCATCTTCTAGGCATTTCCCACTATCAAAAAACTTGCATACACTATCTCTATATGCCTAATTTGTTATCACTTATTCTCACCAATGTTATTATAATGACTTAGACCTTCTACCTTGAACAAAATGTTATAAACCTACTTATATTTTATCTCTAAAAGTTCTAGACCTACACCTATTTTCCAACTTCCATGACACTTGTGTCCTAGCTAGACACCTACATCAATGTAAGTGTCATATTCTAACACAAGTGTTTAATTCCATAAAATCATATAATTGTTGATTGAAATATATCTATATGGTCATTCCAAGTTATTTAATGTGAGATATTCTTCAAAGGGATTTAGTATAAATATAAGATCGACCCTCATTCATTCCTCAACTATAAAAGACCTGAAAAGCACCTAGAAACTAACAAGGCAGCTTATCAAAAGCATTGTAACAAACACTCAAGTGAGTCAAGATTCCCTATTTTATCTTATTTCTTTTTTATTCATAGGGACAACACATTTATAGGTCTAAATTACTAAAGGATTATCCCAATAGATATATTTTCCAAATTATAAGCTAGGTCATTGGTATAATTATTTGTCACACATTTCATGATTCACACACAAGCTAACACATAGGGGATAACTAAAAAAAATTGAGTCCCTCTTCAAAGTATTGGTTATTTAGGTAGCACTCATTGACATAGGGGTAATTAAGGTAGATCAACAACATGTTCCCACTAATCTATATTTCTCATAGCTATTATGAAGATGAATAACTAGGGTTTTTTCATTTGACAAGGAATGACATTCGTTGACGCAAATCTAAATGCACTAGAGTGAAGGAAACATAGAATTATTAAGCACCTGATTTCAATAGGTATTTTATATTAGACACCTACATCCAAGTCAGACAGTAACATTTATATAATTGACCTAGGTCAACATAATTTTACATGACTTTAGAAGTATAATTTCCAAAATCATGCACCTAACCCAAAATTTAGATCAAATCTACTTTCTACCTATTCCAAATTCTAAATATGTATTAGAATCAAAACCATCTAAGTACCTTATTTCATTTATCCTTACAATATCTATCATAGTTGTACTTTATATATTTTAGCATCTCGACATAATAAATTGAGTATATGTTTTATCTAATTTTAAAAAAAAATTGGCCTACTTTAGAGGTAATAAACCATCCTTGTGCATTAGACTATATCTTCCCATTTAACCCTAGATTACCCATATTTACATTTTAGGTTTAAACATTTGATAAACCTGACATTTCATCTGTAAAACCCTAGATATTGATCTACTATTTCCCAATTCTCTATTTATAATTTCTATTTTCTAATTTTTTATTTTAAAAAAAATTATAAGTTAAAAATCAAATCTCCTTTTCTATCCATATATTCAATATGGATACACATGTAGCTGATTTTATGCTTCCATTTGTATTTATAGAAATAGCCTTATATTATACTATGATAATCCAATGTACCATCCAAATAAATAATTATATCCATCAATATAATGAGAGGTTTTTAATGAAGAATAACACTTAATTTCTTTCCATAATTTCTTTTACAATACCATAGAGCTAGTATACAGATGCTAGTGTGCATGTTCTTAACCATTTGTTCCACCTTGATCTTAATTGAGTGATAGCTACCATCCCACACCCATTATTCATCCACATATTATATCAAATTATATGGTCTAAGATATCATTACACAAAAAAGGTAAAGGCATTAAACCTAATATTTTACCTATCAATATACAATAGGTGCCTCCTAAGACAAAGCTTCTGATCAAATCTAGGGAATATAACCTTATTGACAAATTGAGTAACACATGTGCTAATATTTCCATATTTTAAATTTTATATCAAAATACTATCTATAAGGATATCATATATGAATCATTACATGAAACCCAAGTTCTTAGTGATATTTATCCAGCTTACTTTGTGGATATTATGCAAGATCTCAAAAATAATGCAAAGTTAATCACTTATGGTCCAATAGAGTTACTATATAAATATTTTATTGACCCAGAGTTACCTTTTTTCATACAAGTAACTATGGATAATAAGGTTATTAGAAGGGTGGTCATTGATAATGGATTGGGCTTAAACATTTTTAGCACTACTTTCCTAACCACCATGGGTATTAGCATTAACCTTAAGTAAAAAATAGTGATACATATCAAGGGATCAGATAATTCATATATCCCTTTGATTGGCTAAAATAAATTTAGATGTAACATTGGGGCCAAATATGGTTCCAACCACCTTTTAGGTAATGTCTCAATCATTACATTATAATTTATTTTTGGGTAGACCTTGGATACACACAATGGATGTCATCCCATATACTTTACATCAATGTGTAAAATATATACATGATGAGAATTTATTGATAATGCCTGTTAATGATTCACCCTTCAATTTGTTTTAAATGATATTTTTTTATATAGAGGGAATTCCTATAGTATTACCACCTACATAATGTATTCCTCTTGAAAATATCTAAACTTATGAGTTGGATGAGTTATGTAAAATGGATCCTTTATCTCTAAATATAGATAAGGCACTAAACACTAAAATTCACATAGATTCTCCGCAAGAACAAGAACTAATACCAAAGAAGAAAATGATAAAAAAAATATAAGTACCTATAATTTTTTATCTTCATTTATTGGTCAACATTGAGTAGTAAAATGGCCATGTTTTAGATTATTATGATAGTGATGAAAATTAATCCCATGATATGACCTATGAGACATTGTAAAAACTTAATTTTTATCTAGTTGAGAATTTTTCACATAACCTATTCGAATATACAAGTCTTAGTACATATAAACTAAAGTCACCTATAGAGGATATGAAACTAAATCAAGATAAGGGTAAAGAAAAATGGTAGATGAACATGTAAATGCTTGTTATTCCATAAACCCCTCTTGGATTATTTTATGTGGTTTTTATGCATACCAGCTTATAAAAAGGTAGCCTATAACATTTTAGGATCTCAATGGAGGTGAAACCCACTCTACAACATGAGTTATAGGTATGTTGTCTTAACAACTAGGTCATGGACTAGTAGGCAGGGCATGCAAGATGTTAACAAGGAATATGAATGAAGGGACAGTATCTAAAATAATGTTAAAGTATAGATGAGTTAGTGTCTATATGGTTACTAATTTAGAGTGATAAGGTCTCAAAAAAAACTCAAAAACTCAGAAAGAAAGATTCCATGGCTTCAAGAGTCACATCTCTGGTTAGTTTCTAAGTGTACAAGTGATTTAAAAACCAATGTCTATTGATATAAGATGTTGCATACACACAGTTAGACATGGTCAAGCAGTCTAAGATTATTTGATATAGTGAATTCAAAGGCCATAGTCAAAGGTTTTTCCTTTTAGAGTAACTTTTGTACACTCTTGCTCAGGATATTATGACTCAGACTAGTAAGGTATATGAGATAGCTATTACACATACATAGAAAACTACATCAATGAAAACACCTATACACACTTAAAATAATGAAACAATCAACTTACTTATCAATGATCAATTTAATTACTAATCATTCAGTAGCTATTACACATCTAAAACTATCATATCAATCATGATAAGAAATAATTCCTCATAGATATTACACACTAAGAATTATTAAATCATACAACCAAAATAAGATAAGCCTAATTACATAGAGATTGGAAAGAAAATAAAGAAACACATTTACTAAAAATAAAAAAAATGATTTGAAATTCACTAACCCTTTACAATTATGGGTTACATATGTTTAAATAGACTTGGTAAGGGGCCACCTCATCCTCCAATTACATTAAAATATAATTACATGGCATAGTTATAACCTTAGTTCTAACAGTAGTTACCGAACCATAAAAATGTTATCTTACATTTGTCAATAGTTAAAGTCAACCTTTATAGTATCATGTAACGTGTGCATGTTCATAAAATTAATAGGTAACTTTTATAACAAGTTAAAATTATAAAATAATTATAAGTATAAAATTGACATTACTATTTAGACTTACATACACAAAACTAGCCCTTAAGGCTAAGAAGATGTATGCATGGCTACATTAACTTTAGTAGAAGTGGTGACTATAGATGTTGGTGTTGAAATAGATGTAACCAATTCAATTTTATTCTTATTTTCTTCTAACTCAAGAAAAAAATTGTGTACTACATCATGCTAATATAATATAATATCTAAGTTTAATAGTGAGGGTCTATGTACCCTACCAACTTGACCTAATAGTCTTGCATGTTTTGCCTTTGTATTGTAAAAGTTGATTTTGAAAATTTCAACTTTAGTTATTTTTTTCCTTGAAAAAATCTTATGTTTCAATGTCTTCCTATACAATCCCTTGTAAACTTTGCTTGAAATTTTCAAAAGCTTCTTGAATACGCTGATCAAAATTAATTATATTTATTAACTTACCTATAGCATGTTTTTCTTTTGACAACTTAAAATCATTAAAAATATACAAGATGAGTGCTTCATGTTCTTGGTATTTAGGCATCAATGCCCCATCTATTTTCACCCACTCTTTATCTTCTTATGTTCTAACAACTACCAAATTGAGGGAATTAGATGCCTCTAATGGTGTCATTAGGTCTAAATGGTTATACACCTTATTAGTTGTGTACAAGATCAATAGATTTAATTTATTTTTATCCCCTTTCAAAGAATTAAATAATTGGTGTGTTTATGAAATATGAGGGGCTAATTAAGCCTACATTATTTCCAATGCCTCTAAATAATTATAACATTTAGATTCAGCCTCTTGCATTTCAAATTCAATACCTATTATAATATGAACTATCTACTATTGTTCTTTGATATGTTCTAGTTCTAATTTTAGATCCTATCTTGCCATCTCTATCCCCTCATGCATTACTACAATGGCATCTTTTTGGGCCTAAAATAGGGACCTAATCTCTTCATTGTAAAGAGACTATCCCAATTGTCTATCTTTCCTTTTAGATAAGGCATAAACCTCATACCTTTCTTCCAGAATGACATCCCTACAAGCTTCATCCTCCAATTTCCTCTTTCTCACACTTTGAATGCTCCTAGAAGGAATATAAAACAAATTTATTATTGATAGGAGATTTTTAATTTTGAAATTGGGTATTTAAGAATCCTTATCTCTCAAATCAATTGCCAATGGGGAATCACTATCTAGTTAGGGTCTATTTATTGCATGTCTTTAGCTACAGCCTCCTCAAGATTTTTTTTTGACTATTGATTTTTAGCTCCCTTGAGGATTGTTTCAAGAAGGGAGGACAAAATTATCTTAGACTAATCCACCCCTCCATATTTAGGGAGTGGATGGACTATAATGACTTGCTTTCCCTTTTCCCTTTTTCCCTTGTCTGTGGTTATGACAATGGTCTCTTGGGGTGAATTTGTGGATGTTATTGGATAATTGATTTTTGTAGATGAAACTTGAAATTAGGAAGTGTCCAAGGTTTTTTAAATTTTCTTGGATGCATTTTTTCTTCCTCATGGTCCTAACTGTGGTAGTCTTAGAGTGAATACTAGGTGTAGTGGGAATAATGGATATGGATGGCATTATGGGGGAACATGAAGTAGTGATGGTAGAAGAATCCTTCTCTATCTTGGGAGTGAGTAGAATAATTTACAAGAGAGAAGATGAAGATAATGAAACATTAGGGGTAGAAGTGATATATTCTACCCTAGGAGTTTTTAAAGTAGAGGAAATTATAATTGAATGAAAAATAGGAACATATGAAAAAACTAGGGAAGTGGGGTCTTAGGGATGAGCCTTCTTACCTATTGATTCATCTATGGTTGGTGCCTTCCCTTTATCATTGTTAAGGGTAAATTCCTTAGATATTTCAAATTATTTTGATTCATCAAATTCTTGCTCTCCTTCTACCTGTTATTGAGGAATTGAGGGCAGGCTTTATAGTTGATCCACTGTTGGACTATCTATGAGGGGAGCCCTTGGTTTCCACTTATAGTGAATGGTGATATTTGCCTCCAATGAGGAGGATTATTGAATTTAATCAAAAAAATTCTCTATATCTACCCTTGGGACTATATATTCTTGAAATTAGGGTATTACTGTAGGTATTTGTAATGTAGTTACAACTGGGTGTTTTGTGTCTTCTTCAGTAGAGGAATCTCAATCAATTGGATCCCCTAGACCTCTCCCAAGATTAGGCTCAGTCATCCAAAGCTCTTTGTTAATATATTTTAACAAAAAGGTAAGTTCCTATAAATTCTCCCCTTGTACCTCTATCTTTTGTGGGGGTTACTCCATAAATCAAAAGTTGTCCATCCTGTACAAAGTGGCAGCCTAGTGTGCATTTTTTTCACTAAAATCAAAGGCTCTTGTTGAATTATCCTCAAATGATCTTCTTTCATGAATGTAAATTTTGTCCTTTGTATAACTTGGTCATCATCTTTTGCATTCAAAAATAGAAAATCATGGTCATAAGGGACATGTTGGTATGGGATACCAAAACCTTGATTGTGTTTTTTTATATGGCCATGGGGATCCCAGTCTTTATGTGGCATGGTGGTCAAGTGATAGATATTTATCCTGTTTCCTAACTCTATAAAATTCTTGCTCTATGTGTAACACATTCTACCAATGATCATATGTGACCCATAAAGTGTGTTCATCTTATTTTTTATCAAGTCCTCCTCGACACTCCACTAGAGTTCATAAGCAATTTCTTGCTTTGCTATCTTATCTGGTACATATTTAGGGAGGCACAAGGGATGGAACTTATGACTAGAAATCATTATTATTGTATAATCAAGATATAACTAGTAGTCACCCCTATTATCTAGTGTTTTTTATATGCTTTCTCCGGAAGTGAAGTCCCATGAATTTCCTTACATACTTGAGGATGCATGCCCTCAGCAATTTGAACCATGTGATTTGTGTATGCATAAATATACATGAATTGATAATATTTGAAAATTTTATTATTGACATAGTCTATAGATGGGATCCAAAGCTCACTAAGGACCTTATATGCCATACCCATTATAGCATCTAAAAGGTAAGAAATCATATAGAAGTGACTAGCTAAAGTGGGTTGCTTGCTCTTATACAAAACTTATTCTCTCAGTTAGAAGCTAATAATTTCACCTAGGGTGAAATTCACATCACTAATCATATTCAGATTTAGTAAAGGCACCCAATCTAAATTGATAAAATGGATGTTAAGCATGCCATATATCTTTATTTAATAATTCCATCCCAATATGTACCCCCATTCCAAATTTGTTAATGGGGGTGGGATTCTTTCCTTTATAGGTCATTATCTCCCCAGGGAGAAGCCATGATCTTAGCAATTTGTCCATTCAATTTTGTTGGTTCCATGAAACCAATCTATATTTATCAAAAATTTCATCTAGAATCAGTAGAGATAGATACCTTTGAAATTCATATTGGTGATGCACGCCATGATTTTTTGGTGATCCATGTGGTGCAAAAATGCATCTTGTGTAATTTTTATAGCAAATAATAAATCATGTAGAAGGTCAATATAGGGCATCACCTCGAGTTTGGTCATCATTTTGTGTAGTTATTATCTCTTGAGGGAGAGTTAGTCTATAAGAAATTCACATTCTTTGGCAGATATGTTTCCTTCTAGAAAAAACACATCAACAACATCCACAACATTTCATAATTTTGAGTAGTTTCCATACCTATTTTCAAAGATAGTTGCATCATATACTATGTTTATGAACTCAGTTAAATCCTTGATAGATAATGGTGATATAGAAAGCGCTCCTCTAAAACTCTTAGATGATGATGACATTACAATTATGTGTAGTGATTAAAGTATGTTTACGTACTATGTGGAAAAAAATCCTCTTTGCTAGTTGTTTGTTTACTTGTAATGAATTTGTAGGTAGTTAGGGATTTCATTCATAGGATATAAATTAAGTTCAAATTTATTTGAGTAATGAATACATTGATAGCTACATGTCATGTATATATACTTAGCATTCAATTTTAGTTCATGCATTATTTATGTCCAATGTTCATATATCTATTTTTCCTTCACAACTCAAATCTCATTAGTTTAATTGGTAGGTATCCTTGTAAAATATCAGGAAGTGTTTTTTCTTTATTGGTTAAGTCTAGTGGGATTTTGATAGTCATAAAGTAGGGGTTAGATTTTGTATTGAGATTGGGCCAAAAAAATGTCCAAAAAAACCTTTCAAACATAAATCCCAAACAAAAAGTCTGAATAAAAATTCTAAAGATAAAAATTTGTCAAAATAAATATTCAAATAAAATGTCTAAACAAAACCTCCAAGAAAAAATTTTAAATCACATAAAGCTAATGATGATTATTTTAAACAATTTATCCTATCAAAAATATTGAATATAATTTGTATAAATAAGGAGTCCTAAAAAAACTAAGTCATTTGGAGAAAATGTTCAAACAAAATGTCTGACACAAAAAGTCTTAACACAAAGTCTGATACAGAAAACCTAATGAGCAAATGTCAAATAATTCTTATAGACATAAAGTCCAAACACAATTTCTAATGACTAAGACCCAAACATAAGTTTCAAAGAAAAAAATTCCCAATAAGAAGGCCTAAAAAAAATGTCTAAATACCAAGTCCCAAATAATTTCTCTAATGAAATACTAAGTCCCAAAACATATGTAGTATTAAAAACTCTCAAAAGGCATTAGCAGGTTAGTGCAAAATGTAAATATCAATGCTTTTTTCCTCCAAGTGTAAATACTAATTAATTTAATATAATTTACATAGCTACATATAAAGAGGGTTCATCAAACAAGGCCAAAATCCAAAAAAGTGGGTGCCCATTTCTTCTTAAAGAAAAGAGGAATGTTGGGTACAACAAATGGTGACTTACAGGTGGAATAATTATGAATATTTGAGAACCCAAAACATTGGTTAGTAATTTCAAATCAGACATGAATTATGCCATAAAAACATATTAGAATCAAATATATGAAATAGACTCCCAACTACAATCACACAACATACTTGCCTTCTCATCCATGGATCTATGTGTGATAATAGTGAAGTTTATTAAACCCTTATTGTGATGATTTTTTTAAAGGCTTGGAGTAGCTATAGGTTTCATTCTATTTTTTTATTAAATCAAGTGAAGCTTAGGCTTTGCTCTGCTTCCATCTAGGCATCCATAGCCTTGACAGAGATACTTTGGGTCCCTTTTCTTCCCTTTCCCTCCTTATTTGTATCATGATGCATGGTACATTGACCTTATTTCATCATATGAGCTTTTGATCTTCCTTAGATGGTTTTTTTATTTATTAATTTCTCTTCTGAATTCATTAGTTTTTTCTCTCTATGTTTTTTTATTTGAATGGAAGGAGGAGAACCAAAACCATTGTGATCTAGTATAGTTATAAAAAAATTTACCAGAATGTCATTGTCAGCCACATCCACACTAGTGATCAGCACCTCCAAACAAGTATTTATTTGAAAAGTGTGTTTAGTCCAATGGAATAAGAAAACTTTCTAAATTCATATGAGGTATTCAAGAGTAAATTTCACATACATGGTGGAAATATTCAATTGTGATAAACCCTAAATTATTTTGATGACATACATAAATCTTGAATATTCTAAACATAAACAGATACCTAGTTTGTGAATAGACCCCAAGTTGCGAATCCCTTTTGCAATTTATCCTTTTATTATATGTTTGTCTAAGAATAAAATAGGTACCTCATCTAATTATTTATTATCTTGGTGATTTCATAATAAAAATGTTTAGATTGTCACATGAAGTAACAAAATGCCTAACCTGGAAAGCAATTAACTAAACTATAAAGCATGAAACTACACTAGGAAACCAATAAACTAAACTAGAAAGAGGGAAAATACACTAGAAAAGAAAAAAAAACTAATCCTACCTTTACCATGATATTTCATCAATTTTGGGTGTCTTTAGATGGTACAACCATGAAGTAATTCTTTTAAAACTATCGGTTGACTAGATATGTGAGTTCATTGCCCTGTAAGTCCTTTAAATGGAATGCATTATTACCTAAGATATCTAAAATCTGATATAGTCTAATCCATAGTGGGGAAATTTTGTCATGTTATCATTTATTTTCATGGTATTTATCCCAAAGAAGTACAAGATATAAAATCCTAAATTATGTGACCTTTGCTCTTTTGTCAAACCATCTCTTGACTACATCTTGGTGTTTGTTGAAAGTCTGTAGGGCCTTAGTCCTTAAATCTTCCATTTCTATTATATCCAGTAGTTGATATTTTTCTTTATCATTTGGTTCCATTTATTATTACATGAATTTATAATTTAGTAATTTTTAGTATGATTAGGAATATTGGTCTACATTCATACACTAGCAGATAAAGTGTGGCCTTGAGGTTCTATTTATATCTTGTTCAGTCTACGCAAAGGGCATACTTCAATAGATTATGCTAGACCCTAGGCTTTTCCCTAGATAATTTATTAATTACATATATTAAATTTTTTATTCATTAACTCAACCAATACATTTATATAAGGGTAATTGTTAAAAGATAACCTGATAGGGATATGGTTGTCATGAACCCATTCAGTGAATTTAGCTGATATGAATGCTAGCCCATTATCAAAAACTAGAGAAATGGGAGTGGTAAATCTAGTTATGATGTGTTCCTCCAAGAAATTAATCACATCTTGTGCTTTAAAATTATTTATGGCCACTGCCTTAATCCATATATTGTAGTAGTTTGTAGTAGTGAGTAAAACCTTATGACCTATTGAAGAGTTTGGGTTATTGACACCAATAAAGTCTAGACCCATTGGATCAATGGCCTTCTTTTAATATAAGGTTTCAAGGGCATTCCTAGATATAATTCTCTCTTTGATAAATCTTGGCATTTATGACATGTCCTTACATGAGCATGATCATCCTTGAAAAATGTTGGCTAATAGTAGCCCATTCTTAATATTTAATGAGTCATGGTGTTCCCAGATGGATCACCACTACCTATCTTGTAGTGAAGGTTTTCTAGAATCTCTTGAGCTTATTCTATAGATACATATTTAAGATAGATGCCTTCATAGTTTTTCCTATAGATAACTCCTTTCTTAATCATGTAGTGAGCATCTTTGAGCCTCAAAGCTCTCCTTCATTCTCTATTGAGTTCTGGGGAACAAGTGACTATAAGTAGATATTGTATTATGTTATTATACCATTTCCCTCTAGATACATGGGCTAAACACACCTCTTCAATAATAATATGTTGATCAATCTCAGACATGATTTAGATGATGCTTTGGCCTTAAATAATCTTAGCAATCTTGATTTCTATGTCAAAATCCTACAATCTTTTCCATCCATTTGCCTATTCATTCTCATAATTCATTCTATGATAAGGTGAGATTGACAGTAGGATCAAACATGATAGAAATAGTCTTATTCCTCAAGATTTAGTGTCAATATTTATTCACTACTTTGACAAGAGTGAAGATTTATTTTATCAATCATGGAGTACCTGAGTTGTACATCCTTCATATTTTTGCTCATGAATGTAATTAGATGCTTAGTCTTAGCTTTCTTATATGTTATGATAGTAACAATTATATGTTCTAAATAAAATAAGTACAAGTAACAATCCTTCATAAAATATGGACTAATTAGTACTAGGGTCTGAGATATAGCATCTTTGATGTCTTGAAAATATTTTTAGGCCTCAATTATCCATCATATTTTAGCATCTTATTTTGAGCATTGCATTTACATGTCTCACAATTTCTACAAATTGAAAAATAAACTTCCTTATGAAATTAATATTCTCAAAGTATAACTTGAGCTCCTTCTTACTATTTGGTGGTGTAATATTTGAAATCCCCTAGATTATATATGGATCAATGATGATCCCTTCTTTGGTAATGATGTGTCTTAAGATCTTTCTCTCAATAACTCTAAATATGCTCTTATTTGGTTCAATGAGATGCCAAACCTCCTACATGTTTCAAAGATTGATTGTAGATGGCCTATATGATCGTTACTATTCTTGGAGAACATAGTAATATCATCCTTATAGATTATTATATATTTACCAATTAATCCTTTAAATGAATGATCCATGGCTTGCTAAAAGGTGGCTCCTATATTTATAAGGCCAAAATGAATCCTTTTATATGTATACATACCCCACTTCAGATTAAATTCAATATTCATCCTATCCTCTGATTATAGCAACACTTGGTTATAGCCTAAAAATACATCCAATAAAGATATCATTTCATAGCCACTAATTATCTATATTACCTCATCCAAGGATGGTAGGGGAATTTTATCCTTATCAGAAGCTTTGTTCAAGTTTTTGAAATCAACACATAACCTGATCTCTCCACACTTTTTTTTAATGGGACTAAATTATCCACTTAGGTAGAATGTCTATTGGGAAAACTATCTTTGCACTCAACAAATTTTCCACTTCTCTTTGAATAAGAGGCTCGAGGATGGGATTCATTGGTCTCTATCTCTATCTGAATGGATTGTAAGTTAGTTTCAGTGAAATTAAATGAGTGATGACCTTTTGGTCATAAAATTTCAAGTCTTCATATGTCCATGCAATCACATATCTGTATTGGGTGATTAAATCCCTCTTCTGTTACCTTTCTTCTAGAGTGCAATTGATGCCAATGTTAACATAGCATGGGCTATGTTCATTTTCTAATTTTTTTTTTTTGAGTTCATACTCGTTAACTTTGGGTTGCCTTTGCTATTGAGATTGGGGTCTATATCAAATGGTATTTTGAAGGAGACCAAACCATTTGGGAGATGATTCTTTTTTAGTTGGAGGATACCTTCCTCATTTTAATCCTCTTGCTAAAAATGACTAACTTCTTTATCATTAATGATTTAGGACTCAAATTATCCTGAGTTGGATAAAAATTGAATAATATATTGGTCATCACCAAAGACTTGGAAATTTTCTACATTGTCAGGAACAAAATGATGAGGTATTAACTAAAAGGAGAATATCTTTACCTTTGATTCTTGGAGAAGCTCCAAATTAGTGATAACAATAGCTAGTGAATCTACAACTTGATTTTAATCTCTAAGAACCATTATGATGGTGAAATACAAAAAGATTTCAATTAAATCCCATGCTCTATGTTTATATATTTTCAAATAAGATAGCTTGCTCTTGTATTTTTTCCTTCCCTGATTGACTACTAGTTTTGAACCCTAAATACTAATAACTACTTGGCATTATTCTTGAGTGTAAATCACAATCCCAAAAGTAAAGCTTCATATTTTACCATATTGTTAGTGCAAGGGAAATATAACCTATATGTTTCCAAGAACCTCTTCCCCTTGTATCAATCAGCTCAATTCCTATGCTTAATCCTTGTTTGAATCTGGTGCCATCAAAGTGGAGAGTCCATTGTTGATTGGGACCCTCAGGTTCTAGATCTTGTATTTGATTTTGTGTAGAAAAAGTATAAATACCAAGGCTAGGGGATTTATATTTTACATCTTCATTATTAACATTATACTTTGTGATGGGATACTTCATCCTTGGTTCCCTATCAATCAATATTTTATTTGCAATGCCTCTCCAAGGTAGCCAGATGTGAGAGAAATCCATCGAGAGATATTCATTGAGCATTTCAGACTAGTCCCTACTTAATAATAGTTTATAGCCTTCAGGTATGTCTAATACAAGGATGTCTATAGTCATCTAGACTCATGGCTTAGATGCTACCTAAATATGTATATTTGTTAATTTTCTAATTATTGGTACCACTCTTTTATCCAACTACGAAATTGTACACTTTGAAAGGCTTAGAGTTAGACCAAACTTTTGACATATAGAAGTAGGCATTATAGTTGTTAAAGCTCCAAAATAAACTAAACAATTATAAATATTCTTACCAAATTCCTTAATAGTCAAGAAATAAGGGTGGAACATCTGGCTTACTCTTATATATGACATTAGTGTCAATAGCCTTTGTTTTATCTATATATGTTTTTATTCTTTCCAAAGGGGCCTTCTTGTGATAGACTTTCATAGTAGCTCCTTCTAT
The DNA here is from genome assembly GCA_037957365.1 of Torreya grandis. NCBI lineage: Eukaryota > Viridiplantae > Streptophyta > Pinopsida > Cupressales > Taxaceae > Torreya > Torreya grandis. Next base: position 2,190,183 of record JARHVA010000839.1, read on the forward strand.
TCAATGATCTGAGCTAATTCATGAAGAGTAATGTTTGATTTTGATTTTCTTCATGTCTTCAATGATGTTGTATCCTCCTTTTCTCACTTTCTCCTTATATTGAGGCTAATCATTACCTTTTGGGGGAGGTGGATTTTTGTCAAATTTTGGATTTGGTGGAATGGTTGTGTTATTATGAGGAATAAAAGTTGTGAAGGGTTTCATATTCCTCATATTGTAACCACTTTTTTTAATTACTAGAAATCATGAATCTCATTGGTGTTTTCCTCTGCGAAATTTTCATATTCACTTAGGAATGGAAACTCATGAGTCTAAAAGAACTTGGTAGTTCTTGAAGGGTTAGGGTCCTGGTGGGATTCTAGTGGATTATGCATTTGATCTTATCTTACTACTTCTCTTTAAAATATTTCAAATTCTACACAAAATTCAGCACAATCAATATCACCATGTTGATAAGTATAATGGATTCTCCACCAATTAGGTAATTTTGTTTTCACTATATTGATCTATAGTGGCCTTTTAGGCTACTATGTACAGTTTGTAGGCCTATTGAATGGTCTATTATACCTTTGGAACCCTAAATTATGGTTTTCACATGGGACATTTGTGTTTTCAATCTTTCTTTACATGTTGAGGAAGTCATTACTTAAATTTTCCACCTTATTTCAAACACCATGAAGCTCTATCTTTGTTAAGTCAGTACCCTAGAGAACATCAGTAGAAGATGTAATCAAATGTTGATTCTACTGGTAACCATTACCTTATGCATGGTTGTTTAAACTAATGTAATTTTAATAAATTGTTTATGTAAGATAAAGTAGCATGTGTAACTAATTCTAATTTAATTCAAGAATGTTCTACTTCATATGTGGGATTAGATTCAACCCTTCAAGTACTATCTATCAAATAAAACCTAGAAAACTCAAATATTTAGGACAACAACATCAAACAAGGACTACAACATCAATGCCACTCCTATCCAATTGTTCCACTCCTATCCAATCAAAAAATTAAATTTAGAATCATGTGTGCAATAGTGTCATAGGCCTACATAGTGAATTTCAAATCTTGTCTCAGTCATATCAATATAGTTTAAGCTAAGTCTTATTTTCTCTATATTATTACTATTTCTAGAAAATATCTAATTACCAATAAATTTCATAAATTAGTAGCTTATTTACCACATATTATTTACTAATTTATCAATCTAGACCCTTTAATTAAATTAAGAATAAAACACCAATTATTCCTAAAATTGGTAAATCATTTGGTGAACCTGACTTACTTTGTTTGTGTACAAAAACCTAGAAACCCTAGGGTAAAATCCCTTCTAATTTTTTTTACAATTTTTTTAATTTTAGCTTGAATATTTAAATCAAAAATTCATGTCAAATTTTAAAATTTAATACTAAATTTTAAAATAATTGTCTTTTAAACCCTAGTTATTGCCCATATTAGGTTCCAGTATTTTTCCAATAATTTTCCAACAATTTTTTTAATTTTTTTAGCAAATTAAAATCAAAAAATCCCTTCAAAATTCAATATTAATTTCAAAAAAAAATCTCAAAACCCTAGTTTCATGTACTATCTCCTATTCATTTCTTGAAGTATCACCTTACATTTATAATCAAATAGAAAAAATGAATCTCACTTATTTACAAATTATTCTTACATTTCTTGCAAATAACAAGGAGACCATAATTGGTCCTATCATGTACATGAATGATAAATTCTATCATATGTTAGTACAAAGCTTCATTCTTTTCCTCTCATGCTTACTTTTCATAATAAGAGATGATATTACAAACTTCATTGCCAAACATGCACAAGATTTCAATATTCTTTTTTACATACTCCCTTTTGCTCATACGAAATAAATGCCAATTCTATTTTGCTAAACGCATATAGAATTTTATGTTACATGTCAAAAAAAATCATGCCTTTATTTAAAAATCCATGTTTCCTATCCTTAACTTTCTATTTCTCATGTGTAAAAATTTTCAAGTTTACCATGTCAAACACATTAGAAATGTTATGTTACATGTCAAAATTTTCTTTGCCTTCATGCACAATTTCATACTCTCTATTTCTTGCTTGTTATTTCTCCTATGGAATGCTCTTGATAAATATATTACTACACAAATCATCACTCAAAATCCATGCATTCAATTCCATATTCATGATTTCTTCCTAAATGCATATAATTCATTGGATACTTTTGAGTATCTCCATGTCACTATGACATAAAAGTAAACACTAGCAGTTGTATCTATCCCTCCTCCCTTGGAACTTGATAAATCTAGCTCTCATCCCACACATGCTATTAGCTCTATGCCAATAGCATTCATTTGGTCTATGATATCACCCAAGTTTATGAAGATATGTAGGTTGATTACACCCATGGCTATAGATTTATCACTCAAGCTAGCACCCCTTCAAATAGAGTTTCTATTCTTGACCTCATTCAATGATCAGATGTCAATAAATATGTGTTGTATATAGCCCTTCATAATACTAGAATTCTCATTTCAGCCAAACCAGATTATGTTGTATCTATCCTCAACATAATTCAATGCACTAAAGATCATATTTATCTTGAGAAAGAGGATTTACCCCCATAAAAAATCATTGAACAACACCTACATCCATATATTCAATTAATAAGTGATGATGTGGGGGTAAAAAGAGTATTAGATGATAATAGTTTAGGACTCAACATTTGCAACATTGCTTTTCTTAAACATCTTAAAACAACCTCATGACCTCGACCATTCTGACATGAACATTAGAGGTTTTGATAACAACCCATGGAAATTCATGGTTCAAATAACACTCAATTTTACCTTGGGGCCTAAGACACTACCAACTACTTGCCAAGTCATGACAAATGACTTTAACTATAATTTATTACTTGGTTAGCCTTGGATTCATGATATGCATGAAGTCCCTTCTAAACTCCATGCTTGTCTAAAATTTATTCACAAAGGCTACATCTACACATGTCCAATCGATAACAAACCTTTTAAATACTACTAGGTCACTGAAACTCCATAGAATAATATTCGATATTTTAATCTCAATAATTTACCTACACAACCTAATTTTCACAATATACCCTTAGACCATAAAACATGTCAATAAACTCTAAGTTATATAATACCACTAACAATAAATCACTAGTTTTCCTCTCCTTTTGCATTTAAATGTCTTAATAAGATGGGATATCATGGCAAAGGTCTTGAAAATTATGAATAAGGAATCATCAATCTTGTTGAGGCATCCACACAATATGGAATGCAAGGGTTAGGATATTAGTCTGCCAACCTTCATAATAAGCCTTTTTCCACTACATCAAAACATATAAATTTTTATCCACTTGATACACTGGTAGATCACACCATTAATCATACTTCAACCCTATCGTTAATCTATCTTGATCTCATTGATGACATAGTTTCACCAAACATGTTCACATGAGATGAATTCTCTAATGATGAATCCCTCCTATAATTTCTTGGAGCATATGAGGATATTCCATTTTATTATCATAAAAATATATTTCCTCATCACACAAATTCCCATGCATATTTTGGAGAAAGTCTAGATTCTCTATAAGACATACCAGTTGATTCAGATAATACTATTCCTACTAATCCCTACACACTTGATAATTTCACGTTGCTTAGTGAAAAAATAGTTAATTTCAATTTTAGAACTAACTAAGACCCCTGCATCGTCTTGCTAACTACTACCCTCTGAAATGAAGAAGATATAGATATTCATCAAACATTAAAAATTTCCTAGAACTCTTTGTTTGGTCTTACTTAGATATAACAAGAATTGATGCATCTATAGTAATCCATCAGATACCCTTATACCTAGATACTAAACCAATTAAGTAAAAAAATCATAAAATACATCTTAAGGTAGATCTCTTAGTCAAAGATGAGATCTAATGCCTCTTAGATGCTAGCTTCATTCAACCCGTAGCACACCTTGAATGGATCTCTAACATAGTCCCTATAGTAAAACTTAATGGGAAAATTTGATGTTGTTTTGATTCCCAATATTTAAATAAATCATGCCAAAAATATGATTTCCCCTTGCCCAATATTGACATGATCATCAATTTCACATCCAGTTATGACATGTTATCATTTATGGATGACTTCACTAGATACAACCAAATCAAGATCATTGAAGAAGATCAAGAGAAAACATCTTTTGAAACACCCTGGAGTACATTTTGCTATATTTTCATGCCCTTCAGATTAAAAAATGCCAAAGATATATATCAATGTACCATGACACACATGTTTCATGATTTGATTCACCATACTATTAAGGATTATGTCAATTATATAATACATAAATCCAAAAAATGACAACTTCATGATGTTTATTTACAAAATATTTTTCAATGACTCAGGAAACACAATATGTGACTAAACTCAAAAAAAAATTGTATTTAGAGTCACATCAAGTAAACTCCAAGGTTTCATTATTTCTTAGTATGGCATAGAGGTTGACCCTAAGAATATCAAATCCATTATCAATATGCCACCACCCATGAACTTCAATGAGCTTTGATCCCTACAAGGCAATATCCAAGTAATCCATCATTTTTTAGCTCAACTTGTTGATAAAACTTAGGCTTTCACTCATTTATTAAAGAAAGATACCAAGTTTGTCTAGGACCAAGCTTATCAAGAAAGCTTTGATTCAATCAATAAATATCTTCTTAATCCACCTATTTTAGTACCACCTATCCTTGATAAGCCTTTCCTCCTATATATCTTAGCAAAATATCACACACTAGGAGCACTCTTAGCATAACATGATGATCAACATACCGAGCGAGTAGTTTATTACATCAGTCACACACTAGTTGATTATGAAAAAAATATTCTGCAATTGAAAAACTATTTCTAGCATTAGTTTTTTCCATGCAAAAAATTTGACATTACATGATCAATAATGATACTCATGTCATTATAAAATTAAACCCCTTGAAGTTTATAATGGAAAAACCACATCTTTTGGGTTGAATCGTAAAATAGGTTATGTTATTAACAAAATTTGACTTAAAAATAGTCCTCCAAAAACCAATAAAGGGCCAAATCATTATAGACCATTTGGAAATAGCACCACTCTTGGATACCAACCCTCTTAGTAACACATTTAGAGATGATTTTACTACTTATTCTACTCATTCAAATACCTGGACCATGTTATTTGATGTACAGGGGTTGGCATTATTTTTGTCAATCTTTCCGATCACATAGTTCCTATAGCATACCGATTAAGTTTTTTTGTACCAATAACATCATAGAATATGAAGCACTTATCTTAGGTTTATTTTTTGCTTAGTCCCTTCAAATCAAATCCATTCAAGTCTTCGATGATTCCCAACTCGTGGTTAACCAAGTTAATTATGTTTATCAAATAAAAGAGGAATATCTTATCCCATACCATAACATGATACAATGTTTATCATCATAATTTGATTACTTTTGTATAGAAAGTATACCAAGAAAAGACAACTAACATGTAGATGTAATGGCAAGTGTCATAAATTTTATCTCTATCAATATCAATGATGATCAAGCTATTTTCATAATTAAGTGATTACAATCACCATCAATATCCAATGTAGATTTGATAGTAGTATCCATCCTATCCACTACACATAATTCCATAACTATAGAATGGTCCTCTAACATCTATAAATTTCTAAATAAATATATTACACTAGACTCTTTTCCATGAAATGATAAACATAAGTTACACAAACAAGCACATCATTACGTAATCATTGGTGGGGACCTTTTTAAATGATCCTTTGATGGATAATTGCTTAGATGTTTGAATTCAGTAAAAGCTAAAAAAATTCTTATATAGATGCACGATAAATAGTGTGGTGGTCATTTTAGTGAAAATTCCATGTCACACAAATTGCTTTGACAAGGCTACTACTAGCCCAACATGGAAGAAGAATTTTAAAAATATGCAAAGTTATGTGATAAATGTCAATGACATAGTAACTACAATATGCACCTTCATAATAATTGTAACCTATTGCCTCTCCATGGCCATTCATGTTATGGGGATTTGATCTTATTGGAAAGATTAACAATAAATTTGTTGGTGGGCACAAGTTCATCATCACAGCTACATAATACATTACAAAATAGGTGGAAGCCATTCCACTTCAATCTAATATGGGGGAGGACATTTGTAGTTTCCTCATGACCCACATTATTTTATGCTTTGGCCTACCTATAGCTATCATTTTTGGTAATGAAACATTATTCAAGAATAAAAATATCAATAAATTTTGCGCAAAATATAATATTAAACACAGACTCTCCACTCCATACTACCAACAATAAAATTGTCAAATAGAAGCCACCAATAAAACCATCAACAACATTCTGAACAAAACAGTGACCAAATTTAGATATGATTGGCATAATAAACTAGTCTTTTCATTATGGGACTATTGGACAAGTATTCATACACCCACAAGAGCTACTCCTTATTAGCTCATATATATCATAGAAGAAGTTTTACCATTGGAATAAGAAATCACATCTCTTCATGTCTCCCTTAAATGCATTCTCACTAATGACCAATATCATGAAAAGCATCTACACCAACTTGAGTAGTTAGACCATACATGCATTCAAACATCTATACATCTATGAATCTACCAACAATGTATATAATGATCCTACAACAAAGGAGTTCACATCAAAGAATTCAAATTTAATGATCTAATTATCAAATAAAATATTTTCAATGTCAATGCCAAAAAAGAAATCAAAGGCAAATTCAAACCAAATTAGCTAGGTCCATAATCATTTCTTAAAATCTTAACCCTAAAGTGTATCATCTAGCTTTACTTGAAGGAAATAATCTCAAAAATCTAATGAATATTATGCATCTATGTATAATATGGCATTTCACACATCACTTTGTACATTTTTTCCTTTACTTAATTGTACATAATGTCCCTATGATTGATTTTACATAGCTCAAATATTCTCTAAAAAATACAAAAATAATACAAAATTTTCAAAATCTAAAAACATTCAAATATGTCACAAACACAAAAACATATTGATTGTATGCATCCTCCATGCTTTACATTTCTAATCCTATGATAGACTTATATTTGTTGTTTTATGCTATTATTTTTCAATTTATCTACATTACCATCCTTCACTTGATCTTATTTGAGTGTGTGTAGTGACCTATAGACCCTTGATTGCTTCACTCTACCCATTGAGGGGGCATCCTACTCCTACATGTGAGATGCACATTGATATATCTTCCCCCTAGAGGAATATTCTACATGATTACATCATCTAGGTTATGTCATTTCTAAACCACACTCTAATCATCATGTTGATGTACATTGTCTACTAGCTTACATAGATTACTCTATAGACAATCACTAGTATTTAGCACTTGTGTATTTCTTTGTATATACCTAGTCCGGTACTAAGATGTCTTGATTAATTTTATACTCTTGCTTTGATTAGTTATATGTTCTTTTATTTTCTAGTCTTTACATGCTTTAACTTTTTGTTTAGCATAGCTTGATTTGATTGCATTCCCAGTTCTTGCTTATTTATGGTATGTACTTTAGGATATTTGCCAATGTCCCTTGCTTCTATACATGTATGTGCCTTTAGACATTTGCCAATGTCCCTTATCTGTACTCTTCTATGTGATTATGTATTTCATGCCAACTTGATTTTTTCAACTGTATGTGTATGTGGCATTTGAACATGCCTTATATGCTTGCTTTCTAGTTTGAGTGGCATGTGCCCATGTCCTTTATTTGCTTGGCCCCTTAACCAACCTTTCATGATTCTTGATTATTTATTTGTGTGCTTTTTTCTTGATTGATTTAAATTATTTGCAATGCCATGATCCAAATCATGTATTATCTTACTTCTTGGATGCCATGATGGACATAATGCTCCATCCCTCCATGAAAACTAAGAATTAACAACTAACACTTCCATTTGTAATTCAATAAATTGCACATGATTTTACATTTTTATATCTATCTAGGCATACTCTTGTTGATATAACAAATCTCTCATTATAAACCATGTCATATCTTAATATATCTTGTCAATTATCATTACTATATCATTTTGCATAATAACACCCTTACAAGGCTCTTTCTTTTAAGGGTAGTCATTATAGGGTCTCTATTCCTACCCTTAAATGGGGAAATAAATAGAGGTTTTATACAGAGATCAGAGCTCCTAGCAATTGAAAAATCTAGTTTTAGAACACTCAAAATAGCAACCAAACATCAAACCAATTAAAATAGACTAGATAGATAGTGAAGAGTCCAAAATAGTCATCAGATTTAGACTAGGATAATAATGTTGAGACTAGACTACAATGTTAATGGTGTTATTATATAGTTATAGCACTCCTATCTAAATAGCATAAAAACCATAATTTTAAAAATAAGTAGAAAAGTAGGTTTAGCTACATATTTACACAACTAGACTAGTTTAGAATCAATAGTTTTAGTACACATTTTACTCAGAGAATCTAGATATAGTGGGCATCATGCATGGCATAATGGCTCTCACTTCTAGTTTTAGATATAGTAGTTAGTATAACTTCTAGAAAAGAATCCATGTTCAAGACATCAGTGATTGGGGGTAATGTGCATGGCACATTTGTTCCTTTCCTTTCCTAGTTCAATATTGTCTAGACATTTTCAGTAGTTGCATGCCTTATTCCATCTACAAGTGGTTCCCATCATTTTAGATTGACTTTTATACAAGCCTACCCTCCACATTTTTTGTTCTCAAATTCCTAATGGCTTCCACATAAGCTAGATTCCTAGTTTTAGAGTGGCTTTCATATAATCCTAATCTCCATCTTTCAAATTGGTCAAGAGTGGCCTAATTTCTAGCATAAATTTGACTATCCATGTGAACATTGTCAGATCATAGTACATTTATGGGCTTTAGGATCCATCTCATATGACATACATTTCATACCAGTATCAATTCATAGCTTCACTTCACGAGGTAAGAATGGAGCCAAAAGACTGGATATCCTTTGTATTCTTGAGCAACATATTTAGAGGGCTTGGACACATAGTCCAAACATTGATTAGCAAATGCATGACAACCTAACTTCATTTAATGGGTGAGGGTGGAGCCAAAGGACTAGTCTTTACATTTTTGAGCCACTCTTAGGGAACTGAGCACTCAGTTCCATTCATAATATTACTCTTATATAGCATCATCTAGCATTACTCAACATCACAATAGGTTTTGTATTAGTTTGCATACTTTATGAGGTGTATCCATTCCTTTCTCTTCCTCTATCTCTTACCCAGTTTAATACATTCTTATTTTAGATATAGAGTATCTAGTAATAATTGATCTCTTATTTTTTCATGCAGAGTCATACTTCACAGCATACTCTCTCTATACATAACCAAACATCACAATAGCATGAACTTCACCCTTACAGGTAAGTTCAGGTATGCTTTCTATTTTTCTTTTATCCTAGTATTTTGCTTTCTTGCATCATTTGAATAAAGGGGAGGAAATTGTAGTCATATAAAAATGCAAAATTGGTAACTTGAGTGTGGCTAATGACACCACACACTTTAATCCCTTTTGATTTCTCTCATAACCCTCATAGGCTTATTTTCACTAATTCCTAGTCATTCATAGCCTTCTGGACTTGATCCCAACTAAGTCAAGACCCTCTTTTCATGACCAATCTATCCCCCTAGGCCCCATCTACCCAAGATAATAGTGTCACACTAGGAATATAGCACTGATGCCACTCTTGTTCACTTTTGGCATTATTTTCTAAGCTCATTTCTGGCCCTAATGGTCAATTTATTCTAGTTACCCATCCTTCTTCTTTTTGACCTAACATGAGCACATTCAACCCATGACCAATAGATATCTATAAAATCCCATTCAAATATCATTTGGAAAGGGTTGGCAAAGATCACAAAGTAAGCAAGCATACAATCAAGACTATTCAAAGTGCATTTCCCTATTCATTAAATATAGCCATCCAATACTATTTCCATCTTATTTGAATCCTTACACCAGTCCCTAGTCATCTCAATCACAACCAATTTAGCATTTCCTTGAATTCTCATATCATAATTACACCAAGCAATTTCAAAGGAAGAACTATATATGGCTTGATCCCTCTTTAGAGTATTGGTATGTAGGTAGTGTGCCCACGTAAGGGGTGTGGATCCATGACTAGTGAATATTACACACACTAAACCCCCCTTTTGTTCAAAATTGATCAAAGAACAATGGAAGATAGGGTTTGAAGAGAAAATTTACTCTACAAGGAACTCTACATACTTTTGACTATTGAAACTTTAGAGATAGGGTTATACAGACCTACCAAACAAAACTTAGAAATTTTAGATCCTTGAGACAAAAGCATTGGACAAGGACTACATCACTAGTCCAACTCTTGTCCAATTTTGATGCTCCTAGCCAATCAAAAAATGAAAGTCAAAATCTTGTTTGTGATAGTGTCCTAGGCTTGCACAGTGAATACCAAATCTTGTCTTATTCAAATCAGCATAGTTTAAACTAAGTTTTCTTTTCTCCATATTATTTATATTTTTATAAAAGCTCTAATTACTAATAAATTTCAAAAATTAGTAGCTTATTTTCCGCATATTATTTACTAGTTTATAAATCTAGACCCTTTAACTAAATTAGGAATAAAACACTAATTATATCCAAAATTATTAAATCACTAGGTGTACATCTTTTGAAATCTAAAATTGAAAGCATGGATTGGTTTTTTAGGCTCTTTATTAATGATATTAAAGTGTTGGTATTTTAGATTGGGGTTGGTGACCTATCTAAATTATGTAAGAAAAGTAGCTTGACATGCATTCCAAGAATTGATGAAATTCTCTGTCAGATTAAGATACTAATTATAAGTAGCATTCATTAGTGTAAATGTAAAAATATTGCATGTAATATCTTAATTAATAATATTCATTAATCTCAAAGTAGCTTTGAAAGACTTAATGTGTTCTTTTGATGTTCTTCCTCTTGAACAAGAGAAATATGGTAGATACTTTTTAGTATTTTTGGGTAAATCATGCACATCCCTTGGGATGGAAATAGTAAATCCAATCAACCAAGGTGGTTATTGAGCCATGGGATGATTAATAGGGGAAGTGTTCTTTACTAGAGAAGGTTTCTTAAGTCTATTGTCAATAAGGGTAGTTGGTATAAATCTAGGTCTCCTATGATTTGATAAGGATGAGGCTAGAAGACTAGTCTAAGAATGAGGTCTGGTCACTCTCTTAGGTGACTTTAATACAACTCTATGTAAAAAAATAGCTTATTTTATCAGAGGTGCTCAAGGCCATCCTTTTAACATCAGAGAGAGTGTTGATATAGTTTTTATGTACACCATCTCATAATGAGGTAGCCTCTAATATTTTAATAACTCAATGGAAGTAAACTCCACTCTAGGGTATGAGTTACAGGTATGCAATCTTAACAACTAGGTGATGGACTAGCAGGTAAGGCATGAAGATTATTAACAAGGATTATAAATGGAGGGATGGTCTCTAAAAAAAGTTAAAATCTAGATGAGTTGGTGGCTAGATGGTTGCTAATTTAGAGTGGGCATGTCTCAAAATAAACTAAAAAAGGAGAGATGGGTAGATCAAGAAAGAGAGATTATATGGCTTCAAGAATCACTTCTCTGGCTAGTTTCTGAGTGGACAAGTGCTTTTAAAATCAATGTATGTTGATAGCAGTTATTGCACACACACAGTCAAACATGGTCAATTACTCTATGATAATTTTGATATATAAAATTCAAATTTTTATCCTTTTAGATCAAGAGTTACACACTCTTACTCAGGAGATTATGACTCAAACTAGTGAGGTATTTGAGATATTTATTTTACATACATAAAAAACTACATCAATGAAAACACATTTACATACTTAGAATAATGAAGCAATTAACTCACTTGTCAATTATCAATTTTATTACTAATAATTCAATATATACGCATCTAAAACTAACATATCAATCATGATGAGAAAGAATTAGCCACAGTTGTTGCACACTAAGAATTATTGAATCATACAACAAAAGAAGATAAGTCTAATTACATAGGGATTAGAAATAAAATACGTAAACATATTTGTTGACAATCAAAAAAATGACTATGATCTTGTATATTAAAATTCTTTAACCCTTTATAATTATTGGTTACATATGTGCACCTAGATGCATCTAATGGTTTCATTAGGTCTAAATGGTTATGCACCTTATTAGTTGTATAAAATATCAATAGATTCAATTTATTTTCATCCCCTTTCAAAAAATTAAACAATTGGTGTGTTTGGGAAATATGAAGGGATAATTCATCTTGCATTTCTTCCAATGCCTCTAAAGAATTACAACATTTAGATGCAACCTCTTACACTTTATCTAAAATCCCTACTAGAATGTCAACTATCTATTATTGTTCCTTGATATGTTTTAGTTTTTCTTTTAGCTCTTGCCTTGCCATCTCTATTCCACCATGCAATGCTATCATGGTATTTGTGTGGGCTTCAGCTAGGGACCTTAAATATTCATTGTAGGGATATTATCCTAATTATATGTTTTACCTTTTAGATAAGGCATAGACCTCATACCTTTATTTTAGAATGATATCCTTGCCAGCTCCATCCTCCAACTTCCTCTATCTCACCCTTTGAATGTTATTATATGTATTATCAAATAGATTTATTATTGATAGGAGTTCATTAATTTTGAAATTTGGCATTTGGGAATCATTAGCTCTCATATCAATTTCTCATGGGGAAATCACTAGTTGGTTAGGGTCTATTTCTTATGTGTCTTTAGTTGCAGCCTCCTCAAGATTTTCTACTGATTATTGATTTTAAGCTCCCTTGAAGACTATGTTGGAAAGGGAGGGCCAAATGATCTTAGACCAATCCACCCCTCCATATTGGGGGAGTGGATGGACTGTAATGACTTAATTTCCCCTTTTTCCCTTACCCACAGTTATGATAGTGGTATCTTGGTATGAACTAGAGGATAGCATTGGAAAAGTGATTTATGTAGATGAAAAATGAAGTTGGGAAGTGGCTAGGGATGTTTTAATTTTCTGAGCTAACCTTTTCTTCCTCATGGTCTAGACTATGGCAGTCCTAGAGAGAATACTAGTAGTAGTGGGAATAATGGATGTGGGTACAACTATGGTGGAAGATGAAGCAATGGTGGTATAAAGATCATTCTCTACCTTTGGAATGAGTAGAGTAATGTGTAAGAGAGAAGAGGATGATAATAAAAAATTATGGGTAGAAGTGATATCTTTTACCTAGGAGTTGTCAAAATAGAGGAAATTAGAACTGAACCAAAAATAGAAACATGTGAAGAAACTAAGGAAGTGGGGTTTGAAGGCTGAGCCTTCTTAACTATTGATCCATCTATGGCTAGTTCCTTTCCTTTATAATCCATAAGGCTTAGTTCCTTGTTTATTTCTAATTCTACTTCATCATCAAATTCTTTCTCTTTATCCACCTATTATGGAGGAACTAGGCTCTATGATTGATCCACTATTGGACTATCTATGAGGGGAGCTATTAGTTTCCTCTTATAAAAATTGGTGGCATTTACCTCCCAATGTGGAGCCTTATTGAATTGAGGTAGTATATTTCTCAGTATCTACCCATGGGCATATAGATTATTATAATTGGAGTGTAGTTAAAGGGATTTGCAATGTAGTTATAGCTAGGTGTTTTATGTCTTCTTCATCAGAGGAATATAAGTCAATTAGATCCCCTAGATCTCCCGTAGGATCAAGCTCAGTTATCTAAGGATATTTTTTAATAGATTTCAATAAAAAGGGAAGTTCCTATGAAGGCTCCCCTTATAACTCTATTTGTTGTGGGGGCTAGCTATTCTAAAAATCTAAATTTGTCCATTTTGCAACAAGTGGTAGCCTAATGTGCATTTCCTTCACTAAAATTGAAGGCTCTTGTTAAATTATACTCAAATTGTCTTATTTTAGGCTTTCAAATTTTGTCCTTTCTAAGACCTGGTCATCATATTTTGCATTCAAAAATATAAAATCATGGTCATAAGGGACATGTTAGTATGGGATACCAAAACCCTAAATGTGCCTTTTTATATGACCATGGGGATCTTAGTCCCTGTGTGGCATGGTGAGCAAGTGATAAATCTTTCTCTTGTTTCCTACCTCTCCAAAATTCTTATTCTATGTGTAACACATTCTACCAATTATCATATGTGACCCATAGAATGTGCTCTTCTTATTTTTTATCAAGTCTTCCTCAACACTCCACCAGAGTTGATAAGAAATTTCTTTCTCTGATAGATTGTCTAGTACATATTTGGGGAGGTACATGGGGTGGAATTTATGATCATACATCATGATTATTATATATTTAGGATGCAACCAATAGTCACCCCTATTAACTAGTGTTTTTTCTATGCTTTCTCCAATTTTGGGTAGTGCAGTCCCATGAATTACATGTCATACTTGAGGATATAATCCCTTGGTAATTTGGACCATGTGCTTTATGTATTCATAAATATACATAAACTGATAATAGTTATAGATGTAATTATTGACATAGTCTATGGCCAAGTTCCAAAGCTCACCAAGGACCTTATATATTATGTTAATTATGACATCCAAGAGATAAAGCATCATGTAGAAGTGGGTTGCTAGATTGGGCTACTTTCTCTTATGCAGAACTTGTTCTCTCACTTGAAAACTAATAATTTCACATAAGGTGAAAGTTGCATCACTGGTCATCATCATATGCAGTAGTGGTATAAAATTCAAATTGAGAAAATGGATGTTAAGCATGCCATATATTTTGTTTAGTAACACCATCCCAATCTGTACCCCCATTCTAAATTTGTTAATGGGGGTGGGATTCTTTCCTTTATAGGTCATTATCACCCTAGGGAGAATCCATGAACTCAGCACTTTGTCCATTAAATTTTATTGGTTCCATAAAACTAGTCTATATTTATCAAAAATTACATCTAGAATCGATAGAGATATATACCTTTAAAAGTCATCTCTAATGATGCACACCATGACTATTTGGTGATATATGTGGTGCAAAAATACATCCTATGTAATTTTTATAGCAAATAATAAATCTTGAAAAAGGTCGATGCAAGGTATCATCTCAATCTTGGCCACCACTGAGTATAGTGTTTGTCTCTTAGGGGAGAGCAAGTTTGTAATAAATTAACATTCTATGGTAAATAGTTTTCCTTCTAGGTAATACACATTAATAGCATCCACAGTATCCCATAATTTTGATTAGTTTCCATAACTATTATCAAAGATAGTTGAATCATATACTATGTATGTGAACAAGATTGAATCCTTGATAGATAATGAAAATGATATAAGTGCTCCTATGAAACTCTTAGATGATGATGTCATTGCAATTATGTGCAGTGTTCAAAGTTTGTTTACATGCTCTATGTAAAAAAATCTTCTTCAGTATTAACTTGTTTACTTGTAATGAATTCATAGGTAACTATAGCTTACATTCATAGCATAGAAATTGAGTTTGAATTCAATTATGATAAATGAATATGATGATAGACACACATTGTGTATATATCCTTAGCATTCAATTTTAATTCATTTATTATTAATGTCTAACATTCATATATTTGTTTTTCCTACATAGTTCAAATCTCGTTAGTTTAGTTGGTGGGTATCCTTGGTAGGTATTCAGAAGTATTTTCACTTTATTGGCTAAATCTAGAGGGATTTCATCAGTCAAGAGTTCAGAGTCAGGTTTCTTGTTGGTACAAATCTAACAAAATTTTTAAACAAATATTCTAAACATAAAGCCCAAACAAAAATTTCAAAGACTAAAATATGTCAAAACAATTTTTTTAATAAAACATCTGAACAAAAGCTCTGACCAAAAATCCTAAATCACATGAAGCCAATGATGACTATTTCAAACAATTTGTCAAATCAAAAATTGAGAGTACAAGTTCTAATAAAAATTCCAAACAAAAATCTTGATATGAAATGTTCATAAAAGGAGTCCTAAAAAAACTTAGTCCTTTAGAGCAAATGTTTGACATAAAAAGTCTGATACAAAAAACCTAATGAGAAAATGCCAAATAACTCTTCTAGATATAAATTTTGATCATAATCTTCGATGAATAAGAATCGAACATAAGTTCTAAAAAATAAAATTCTAGATAAGAAGGTTTGAGAAAAATATCTGAATACCAAGTCTCGAATAATTTCTCCAATGAGAAACTAAGTCCCAAAACCTACATAATATTAAAAACTCATAAAATGCATTATCAAGTTAGTGAAAAACGTATGATATCAATGCTTTATTCTTCCAAGTGTAAATACTAAGTAGTAATTTGATAGAACTTACATAGTTGTGTAGAAGGAGGGCTCATCAAACAAGGCCAAAATCAAAAAATGTGGGTCCCCATTTCTTCTTGAAGAAAATGGGAATGTTGGGTATAACAAATAGATACTTATAAGGGGGATACTTCCAAGTATTTGATAACCCAAAACTTTGGTTAGTGTTGGCCAAAATTGGCCTACATACAAAGTTTTTTCTAGTATAGCCTGAACATCTCCATCTATAGCCATCATTTGAGGATCAATGGGAAAGAATTAATCCCTTTAGATTTTTTTTGGTCCATTTGTATTTCCTTAACAAGAGAAAATATATATAAAACCAATAAGGTAATTTTTTTTCATAGATAGGAGATTAATATAGTTTATAATCAATGACCTTTAAAGGTCTAAATCTAGTCATGATCTGCCTAGTTCATTCACATAAGAGTTCATAGGTTCAATATAATTATATACCTTCAAAAGTATCCAATAATGTGGGACATACCCAAGGAAATCAATTTAAAGCCATAATAAGTAGTTTTTTGGGTTCAAAAATCTTCAAAGGATCTTGAATTTGAACACGAGGCTACCAAGTGCCAAAACATCACTTGATAAAATTAGTAAATCAATGGCACATGGTCAATCAATAAAATCAATAGATAACAAGGTCCATAGATAAATATCAATGGTACATATTCTTGTGTATAAATCCTCATTGATGATCTACATTAAATACTGAGGTCAGTGGGTCTAAATATATCAATAGCATACATTAAATCATGCAAAAGTAGATCTAATGGTGACCACAAAGTCAAACTATTAGAGGATCATGAGATGCAACATAATAGTGACAAGTATCATGATCATAGTGAATCAAAGGATCAATGACATACATTTTATCTTACAAATTGAAGATCGATGGAGTGCATTCAACCATGTAAAGGAGATCAATGGTGTGAATCAAGTCAAAAGGGCAATGATCCTAGATTTCACATGAGGCTTCCATATGGCATAAAAGTGGTAACCAAATTAAGACTAGAGGTAATATCCATAGATTAAATGTGGGGTTACCAAGTGTCACAACTTGGGATGTCAAAATCAAAGATCGACAGATCAAATTCAATCAAGTTCCAAGAGGCACAAGATGGTGATGTGTGTCTAAATTTATGATGGTCACATTTTTAAATATGATAAATAGTGTCATAAATAAATTCCACATGGAAAAACATTTTATATCAAAGGATTATATGGGCCTAATCATATGATTTTATAAGGTCAAGATCAAAATGTGATTCAGGTCAAACTGGAGTAGATATTTCAAGTTTGAGGGCCACCATTAAAACTCAATTTGGGCCTCTGGTTTGAAAATGTAGAACCCCATAGGACTTGTTTTCTAAGGTTGTAACATTATTTCATGATTGTGTTCATCATTCTTTGAAGGTAATCCATGTGTATAATGAGTTCTTGGTTTCTATTATGCTCAAAGGAAAGATAGGTCATTTTAGGTCTAATAGAGAGTAAAAATGGGAAACTAGATGTTGAAATGAGATCAAGCAGCCTAGTAAATCTTCATTGATATCAATACTATAGAAAAATCAATAAATATGAATGGGTGCATCAAATTTTTATCTCTCTTAGTGATCCAAAAATCAAAATTTTTGGTTGAAATATATTTCAAGAGCACACAAATAATAATGCTATCTCTAAGAAGAGATGTTTTATAACTTATAAATTGTAGATACAAACATATGCCTATCTCTGGGAAGAGATGTCTGATCTCCTTCTTAGGATAAATCTTTATTTATACCTATTTTTAAGGTAGAGGGAGGATATGTAAGGTCGCCAATCTCAAGGGAGATGAAGTGGTTTAACTTCCACAATTTACAACAACAAAAAAATTGAGAAATTACTATTTTTACAAACTTTCTATTTTTAGATAGCACTATTAAAATTCAAATTTTGGGCACTTATATTTGGTTTTTATGAGTTAAAAACCATGGAGAATATATTTTTACCATATCATCATGTTCTCTTTATTATTATCTTTCCAACATTTCAAATGAGGAGTCAAATGGAGCTATGGTTCAAAATTTATGGCTCCTGAAAGTTTTGCCACCAATTGGGGTAGAACCGTCACCCAAATTTTTCACCTAAAATGTTTCCCAGATCACTTAGTAACATTTGACATCCTTTCTATCCCTTTTCCCAGTAGAATCATTAGTCTAGGTGATCCATCAAGAATAAGTCAACCTTCTCTAGAGGTTCAACCCCACTACAGGATACCCACAAATTGGGGTTACTCCAATATTATGGCTAGGAGTGGGGGAGCTTCAAGAACTCTCCCACAAGAATGTAATTCTAGTCCACAATAGTTTCTATCATGCTTGATGGGACCCAATTTCATATAATATTGGTTAGTTTTAATGCTAGTTTGATCAATTTACAACAAAAATATCTTTCACAATAGTATATAGTGACTCTAAGTGACACTCAACATTCTAGTATAGAGTAGTAGTTATCTTTCATGCCAATGGTGACTAAAAGATCAGATTTTAGAGGTATTCATTTTAAACTTTTTGAATTACCTTTGAACTCAATAAAAGGGTTAAGATTTGCTAATACACATCCATATAAATGAATCTTTCCTCCTAAACTAATCTCAAAACCTACCTCTATAAGAAGATCTTTGTTAGATCTTTTCATTACCATGACAACCCCTTGAGATTTCCTTTTTGTGGATTTCAATGGTTAGATTCCTTTAGACCTCTAGTAGTATGTTCATATTCCATTGATATCTCTCAAAAGTGTTCCCTAATTCATGGGATACCAATCTACAACCCCTTCTTAGCACCTCAGAGATATAGCCAACTTTTACAACATCTATGACTTAAATGAAAAAAATGTGGCCATTAAGTTACTAGCCATCTCTTTTAAGGGTAAATCTTTAGACTAGTATATAAACCTTACTACTAACTTCATCACATCATGGGATTAGTTAGGAGATTCTTTGTGTAAAATGTTTGAAGATAAGAGTGATCACTTATCACTTGCAGAATAGATAATTTCCATAAAGAGGGTTCCTCATGAGGCTATGCAAGACTTTAATAAAAAAATTAGAAGACATAGGATAAGATCCTAGTCTCTATCAGGCCTACTCCAAATTATTCTTTTCTTTACTATCTAAAAGCTCTAAACATTGATATTATAGTAATTATTTAGTCTATGGGAGGAAACACACTACCAAATGCTTATGAGGTGGCAATCAAAGTAGAGAATTATCTAGTATAAGCTGGTAAGCTTATATCTAGGCCACTAATACCCTTGTTTCCTAAGATTTAACCACCTATTTTCATCATCCCTCTCCTTGATTTCATTCCACCTATGCCAATAGTTGTTGCCATACTTACACCAAACCAAGAAAAAATTTCAACTAGTCAACCAAGTGGTTCCCAAGAAAACAAGAATTTCCAAGATCTTAAGAGCATGTTTTAATCCTTTGGAAATGAATTAGGGAATTTTAAGAAAAAAAATTAGTTTAATAGACCCTATCAAATTCCATATCATCCCCAAAAAAAAAATCTTATCAAGCAAATAGGCCACCCTATAAAGTGAATTTCTAAGGAAACTTCCAAGGATAAGGACAAGGATAAGGGAAACCTAACTATGCTAGGAAAAACAATTATAATCCAAATGTTGTAAGTACTTCCAATAATTTTGTCCCTAATAAAAAAAAATATTTCAATAAATTAGATTTATTTAGCCTTAGAATCAGTCATTTAGTTAATTCATTATCCCAAACACTAAGCCCAATCAGGCTTTCAATGATCAATGGTAGTAGGCTGCTAGCTATGGATACAATCAAGTGCTTATGGCTCAGAACATAATGGTACCCATGATGAAAAAAATAGAAGAGACTCAACAAGGCTAGGATCCTAATGAAGGACCAAACCATTTGGGTGTTATAATGGTTAATTATGAGAAAGAAGAGTATTATGCACTCTATCAATAGGCTAGTTCTAACCAAGCATGCATTCCAATGGTAGCTAATATAAGGTTAAAAATAAGTAACATGGATGGTAGCCATGAATTATTAAAAGATAATCCTACTATTAATCTATTACTATCAAATCCAAGTGAAACCACTATAGCTCCAAAAGTTCCAATAGCTTCAAAGAATCAGAATCAATGGGAATGCCTTTATACCACAAAACTCACAAGTTCAAGGTACAATTGTGGCTCCAAAATTACAAGAAAAATTTGGTGGTTTACCTATTAATATTTTGGAACAAATGAATAAATATAATGTGAGTGTGTCAATGTGGGACATGCTTTCTATACATGGTCAAATAGATATCCTTTAGGAAGGTTTGTCAAAGATCAATGTTTTAGACAAGCCACCAAGCAAGGAAAATGTAGTTTTCACCAATGCAACCAAAGTACATGATGAAGGGAAATCAAATAATGTGTTCAAACCTCCTCCCTTATATATTTATGTAATTATTTGTGACTCCTTAGTACACAACTTCATGATAATTAGTTGATCAAGTACTTTAGTGATGTCAAAGTCATAAACATATCATCTTTGTTTGAATTATGAACCCTAATCTAAGGGAGTTTTGTAGCTTGATGGGTCTTCCACCAAACCACCTGGAATCATCAAAGGTATAAACCTAACCTTACATTCTTGTCTTAGTGTTTTATTAGCTCAAGATGTGTTGATTCTAAATGTGCCTCTTCATTTTTCCCTATGCTTATCTGGAGACTTCATAGCAAAAATTAGTGGTTATCTAGTAGTAGATTGATCCTACATAACTTTCAAGACATGGTATGCAACCAAGGTCTCCATTAAAGTTGGGATTATTTCAAAATTTCACATAGAACATTATGGGTTAGATATCTCAAACATCACTTATACCATTCTTGATGAAGATGACCACCTGGTTGGTCAAGAACAAAACACTCATCTTGAGGAGATACATGATATATTCTTGGATGAGTTAAGAAGTGAAAAATAGATTATTTACCCCTTGTAAGTTATTAATAAAATAAATATGGGAGTCCACTACTTGCATAAGAAGATTGAATCTATTTCATCCCTCACTAGACCATAAGGACATGCTAGTGGTTAGTGGAAATTGTTCTTTGATGGTTCAAGGAGAAAACATGGGGTAGGTGTAGGTGCAATGATAGTATATCCCTCAAATTATAAGTACTTATCTTCTTAAAAATTTCAATTTAGTTTCTCTTAAAATGTATCTGAGTATGAGGGCCTTATTTGTGCCCTTCAATGGGCTAGTAGGATGGGAATTATGTAGTTACAAGTATATGGGGATAGTGAGCTAATAGTGAATCAAGATAGAGATTAAAACATCATAAAGAATCACTTGATGTGATCTTACAAGTACAAAGTGTGGGATATACTTTATGACTTTGAGGCCTTCAATATTCAAGTAATGTCAAGGAACCAGAATTAACATGCTAATAGGTTGGTAGCTATGAGATCTCAATTTGATATCCCAAATGAGTTGAATAACTCCAAAGTGCAGCCACATGTTAAATTGGTAGTAAGACCATAAGTGCGAGACAATAAATCCCATCGGTAGGTCTTTGATAGTGAAAATAAAATTCTTTGTTTTTTACAGTAGGAACTAGAGTTTTCCTCAATGAACCAAGAAAAATTTCAACATCAGTATGAGGATCAAATTATTTATTTGGGGTCTAACAAACTTCTTAAAGTGTTTGTCACCCTTGAAGGTTTTTTCCATGAGGGAGATCATACAAGGAAAGACAAGGTAGTGATGTTAACTGATAAGTAGAAATATGAAAGAGTCCTTATCCTTAAATACAAGGTCCTAAAGTTTGTAAAGGAAAGCACTAGTGATAAAAATCATGATTTCATTAAATTTTGTAAAGAATATTTAGACATATTTGCTTGGGAATATAGTGATCTAAGAGTTTTTTATCCCAAGCTAGCCCAACACACTATAGAATTAGAGGTTGATTCCGAGCCTATTAGATAAAATCAAAGACCTACCAACCCCAAAATTAAAGAGCTTATTAAGAAAGAATTGACTAAATTGATTGAATCCAATATCATCTTTCCCATCAATCACTTCTTATGGGTAGCCAACCTAGTAGCTGTAAGGAAGAAGAATGGGGAAATCAAATTGTGTATTTATATTAGGGACCTAAAAAGGGTCTCCTTTAAATATCATTACCCCTTACCATCCATGGAGTAACTCCTTTAGATAGTTATTTGTTTATAATGATTCTCTCTTTTGAATGGGTATTCATGATACAACCAAGTGAATGTAAGAGAACAAGACTAATACAAAACTACCTTCACCACAAAGTGTGGCACATATACTTATCATAAGATGCCTTTTGATCTATAAAATGTTAGGGAAACTTTCAAAAGAGCCATGGACATGGATTTCTAGGGATTTCTAAATTAGATGGTGTTGTTTTATTTGGATGACATCATAGTTTTCTCCAAGAAGGCTAGTGAGCACTTGGATCACCTGAGATTGATCTTTGAAAGAAGTAGACAATATGGGATCTCATTAAATCTCAAGAAATGTGATTTTTTTATTTATGAAGGAAAACTACTAGGACATATTGTCTCAAAATAGGGATTAGCTATTGATCTTGATAGACTAAGTGCCATCTTGGCATTGTATTTTCCCAAGCATAAGAGGGAACTCTAAAGTTTTCTTGGGAAATAAACTTTGTGAGAAGGTTTATACCTGGTTTTACAAACTTGGTCAAACCCATCACTACCATGCTGAAGAATAACTAAGTGTTCACTTGGTCAAATGAAGGTAAAGTAGCATTTGAGGCTATCAAAAAAACCATTGCCCAAGCACCCACACTCATGAAACTTTATTTCTCAAGGGATTTCACATTTTATGCCTTTGTAAATATTTAAAATATATCAAGTATGCTGATGTAGAAGAATGGTGAAGGACTTGATCAGCCAATTGATTTTTTCAATCAAGGGCTCAAATAATATGAGGTAAGGTATACTTTTGTAGAAAATTAAGTTCTTATAGATTTGAAAATCCTCAAAAAGTTAAAACCATTTCTCTCCAATAGAAAGATATATCTTATGGTGTCTCATATTGGAGTGAGGGACTTCTTTCTTAACAAGGACTTAAATGATAAGAGGATTGGTTGGATTACCAATGTAATGGAGTATGACGTGGAGATCAAGGTCACTAAATTAGTGAGAGGAAAAGGCTTATGTGAGTGTATGGTTGATGATATTCATGAAGATAAAGAAGTTGTCTTGGTGACATAAGACAACTCATGAATAGATGCACCTCCACCTCACAATAGCTAGTTCTAGGATATGACACATTTCTTTGTTACAGGTGAATGTCCTCAAGGTATGGATAGGGAAAAGAGAATGAATTTTATATTTCATTCCATACCTTATGCATTTTTAATAGTGTCATATTCATAAAAGACACCAATGGCATGCTTCTTAGGTGCATAGATGATGACCAAGTGATAAGGCTTTTAGAGCAATTCCATCATGGACTTATAGGAGGCCATTTTTATCAAAGGACTATAGTGGAAAAGGTAATGAGAGCTAGTTATTAATGGTCCACCCTCTTCAAAGATGCCTATGCATGGGTCATAAAATTCCAAAAGTGTGCTCTCTTTGTAGGTAGGAAAATATTACCAGCCCTTTCTCTCAACCCAATCCAGGTATAACAGCCCTTCATGTAGTGCAGTTTGGACTTCATAGGAATGATCCATCCACCTTTCATTGGAAGAAAAAAATGGGTACTCACTACTACTAACTACTTCATTAGGTGAGTAGAAGAAATTTCCGTAAAGGATCCAATGAGATAGCAGTGTTAGACTTCTATGATAGCATAGTAACAAGGTTTGATGTACTAATAACAATTATTTTAGATAATGCCTTAGTATTTTTTGGCATGAGGATAATTGAATGGGAACTTCAGTTGGGCATCTACCTTAGTACATCCTCCATTTACTACCCCCAAGGTAATAGATTGGTAGAGTCTAAAAATAAGAACTTAATCATGATCATCAAAATGACTATGGAAGAGAATCAGAGAATATGGAAACAAAGCTAAAAATAGCCTTATAGGCTAATAGAGTGACTCCCAAAGTTGCCATTGGAAATTCACCATATGTCATTGTATATGGGAGGGAAGACAAATTACCCATCTCTCTTGAGTTGGCTGCCTTAGAGTTATCTCATCATCTTGAGTTGATGGAGAGTGAACCTATGAGTGTGATGATGGCAAAGCTCATGGAGTTTGAAGAAGCAAGGGACCTTGCAATGAAGACACTAGAGTCACATCAAGTTCATGTCAAGAAATACTTTGACAAGAGAGCCATAGCAAAGGAATTCAAAGAATAAGATATAGTCCTCAAGTGGGATTCACATAAGGCCAAGCCATGCAACCATACCAATTTTGATAACTTGTGGAAAGGCCCTTATTTTATTCACGGATGCAAACAACATAATACTTTTTAGCTTGCTCACTTCGATGGAAAAGTATTACCCATCCCAGTCAATGACATTCATTTAAAGCCTTACTATTGAAATATATTACATCCATTATATATATTAGAGTATTTTTTCATGTTTTCCTCAGTTCCTTGTGCACATTTCTTTTTAGTTGTGTGTTTCCCTTCCATAAGAGTTTTGGGAACAATGTTTTTTTTTGTTTTTTTTCCTTATTGCTTCAAGATATTTTTTATAAAAGGATAACTTTGTATCAATTTTGTTTCAGTTGGAAAGGAAAGCATTGTGACACCATATACCTAATAGATTAGACATGACAACTAATTTATTGTATAGCAAGTATGTAATCCTAGGATGTCACTATAAAAGTTGACCAAAATTACCCTACATACAAAATTTTTGCTATTATAGTCTAAACATCTATAGCCATGGTTTGAGGATCAATGGGAAAGAATTACTCCCTTCAAAGTTTTGTTTGGTCTATTATTTTTCTCAATGAGTGAAACTATATAGAAAACCAATAAGGGAAATGGTTTTCACAGATAATGTAATGAGATGGTTCATAATCGGTGACCTTCAATGGTCTATGTCAAGTCATGATCCACCTAGCTCATTCATAGAAGAGTTCACAAGTTTAAGCCAAGTATATGCCTTCAAAATGATCTAATAGTATGGGATGTGCTCAAGGACATTAATTTAAATCCATGAGAAGTAGCTATTTAGGTTCAAAAATATTCAAAGGATCCTAAAGTTGAACATGACGCTACCAAGTGTCAAAAAATCACTCATTCAGATTAGAAGATCAATGATATGCAGGTGATCAATCAAGTCAATAAGTTAAAAGGTCCCCAAATTAAGATTAAATGTGTGTATTCTTGCATACAAATCCTGATCTATCATCTATGTTAAATACTGAGGTCAGTGGGTCTAGATAGATCAATGGTTCATGTTAAATCATGAAAAATCAGATCTAATGGAAATCATGAGGTCAATAAGTTAAAGGATCTTAAGATGGAATGCACTAGTGACAAGTGTCATGATCATAGTAAACCAAAGGATCAATGAAGGGAATTTTATCTTATAAATAAAAGGTAAATGGAGCACATTCAACTATGCAAAGGAGATCAATGGTGTGAATCATGTCAAAAGATCAATGAGCCTATATTACATGAGAGGCCACCATGTAGCACAAAAGCAATAACTAGATGAAGACTACTAGTAAGATCTATAGATTGAATGTGGGATTACCAAGTGTCACAATATGGGAAGCCTGAACCAAATATAGATGAAGAAAATTCAATCAAGTTTTAAGAGGCACAAGATGGTGATGCATGTCTGAATCTATGATGATCACATTTTTAAATAATGTTGAGATCAAAATGTGATTCAGGTCAAGCTAGAGTAGTTATTTCAAGTTTGAGGGCTGACATTAAAACTTAGTTTGGACATCTGGTTTTAAAATGTAGAACCCCAAAGGACTTGTTTTATAAGGTTGCAATGTTGTTTCATGATTGTGTTCATCATTCTTTTAAGGGAATCCATGTGTATAATGAGTTCTTGGATTCCATTATGCTCAAAGGTAGGATAGGCCTTTTTAGGCCTAACAAAGATCAAAAATGGGCAACTAGTTATTGGAATGAGATCAAGTAGCCTAGTAAATCTTCATTGATATCAAGACTATAGGAAAATCAATAAATAGGATTGGTTTTAATCTATAGTATACCTATGTTTAGGGTTTGAAGTAGGAGCAAGGTTATGATTATGAAAAGAGTGTCTTATCTTTTGACATAGTCATATCCTCAACAAATGGGTACCTACAGCTACTTAAAATAGACATAGTCATGGCTCAGTTAAGTCCAAGGATATGAAGATCTTATCTTTATAACAAAGGCAAGTGGACTATGGCATATAAATCCTAGGGAAATATTTAGTGGTTGGAGAGTGCAAGTGGAGAATTAAATGAATTTTTAGAGCCTTTGGAG
This sequence comes from Torreya grandis, assembly GCA_037957365.1. NCBI lineage: Eukaryota > Viridiplantae > Streptophyta > Pinopsida > Cupressales > Taxaceae > Torreya > Torreya grandis. The sequence goes on from JARHVA010000839.1 coordinate 2,217,127, forward strand.
GCTCTTCCTTTTTGGTAAATCATGACTCATCATCCTCAACAACAAATTTTTATCTTCTAATATGTTTCTTAGCCAATAAGGGAACTTGAAGACTACCTAGAGCTAATGAAGGTTAAAATGGTCAAGAAATATTAGTTCTAATTTATCAAAAAGTGGTTAGGAATTTACTGAAAGGTGGTGGTAACCCATTTATTAATTTTAGATGGTGTGTTCCTCTCTCCCCCCTTTCTTCTACATCTCCCATTTTATTCCCCATTTTAAAGGGGATCCTCAATTTTGAAAAACAGGACTCTCAATTTTTAGTTTCAGGAGACTCTCATTCGATAAGGTAAGACCTTATCAAAATCTACATAAAATAACTCTTAAAGAAATAAAGACTTTATTTACCTATCTCTTGCCTCTAAATTATGTTTAGCAATCTTGTGCATGATGGCATTATGAAGGAGTTTCTTCCATGTCCATTGTCCTTCTTTCTTGCATGTTTTAAAAAATAATCAAATTATTTGTAGTCTGGACTCATGGTCTTTCTACCATTAATGTAGGATTGGTGTGAATATTATAAATCCTCCATCCTTCATTCATTGCTTGTGAGCCTAGTTCATGAAACACTTATGTAATCAACTAGTATGTGAGGTTTTGTGATTTAGCATTGTCTTATGCTTCATTAGTGTTTATTTCATGTGTATGTGAGTTCTCATTTAAATTTTGTGCTTCACCTTTTTAGCTCTCTTAGTAACCCTTTACATCATTTTTATCCCTTTTCCTAGTAGAAGAATTACTCTAGGTGATCTATCAAGAGGAAACTGGCCTTTTTTGAAGGTTCAACCCCACTACAGGATACCCAAAAGCTAGGGTTACTCTAATATTGTGGATGGGAGTGGAGGAGCCTAAATAACTCTCTCACAAAGGTGTAATTCTAGTCTAAAACATTTAGTAATTTTAAATCAAATATGAATTTTTCCTTAAAAAAATATTAGATTTAGAGATATAAAAGAGATTCTCAACTAAAATCACACAACATACTTGACTTTTCATCCATAGATCTGTGTGTGCTAACAGTGATTTTTATTGAACCCTTATTGTGATGTTTTCTTTTCAAAATTTGGAGCAGTGATATGTTTCATTCTAGTTTATTAATAAATGAAGGAAAGTTCAGGCGTTGCTCTACTACCAACTAGGCATATATATCATAGATAGAGATACATTGGGTTCCTTCTCTTCCCTTTACTTCTTTTTGTTGATCATGATGCATGGTACATTGACCTAATTTCATCATATAAGTCATTGATCTTCCTTAGATGTTCTTTTTAGTGTTATCAATTGCTCTTTTGAAATCTTTGGTTCTTTTTCTTTCTCTTTCTTTTTTTATTTGAATGGAAGGAGGAGAGATGAACCGCTATGAGATGGTATAGTTATAAAAAAAATGATTTACTACAAAATCCCTACAAGCGACATTTTCACAAGTGATTAGCACCTTCAAACAAATGTTTATGTGAAAAGTGTGTTTAGTCTAATGGAATAAGAAAACTTTATAAATTCATATGAGGTATTCAAGAGAAAATTTCACATATCTAGTGTAAATATTCAATTGTGACAAACCCAAAATTATTTTGATTACATACCTAAATATTGAATACTCTAAACACAAAAGGATATCCAGTTTGTGAACAGACCCCAAGTTGTGAATCCCTTTTACAATTTCTCCTTTTCTTATATGTCTATCTAAGTATAAAATAGGGACCTCAGCTAGTTTGTTATTAGTTTGGTGATGTCAGAATAAAATAATTCATATTATCATAGGAAGCAAAAAAATTCCTAACCTAGAAAGTAATAAAATAAACTAGAAATTAGGAAACTACACTAGGAAAGTAATAAACTAAACTAGAAAGTAGGAAACTACACTAGGAAAGAAATAAACTAACCTAACCCTACCTCTACCATACTCCATCAATTGCGAGTATCTTTAGATGGTACAACCATGAAGTAATGCTTCAAAAATTGTTCGTTAACTGGATATGTGAGTTCATTGCCCTATAAGTCCCTTAAATGGAATACATTATTATCTAGGATCTTTATAATCTGATATGGTCCAATCCATACTGAGCTAAATTTGTCATGTTATCCTTTATTTTTATGGGCTTTATCCCAAAGAAGCACCATATATGAGATCCTAAATGCTTTGATCTTTTTTATTTTGTTAAGCCACCTCTTGACTATGTCTTGATGTTTTTTGAAGGTCTATAGGGCCTCAATAATTGAATCTTCCATTTTTATTATATCCAATAGTCAAGATTCTACTTTGTCATTTGCTTCCATATTTTCCTACATGAATGTATAAGTCAGTAATTTCAACATGATTGGAAATACTGGCCTATGTCCATACACTAGTAAATAGGGTGAGGCCTTGAGGGCCTCCTTATATCTTGGTTAGTCTACCCAAAGGGCATACTTAGTAGATTATGCTATTCCCTAGGCTTATCCCTAACTGGTTTCTTAATTACATATATCATGTTTTTATTCATTGACTTAGCCAATCCATTTCCCTAGTTAGAAGATGACCTGACAGTGATATGGTTATCATGAGCCCATTTAGTGAATTTAGTTGATATGAATGATGGCTCATTATCACAAACTAGAAAAATGGAAGTGCCAAATCTATTTTTGATGTGTTTCCAATAAGTGAATCACATCTTGTGCTCTAGAATTATTTGTGGCCACTACCTCAGTCCATTTGGTGTAGTAGTCTATAGTAGTGAGTACAAATTTATGACCTACTAAGGAGTTTGGGTTAATGACACTAATAAAGTCTAGACCCCATTGGGAAAATGGTATTCCTTCAATATAAAGTTGTAAGGGCATTATTGCATGTACTTCTCTCTTTGATTAAGCTTGGCTTTCATGGCATGTCCTTACATAAGAATGAGAATCCTTGAAAACTATTGGATAGTAGTATCTAGATCTTAATATCTTGTGAGTCATGGTATTCTCAGATAAATGACCATTGCCTATCTTATAGTGAAGGTTTTATAGAATCTCTTGATCTTATTTTGTAGGCACATGTCTAAGATAAATGTATTCATAGTTTTTCCTACCAAGAACTCCTTTCTTAATCATGTAGTTAACAGCTTTGAGCCTCAAATTTCTCCTTCATTCTTTATTGAGTTATAGTGAAAAAGTACCTATAAATAGATATTATATTATGTTAGTCTACCATTCCCCTCTGGATACTTTAGCTACAAATACCTCTTCAATATTAATACATTAATTAGGCTCAGTCATGAGTTGGATGATGCCTTAACCTCGAATGATCTTAGCAGGCTTCATTTCTATGTTGAACTCCTATAGCTTTGCCATCCATTTGACTCTGCATTCTCCTAATTAATTCTATGATAAGGTGTGCTTAACATCAAGATTAGTAATAATAAAATAGTCTTATTCCTCAAGATGTAGTGTCAAAATTTCTTCATTGCTTTAATAAGAGCAAAGATTTATTTATCAATCATGCAATACCTGAGTTATGCATCATTTAGTTTCATGATCATAAATGAAATTAGATGCTTAGTCTCAAATTTTGTTTGTGTTATGATAGTATAAATTGTATGTTCTAAAACAAATGAGTATAAGTAAAAATCCTTTGTAAAATATGGACTAATCAATATTAAGGTCTAAAATATAGCATCTTTGATGTCTTAAAAAGACTTTCAGGCCTTAGTTGGCCATTATATTTTAGAATCTTGTTTGAGCATTGCATTTAGAGGTCTCATAATTTTTGCAAATCTATAAATAAACTTCCTTATTAAATTAATATTCTCAAAGAATAACTTTAGCTCCTCTAATTATACCAACACTTGGTTATCACCTCAAAATCCATCCAAGAAAGACATCATTTTAGATCCACTAACTATCTATATTATCTTATCCAAGGAAGGTAGGGGATAGTTATCCTTCTTAATGGTTTTGTTTAAGTTTCTAAATCAATACATAACCTGATCTCTCCACTCTTTTTTTGATTGGGACTAAATTGACCACCCAAGTATAATATCTAAATGGGAATACTATCCTTGCACTCAATAGCTTTTCCACTTCTCTTTGAATAATAGGCTCTAGGATGAGATTCCTTATTCTCTATCTCTATCTGAATGGCTTCTGATCTAGTTTTAATGGAATGTTATAGGTGATGACATTTTGGTCATAAACATTAAAGTCTTTATATATCAATGCAATCACATCTCTATATTGGGTGATTAAATCTCTCACCAGTTGCCTTTATTGTGGAATACAACTAAGTCCAATGTTGATGTAGTGTGGGCTATGTTCATTACCTAAATTATCTCTTTTGAAGTCAAACTCATTAACTTTGGGTTTCCTTTTTTTTTGAGCTAAGGGATCTATATCAAATGGTCCTTCTAAGGACATTAAACTAGTTGGGAGATGATTCTCTTTTAGCTAGAGGATACCTTCCTCATCTGACTCCTCTTGGAAAAAATGACTAACTTTCTTATCATCAATGATTTGGGATTTAAATTATTCTGAGTTGGTTAAAAATAGAATGATCTATTGGTCATCATCAGAGACCTAAAAATTTTATACATTGTTAGTAATAAAAGGATAAGGTACTAGATCAATGGAAAATATCTCTATCATGGATTCTTAGAGAAGCTCAAAATTGGTGGTAGTAATAACTAGTGAATTTGCACCTTGATTTTTCTCTCTAAGAATGAATACTATGTTGAAAGCCTCAAATATATCCATTAAATCCCATGCTCTATTTTTATATATTTTTAAATAAGATATCTTGAATTGGTATTTATTTCTAACCTAATTGATTACCATCTTCGAATCCACAAATACTAATAACTACTTGACATTGTGCTTGATTATAAATTACAATCCAAAAATTAATGCTTCATATTTTTCCATATTATTAGTGCAAGGGAACTATAACATGTATGTTTTCAAGAACTTATTCTCCTTTAGATCAATTAGTTCAATTCATATGCCTGATTCTTGTTTAGATATTGCACAGTCAAAGTGGAGAGTCCATATCTGATTGAGACCCTCATATTCTAGCTCTTATATTTGATTTTGTGTAGAAAAAGTGTAAATTACAAGGCTAGGAGATTCATGTTTTACTTTTTCATTCTTAATAGTATACTCTATGATAGGATACTTCATCATTGGTTCCCTATCAATCTAGATCTGATATGCAATACCTCTCCAAAAGTAGCCATATGTTAGAGAAATCTATTGAGAGATATCCATTGAGTGTTTTAGACCAGTCCTTACTTAGTAAGAGTTCATATACTTCAATTATGCCTACTACAAGGATGTCTATAATCATATAGATTTGTTGTTTAGATGCTACCTAAATACACACATTAGTTAGTTCTATAATTACTAGTACCAATATTTTGTCCAACTATGAAACTATCCTCTTTGAAGGGCTTGGAGTTAGACAAATATTTTGACATATATAAGTAGAAATTAAAGTTTTTGAATCTCTAGAATCAACTAAATAATTATTAATATTCATAACAAATTCCCTAATAGTTAGCAAAAAAGGGTAGAACTTCTAGTTTATTCTTATAGATAACATTAGTGTCAACAATCTTTATTTTATCTGTAGATGTTTTTGTCATTTTTACAGTGGCCTTCCTAGTGATAGACTTCCATAGTAGCTCTTTCTATTTAGTGATCTGAGTTATTCATGAAGAGTGATGTTTTATTTTATTTTCTTCATGTCTTTAATGATGTTGTATCCTTCTTTGCCTTATTCCTCCTTATCTTGAGGTTGATCATTCCCTTTCAAGGGAGGTGGATGTTGTCAGCATTTGGGTTTGGTAGAATGGTTGTGTTATTAAGAGGAATAGAATTTGTGAAGGGTTTCATGTTCCTTAGATTGTAACCACTTTTCTATAATTGTTGGAAAGCATGAATCTCATCAGTGTTATCCTCTAGTTAGTTATCATCTTCACTTGGGAAGGGAAACTCATGAGTCTCAAATAACATGGAATTTCTTGAATGATCGGGGTCCTGGTGGGATTTTGGTGGATTATACATTTGACCTTTCCTAACTAATTCTATTTGAAATATTTTAAATTTTGCACAAATTTCAATACAATTAAGCTCACCATGCTCAAAAAAATTATGGATTCTACACCCATAGGTAGAGTCATTTTCATTATATTGGTCCCTAGAGGCTTGATGGGTTGATTTGTATTATTTTTAGGCTTATTAAATGGTCTATTATACCTCTAAAACCTTAAATTATAATTTTCACTTGGTATATTTATGTTTCCTATCTTTCTTTGCATGCCAAGGAAGTCATTACTTAACTTTTACACCATGTTTTGAATAGCATTTATCTCTACCTTTGTTTAGTCAGTACCCTAGAGAATAAAAGTAGAAGATATAACCAAATGTTGATTTTATTGATAACCATTGCCTTATGCATGGTTGTTTAAAAAACTATAATTTGATTGTGTTGTTTGTGTTAGAGGAGGCAATGTGTATAACTAATTTTCATTAAATGTAAGAACATTATGATTCACATGTGGGACTAAAATCAATGTAAGGAAGTCATTGTTGACATTAGATGTGTCAGGCACTTAGGGATTAAGTTGCCTATCATTTTTGATGGACTCTTCATAATCTAACTCCAAGGTGGTGATAGCAACTACCCTTAGCAATAAAACTGTAGTAATTAGATCTAGAGCATTTTTTCTACATTTATAATGCCCAATGATTTTTATACTTTATACATTGGGTTGAACTAAGTGTACATCTTCTAAAATCTAGAATTGAAATTACAAATTGGTTTGTTAGGTTCCCTCTTCATGTTGGTAGCATGTTAGTATATCAAATTGGGGTTGGGTGACCTATTTGAATTGTGCAAGAAAAGTAGCTTGACATGTGTAAGGTTTTAATAAGTGATGAAATTATCCATTAGATTAAGATACCAATATTAAGCATCATCTATTAGTGTAAATGGAAAAATCTTGCATGTAACGTCCTAATTAATAACATTTATTTATCTCAAAGTAAATTTGAAAGACTTAATCTATTATTTTGTTGTTCTTCCTCCTATAAGAGAGAAAGATGGTAGATACTTTTTAGTATTTTTGGGTAAATCATTCACATCTCTTAGGATGGAAATATTAGATCCAACCAACTAAGATAGTTGTTGAGTCATGGGATGATTAACAAGGAAAGTCTTCCTTACTATGGAAGGTGTCTAAGTTTGTTGTGCATAGGGGAAGTTGATACAAATCTAGGTCTCCCATGATTTGACAAGGGTGAGGATAGAAGACCAGCATGAGAACTAGATCTGGTCAATCTCTTGGATGACTCTAGTGTAATTATATGTATAAATTAACTTTTTTTATTAGATGTGCTCAAATCCCTCCTTCTAACACTAAAAAGAGTGTTGATGTAATTTTTATGCACACCATCTCATAATGAGGTAGCCTCTAACATTTTAAGATCTCAATGGAGGTGAACTCCACTCCAAAACATGAGTTGTAGGTATGCGGTCTTGATAACCAGGTGATGGAATAGGAAGTAGGGCATGAAACTTTTTAACAAAGATTATGAATATAAGGATGGTATCTAAAATAAATTTAAAATATAGACAAGTTGGTGGTTAGATGGTTGATAATTTAGATTTGGAAGGTCTCAAAATAAACTCAAAAGGGAGGGACACATAGAGAAGGAAAGAGAGATTTTATGGCTTCAAAAATCACCTCTATGGATGGTTTTTAAGTAGACAAGTGATCTCAAAACTAATATTTGTTGCTAGCATCTATTTTACACACACAATCAGACATGGTCAAGAAATCTAAGATAGTTTTGATATGAGAAAATCAAAGGTCTTAGTCAAAGGTTGTTCCTTTAAAAGTAGTTATTGCACACTCTTACTCAGGAGATTATGACTTAGACCAGTGAGGTATCTAAGACAAATTTTATACATACACATAAAATTACATCAATGAAAACACCTATCCACACTTAGAATAATGAAACAATCAACTCACTTGCCAATAATTAATTTAATTGCCAATCATTCAATAGCTACACATTTAAAATTACCATATCAATCATGACAAGAAATAATTAATCATAATTGTTGCACACTAAGAATTAGTGATTCAAATAAACTAATAGAAGATAAGCCTAATTACATAGAGATTAGAAAGAAAATACACAAACACATTTGCTGACAATCAAAAAATTGATTATGCTCCTGTATATTGAAATTCTCTGACCCTTTATAATTTTGGGTTACATATGTTTAAATAGACTTGGGGAGGGGCCACCTCATTCTCCAAGTACATGCAAAATTAATTACATGGCATAGTTATATCCTCAGTTATAACTGTAGTTACCATAACATATAGAGTTATCTTAGATTTGTTAATAGTTAAAGTTAGCCTTTACAATATCATGCAACATGTGTATGTTTACAAAATAAATAGGCAATTTTTACAAGTTCAAATTATAAGAGAACTATAAGTACAAAATCGATGTTGCTATTTAGAATTAAATGCAAAAAATTGGCCCTTAAGGCTAAGTAGACATCTATATGGTTGTGTTAACTTTATTAGTAGTGGTCACTATAGATGTTGGTGTTAAATTAGATGTAACCACTTCAGTTTGATTCTTCTTTACTTATAACTCAATAAAAAATTTGTGTGCTACATCATGTTGCTACCATATAATATCTAAGTTTAATGGTGAGGTTTTATGTACCCTACCAACTTACCTTAATAGCTTTGCATGTTTTACCTTTGTATTCTAAAAGTTGATTTTGAAAATTTCAACTTTAGTTACCTTTTTCCTTATAAAACTCAATTTTACTTCAATGTCTTCCAATGCCAGCCCTTGTAAACTCTACTTGAAATTATAAAAAGCTTCTTGAATAAGCTAATAAAAATTAATTTTTCTTATTAACATACCTATAATATCTTTTGCTTTTGACAACATCAAAACATTCAAAATATGTAAGATGAGTGCTTCGTACTCTTGGTATTTGGGCATCAATGACCAAGTTGTTGTCACCCATTTTCTAGCTTTTTGTATTCTAAAAATTACCAAATTGAGGTAATTAGATGCCTCTAATGGTGTCATTAGGTTTAGATGGATGTACGCCTTATTAGTTGTGTACAAGATTAATTGATTTAATTTATTTTCATCCCCTTTCAAAGAAGTAAATAATTGATGCATTTGGGAAATATGAGGGCATAATTTATCCTGCATTACTTCCAATTCCTCTAAATAATTATAACATTTAGATGCAACCTCTTGAACTTCAACTTTAATTCTTGCTAGAATGTGAATTATCTATTGTTGTTCTTTTATATGTTCTATTTATGCTTTTAGCTCTTGCCTTGGCATATCCATTCCCTAATTCATTGCTACCATAGCATCTTTGTGGGCTTCAACTAAAGACCTAAAATATTCATTTTATGGAGATTGTCCCAATTATCTATTTTTCCTTTTATATAAGGCATAGACCTCCTACCTTTCTTCTAGAATGATCTCCCTACCAGCTTCATCCTCCAACTTTCTCTTTCTCACCCTTTGAATGTTGCTAAATGGCTTATCAAATAGATTTGTTATTGATGTGAGTTAAATAATTTTGAAATTGGGCATTTGGGAAGCCTTGGATCTTAGTTCAATTTCCCTTAGGGGAATCACTAGTTGGTTAGGGTCTATTTCTTATGTGTCTTTAACTACAAATTCTTCCTCAAAATTTTTTGTTGACTATTGATCTTCAGCTCCTTTGAGGATTATATTAGGAAGGTAGGGCCAAATGATCTTGGACTAATCCACCCCTCCATATTGGGGGAGTGGATAGACTGTAATGACTTGTTTTCCCCTTTTTTTCCTTGCATGAGGTTATGTGGTCTCTTAGGATGAACTGGTGTATGACATTGGCAAAGTGATTTGTGTAGATGAAACATGAAGTTGGGAAGTGGTCACGGATCTTTAAATTTTTTTAGCTTTCCTTTTCATCCCCATGGTCCTAACTATGGTAATCCCAAAGGGAATACTAGTAGTGATGGTAATAATTGATGTGGGTGGCACTGTGGGGGAAGATGAAGTAGTGGTGGTAGTAGAACCCTTCTCTACCTTAGGAATGAAAAAAGGAATGTGTAAAAGAGAAGAGAAGGACAATTAAATATCAGGGGTGAAATTGATATCTTCTACCCTAGGAGTTTTTAAAATAGATAAAATTGTAACTGAACCAAAAATAGGAATATATGAAGAAATAAGCGAAGTGGGGTTTGAAGGTTGAGCCTTCTTATCTATTGAGTCATCTTTGGTTTGTGCCTTCCCTTTATCAGATGTAAGTTTAGTGCCTTGGCTCTTTCCAATTCTTCTTCTTCATCAAATTTTTTCTCTTCCTCCACTTGTAACTGAGGCACTGAGGGTAGGCTATGTGGTTAATCCACCATTGGACTATCTGTGAGGGGAGCCCTTGGTTTCTTCTTATAAAAAATGGTGGTCTTTGCCTACAAGGAGGAGCCTTGTTGAATTGAGGTAGCAAATTTTTCTATAAATACTCATGGTACTATAGATTCTTGCAATTAGGGTGTAGTTATAGGCATTTTTAATGTAGTCTTAGTTGGGTATTTTGTGTCTTCTTCATCAGAGGAACCTAAGTCAATTGGATCCCCTAGAGCTCCCCTGAGATCAGGCTTAGTTATCCCCCTCTTTCTTAATAATTTTTAACAAAAATGGAAGTTCCTAAGAAGGCTCCACTTGTACTTCTAGCTATTTTGGGGGCTAGATATTCCAAAAATATGAAGTTATCCATCCTACAGCAAGTGGTAGCCTAGTATACATTTCCTTCACTAAAACTGAAGGCTCTTGTTGAATTATCCTCAAATGATTTTCTTTTAGGCCTATAACTTTTGTCCTTTCTAGGACCTGGTCATCATATTTTACAGTCAAAATTAGAAAATCACGGTCATAAGGGACATGTTGGTATGGGATACCAAAACCCTGAGTGTGCCTTTGTATATGACCATGGGGATCCTAGTATCTATGTGGCACAGTGGGTAAGTGATATATCTCTCTTGTTTCCTACCTCTCTAAAATACTTCCTCTATGTGTAACACATTTTGCTAATGATTATATGTGACCCATAAAAGTTTCTCTTCTTGTTTTTTATCAAGTCATCCTTGACACTTCACTAGAGTTGATAAGTAATTTCTTACTCTACTAGCTTATCTGGTAGATATTTGGGGAGGCACAGTGGTTGGACTTTATGATCAAAAATCATGATTATCAGATAATTAGGATATAACTAGTAGTCACCCCTATTAACTAATATTTTTTCTATGCTTTCTCTAATTTTAGGCAATGAAGTCCCATCAATTGTCTACCATACTTGAGGAGACACATCCTTGGTAATTGGAATTATGTGTTTTATGTATGCATAAATATGTATAAACTGATAATAGTAAAAAATGTGATTCTTGACATAGACTATGGTCAATCTCCAAATCCCATAAAGTACCTTATATATCATTCCCATTGCAGCATCCAAAAGATAAGACATCATGTGGAAGTGCCCAGATGGAGTGGGTCACTTGATCTTATTTAGAACTTATTCTCTTAGTTGGAAGCTGATAAATTCACCTAGGGTGAAAGTCACATCACTAATCATCATCATATGCATTAATGACACCCAATCTAGAATGATAAAATAGATGTTAGCCATGCCATATATCCTATTTAATAATGCCATCGTAATCCATACCCCCATTCTAAATTTGTTAATGGGGGTGGGATTCTTTCCTTTATATTTCATTGTCTCCTTAGGGAGAATCCATAAGCTCAGCACTTTGTCCATTGAATTTTGTTAGTTACATGAAACTAGTCTATGTTTGTCAAAAAATTCATATAAAACTAGAATAGATAGATGCCTTTGAAAGTCATCTCTGGTGATGCACAACACAACTATCTAGTGATCCATGTGGTGCAAAAATGTATCTTGTGTAATTTTCCAAACAAATAATAAATATTATAGAAGGTTGATGTAGGACCTCACCTCAGACTTGGTCATCACTGAGTGTAGTACTTATCTCTTGAGGGAGAGTAAGTCTTTAAAAATTGACATTATATGGAAAATAGACTTCCTTCTAGTGAAAACACATTAATATCATCCATAACTTCCCATAATTCTGAGTAATTTCCACACCTATTATCAAAGATAATTACATCATATACTATGTCTATGAACTCAATTAAATCCTTGATATAGAATGGCGATGGTAGAATTGCTCCTCTAAAACACTTATATGATGATGATATTATAATTAGGTGTAGTTATCAAAGTATATTTATGTGCTCTATGAAAAAAAAGCCTCGCCCCTAGTCACTTGTTTGCTTGTAATGTATTTACAAGTAGTTAGGGCTTTCATTCGTAAGATAGTAATTGACTTTGAATTTTTTATGAGAAATCAATACATCAATAGTTGCACTTCATGTATATATTATTAGAATTTAACTCCATTTTGTGTGTTATTAATGGCTAATGTTCATATATTTATTTTTCCTACATAGTTCAAATCTAAGTTTAGTGGACTTTTAGTAGTTGGGAATCGAGAGTCAAGTTTTGTGGTGGGACTAGGCCAAAAAAATGTCCAAATAAATCTTTTGAACATAAATCCTGAATAAAAATTTTGAACAAAAAGTGTGAACCAAATTTTGAAGACCAAAATCCATCAGAACAAATGTTTGAACAAAATGTCCAAACAAAAGATTTGAGTTAAAATACTAAATCACATAAAGCTAATAATGATAGTTTTTGAAAATTTGTCTGATCAAAAATTTGTCAAATAAAAGTTCCCATAAAAAGGTCCAAACAAAAATCCTGATACAAAATGTTTGAATAAGGAGTCCTGGAAAAACTAAGTCATTTAGAGCAAATATTCAAACAAAATGATCAACATGAAAAATCTGAACACAAAATCCAATACAAAAAACCAAATGAGAAAATGTTGAATAAGTCTTCCATAAATAAATTCCAAACACAATATTTTATGAGTAAGACCTAAACATATGTTTTGAAAAACAAAATTCATGATAATAAGGCTCGAGCAAAATTTTTGAATACCAAGTCCTAAATAATTTCTTCAATGAAAAATTAATTCCCAAAACATGCATTATATTAAAATCTCCCAAAATGCATTAGCAGGTTAGTGAAAAATATATAATATAAATGATTTATTCCACCAAGTGTAAATACTAAGGATTAATCTGATGGAAATTACATGGCTACATAGAAGGAGGGCTCATCAAACAAGTCCAAAATCCAAAAAATTGGGTCCCCATTTCTTCTTGAAGAACAGGGGAATGTTGGGTAGAAAAAAATTCACACATAAATTCAACCTTAGAGGAGTCAAATATATATACATCATTTACAAATAATGTGGAGGTATCTCATAATACTCCACAACATATTCTATAGATCACAATAAACCAAGATACTATGGATACAATATTTTCCATGTTACTTGAATATAGAATGATATCTTTACCTTATAATAGACACAGATCAAGTATCTAATTTATTTATAAAGAGGGATTACCATAATTTAACTATCATTGAATCAATTTTCATTATATAAATCAATGTGAGGTGTTAAAGAACCAAATTCAAAAATACAAGAATGAAGGATGCATAAAAATTCTATCTAAAACATAGAAATAACCCAATACTTCTAATTTTTCAAAAGTAAAAAATCCTTCAATGTGGCCAAAGCATGAGAATATAACCCTTACTACAAATATAAATGAGGTGCATTACTCACATCTCAAGGTTGATGTAAACAATCATGAAACAACTTAAAATATTACCACATTACAATAGTTGGGACACAATATCTATGAGTTATTCCACTCATCAAATTTTCCACAATCTCTTAGGTATATCATATTACCTATTTCATGTGGAACAAAAGTGGTGGACCCTTCCATATGGGTATTAGACTAAAAACCATTCTTGACTTTGCACTTTGGATAGTAGTGGTTGACTGATATGAAAGCAGTTGTTAGTGTTACAAAGTAGTGTCTTCTTTTTGAACATGAGAGAAAAGAGGTTCATATACCATATAATGAATATGAGGGATAGGTACTAATTATTTTTGGTATTTAGTTACCAATATACATAGAACTATTAGCACTTATGTGTAATATAAATAATTTTGGAAAGAAAGGCCACCACATAGTATCTTAGATCCTAAATTTGAAGATTTGTTAGATTAAATAGTTCTCAATATTCTAAAAATACCAAAAAAATTAAAATTAAAAACACCAATAATATTTTCAGCATTTACATGTTCTATTGATAACACTCAAACCAATTAGGTTCAATCTTGTACCCACTAAGTGTGGGTCCACAAGTATTTTATTAATTAAAAAATAAGTACATAAAAATGGTACCTTTACTCTATTAACCCTTTTACAAATCCAAACATTTATTTTATAGATTTTACCCATGACCGGTAAAACCAAGTAACTTCCTATAACCAACCCTTTACGGGAATTCAACTAGAAAGGAAGTTATATTATTACCTTAAATTAATCTACACAAATGTAACTTAAATATTTATGGGGGTGCCTTTTATAAAAGATGCATGCCGCATTTACATTTATTAAAATAAACTACCACATAAAAATCTGAAGCTAAGTTAAGACTTTGGATAAGTCCAAAAAAAACCCCTATGATCCAAATTCAGGTCTTTAGACACAAAAAAAGAATTTTTCTAAATTTTTCACATTTGATTCTATTAAGGGGTTTTGTGAAAATATCAGTGTTCTGATCAGTAGTTGGGAAATATATTGGATCAAGAGTTTTCTTCACCACCAGTATTCATAGATAATGATATTTGGCATCCATATATTTTGTTTTTGCATGAAATACTAGATACTTGGACATCTTTATTTTAATCTAATTATCAATGCATAATAGTGTAGGATCAATTTGTGAAACCTAATGATCTTCAATAATACGCCACAAGTAAATAATTTCTTTGGAAGCATCCCATGCTACAATGTACTCTGATTCTACTGATGAATTTGCCACTGTATCCTAATTTTTACAACACCAATCAATGGTAGATAAACCCATATGCATAGTATATCCTATTGTGGACACTTTTTCATGCACACATCTGCCAAAATCTACATCATAATACCAAACAAGTTTGAAGTTCTTATTGCATTAGTACTCAAGGCCATATTTTTTCATTCCTTGAAGGTAATGAAGTACTCTTTTTGCTACATGAAACTCAAAAAATATAGGAAACTGATATTAAATATGAATATTTTGATTGTAAACATGCTCTAAATGAGTGAAACCACTTATGTTCTGGTGTTTCATCTCTTGGCTTATCCATAAACCTAGACAAAATTCCAACTAAAAATGATATATCAGGCCTGGTAGTCATCAAGTATATCAAACCTCCCACCAATTGTCTATATTTTATGCCATCAAAAAAGGCACTACCATCATCCTTAGATAATTTTAAGTTAATTTCCATGGGAGTGAGGGTAGGTTTTCAATCACTCATGCCAAACCTATCTAATAACTCAGAAATATACTTAGTTTGAGAAATGAAAATACTATGCTCTTTCCGAGTTACTTCTATGCCAAGATAGTAGTGAAGAAGTCCAAGATCCATCATCTCAAACCCATATTTTAATTCCTTCTTCATATGCTTGTTATGTTTTTCATCATTGCTTGTGATAAATAAGTCATTGACATAAAGAACAAGAATCACCAATTTCTTACCTTGCACTTGAAAATAGAGAGTATCATCAAATTCACTACATAAAAAACAAATGGATTTCAAGTATGAATCCATTTTCTCATATCAAGCCCTGTGTGCATATTTAATCCCATATAAAGCTTTTATCAATTTACACACTTTATGTTCTACACCCACCTATTCAAAACCTTGAGGTTGTTTCATGTATATTTCTTCTTATAAATCACCATTCAAAAAATCACTTTTAACATCCATTTGATGGAATTTTCAACTATTTTGTGCTACTAAGGCAATTACCATATGAGTAGTGTGCCATTTGGTAGTTGGTGTGAATGTTTCCTCATAGTTAATACCTTCTTTTTGTACATATCCTTTTGTAATAAATATTGCCTTATGTTTTTCAATGGAGCCATCCGATTTATAATTAGTCCTATAAACCCATTTTCATCCAATGGGTTGAATATGTGGAGGAGGATAAACCAAAACCCAAGTATTATTGTTAAGTATTGCATCATAATCACTTTGCATTGCCTATTGCCAAACATTTTCAATAGATGCCTCCTAAAAAGTAGATGCCTCAGTGGAAGTAGTAAAAACCATTGCATAGTTCACCTATTAATGAGAACTCTTGGGACCTGTTAAACCAACTACATCTACTTTCAAGTCAGAGAAAGTAATTTGAGCCAATTTTGGATACTTATTTAAATTATTCAAATTAAGAACACCAGAATTCTTGTCATGTGTACCATTTTAAGGATGACTTAGAGAATTTTCAACAATTTCTAAGTCATCAACTTGTAAACTAGTAGATGAAGGAGAGGAAAGTGAAAGAATTTGAGTTTCATATCATAACCTTAAGGAATTATCCCCATTATTCAAACCCTTATCTATTTTTGCATTTTTCCTTTCTAACCTATCAAGTTGAGAATCAATCTCTATAGTGTTCATAGTCCCAAATTCATCAAATACTACATCCTAACTCACTATGAATTTTCATGTATGTTATGCAAGAAAATGATACCCATTTTTATTTTCTAAATATCCAAAAAAGATGCATTTTTGAATTTTTAGTTCCAACTTAGTTATATGTTTAGTGGGAATTAAAGAAAAATAAAGGCATCCAAAACTTTCAAGTGTTTAACTTTTGGTTTAAACCCATACCAAGCCTCATATGTAGTTTGTCCCAAAAGCGCTATTGTGGGGACCTATTTATCAAATACACTATAGTACCAATGGCTTCTATGGAAAACTTATCATCGAGCTATTTATAGTATAACATAGCTCATGTTGTGCCTTTTAAGGTTCTATTCATTCATTCAGATACTCCATTCTGTTGTGGAATGTAAGCATTACTATATTGTCAATGAATTCCATGTTCTCGATAATAATCTAAAAACTCATTCAAAGTATACTCACCACCAATATTTGAATGAAGAGTGGCTAAGTTTGAACCTATTTTTTTCAATTAAGTGTAACCAATCAACAAACTTAATGAAAAATTCTAATTTGTTTTTCATGAAAAACACCCAAGTCATCCTAGAAAAATCATCAATAAATAACACAAAATAAATACACCCTCTAATGGATAACTTTTTCTTGTCACATAAATCACTATGAACTAACTATAACCACTTATTAGCTCTCCATGAAGAATTCTTAAGAAATTTTTCCTAATTCTATTTGCCCAAAACATATGATTCAAAAATAATACTATCTTTGTGAAAAGTGGGCAACCCACTCACCATGCCATATCTTTGCAAGTCCACTAAAGAGTGGATATTCAAATGTCCATAGCAGAGATGCCATAACCATTATGTAGATAATAGTACATGTACCTATTTCAACAACTACTACAAGTTCCACTATGGGAGGAAGAACTTTACAATGCAATCTAACCAAATTTCCATCCTCATATCTTGTATATATGGTTTTATGACCATCCTTCACTGAATTGATATGGATGAGCCCATTTTTAAGCACAATTTGATAACCTTTCTTTTGAATAGTTACCAAAGAAAGAACATGTTTCTTCAATGTGGGAACATACCAAACTTTCTCTAAGTATTTTATAGAACCATTAGGAAGAAGAATCCAAATAGACCTAAGTCCTAGTGGAATATGCATAGACTTATCTACCAAAGCAACTAGGGAAAGAGAAGCTTCTTTTAAAGTCCAAAAGAAGTCTCACCTAAATGCCATATGTTTGGTTACTCTTTTGTCTAAAACCCATACATCTGTGAGCTCATCTCTAGCCTCATATTTTATATAATCAATGTGCCCTAAAAAAGTGAATGCAAATTCATGAGAAACATTGATAGACTCATCATAGTCATGGTCAGCATATTGAGTATATTTAGATTTAGTCATTTTTTGTGGCCTTTGGATTTTATCAAAAGGAATCCTATACTGAGAGGCAATATGACCAAATTTCCCACATCTATGACATTGAATGTTTGATCTACCATGACCTCTACACCTATAAGAGTTGTGACCACATCCTCTATCACTCGTCTCATTTGAATAATAATTATTATATTTTTGTAGATAGGAATAACCTCTACCTCTATTTTTATATCTACTTTCTCTGTAACCTTGACCCCCTCTATAATTGTTTCCTCTATTATTTTGATGCACAGATGAAGATGAACTAGGATTTGACTCTAAAACATGGGCTTCTTCAATTTTATTGGTTTTCTTAGGTAGAGAGAGGTCATGTTGGATGAGTCACTCAGCCAACTTATCAAAAGTGATGCCTATGATCTTGTTAGAGACATGCAACATTTCTATAAAGTTATTATAGGACACATGTAGTCCTTTTACTGCAGCAGTAACTATGATATCATCATCAAATTTTAACCTTAGTGTACTCAGTTTTAATATTTTTCAAATTACACATATATTCTCCCATATCCCTATCTTCTTCTAATGACAAAGTAAGCAATTACATGTGTATTTCTATCTTCTTATGCTTAGGTTTCTTATCATACAAATCAGATAATATTTTCCATGCAGTATAACTATGAGGAGAATTTTCAGTATGAATATAAGTATCACAAGTAAGACAACATTTGATCAAGATAAGGCCTTAAAATCATGCAAATCGAATGCATAAAGTTTATCATGTTCTGTTGGCACTATGGGATTTTCATTTTTAACAATATCCCATAACTCATTAAATACTAATGAAGCCTCCATCAATTGTTTCCAATCTGAATAGTTAGAAATTGTTAAGTTGTCACCATTTGAAAGCAAGTTTTAAATTTTAGGCATATTTAAATGAAATAAAATGTGAAAAATACGTGCAACAGATGAGATAAACAATACACATACACAATTATAGCACTTTACATGAGACAATGCTTCTACAGAGGTTTTCACTTAACCTCCATGTAGAGCAAAAAAACAAAAGTTTTTTATAGGTTTTTCACTTAACCTCATCAAAAATAAATCGATTACACCCTTATTTTTATAAAATACACCCTTATTCCACCAAGATACACCCTTATTTCACTAAGATACATAAAAGCAAAATATATCAACTTCACATGCAAAATTTCAACAAGTATGCATGTTTTTACATTCAAATATGCCTTTCACAACTTGTAAAGCATAAAAAGATTCAAAAAAGGGAATATTCCTTTCTAGTAAAACATATTCTTAAATAAAATTCTTCCAAAAAATAAGATTTGAACCTGTGACCTCCTTGTTACAAGCACCTCCCAAAATATTTCTTTCCAAGTGCTCTATGAGGATTTACAAGTTTATAAAGATAGAAATTTATACATAAACTTAAAATTTTCCTCTATGATAATAAAAAAAATTATTTTGGTGTTTTCACATGAAATTATTTTTCAAATTGAAAACTTAAATGTTGTATTTACCTTATATTCACCATGAAAACCCTAAATTGATCAAACTTTAGAAAAATGAAATATTTTTTATTTGGAGATTTCCAATGCTTCCCTAGAGATTTTCAATGCCAAAGTTGATCTGAACAAACCTAAAAGTCTTTTATCACTCCCTTAGACCATATAAAAACCTTGCAAGATTGAATCTTTCACCATTGGGTAGTGTTTAAGACTCTCAGAGAGAAATTTGACTGAGTATTATTAATGCTTTGATAATGTATGATGTTGGAAGGCCATACTTCTACAAGTTTGGGCTGTAAAAATCTAATTTGTAGCTTGAAAAACCTTTGAAATGAATTTAGAATAGATGTTTTTTTTGTGGATCTCAATTAGAAATCAAATATCTTAGTAGATGAATGTTTAACATAGATGGTAATAATTATAGATACTCACAGAGATATCTAGAATAACTAGGTCATACATATGCATATATGTACTATACTACTAAAATCTGGGATTTAAAAGACCTTATAAATGCTTTTAGAATGGAAAAAAATATCTTCAAAACCTCAAAAATGGATCACATGATCACAGACTAAGAAAATTGATTGAAAGAAGTTTGAAACCATTTCTTATACACACAGAATTTCATAGATTCAAAAGGTCATACAAATGGATTTTGAGCAAATTTTAGGGATCTAAAAAAAAATTGATCATTTGAAAGCATAAAAATTCAATATGGAGTGCTAAAAAAGGAATTTGAAAGTAATGTCAGGGAGCATGAAAGGCTTTTTCAATTGAATGGTCATACAAGACCAATATACAGGCTTAATTATTTTAAATAGACATTAATCAATGCAAAAACATTGAAAAATTAAATAATCAATAATTTTTTAAATTTTTTAAGTTAGACCAACCAAATTTTATTGGACATGGCATACCTTATATTATCCAGAATGATATTTCACCATGATTTCCAAAACTATGCAAAATCAATGCTCTGATACCACTGATAACACTCGAACCAATTAAGTTAAATCTTGTACCCATTGAGTGCGGGTCCACAATTATTTTATTAATCACAAAAAAAATAAGTACATAAAAAGGGTGCCTTTACTCTGTTAACCCTTTTACAAAGCCAAAAATTTATTTTATATATTTTACCTATGACTGATAAAACTAACTTCCTATAACCAACCATTTACGAGAATTTAACCCAAAAAGAAGTTATATTATTAACTTAAATTAATCTACACAAATCTAAATTAATTATTTATGGGGGTGCCTTTTATAAAAGATGCATGCCCCATTTACATTTATTAAAATAAACTAACACATCAAAATCCTAATCTAAGTTAAGACTTTGGATAGTCATAACATCTATTATATCATTGGCATATATGCTATCACTTCCATGTTGGTAGATATCATATTAGAATTTTCTATATACACATGTTGTATACATGTTTTGAGTATGATTCAAGCATACATAGATACATGATCCATGTAATTTTAGATGTTGGGTTTTCCCTTTACTCATCTCATTAAGACATTTGGGTAATCCACCTCTATGATCATGATACACCCAGGTTATATCATTTTATGATCACTTTTCATTGTCATGTTTGAGTTCATATATCTACTTACACATTCCTTTATCCATGTTTATATCTTTCATAGTGTACTTGATATGTTATGTACTTAAAAAAAAATTCTAACACATATATCCAAGGAAAAATATGATATGTTTATGATGGTTTATTATTCTTTTATTTATGCACTTCCTTGAGTATCTTCCCTTATTATCTTGTTTGTTTGAGCATTTGAATATCCTCCAATATTTGTGTCCTCATGCCTTTATTTGCCTCTATGACATTTGAATATGAAATTGTTTATTTTATGTTTTTGATAAGGTAAGGCGACAAACCAGGGGCTGAACCCTTTACAAGCAAAAAAGACAAGAAGGCAATCAAACAAAATATGCCTTCTAGAGACGATGGCACTAGCCGAGGAAGAACAAACACAAAAATAAAACACAAGAAATAGAAAGACCAGAGTCAGAGAGGACTCTCTTTACATAACCATTTATTTGAGAAGATCATTAAGTTTCTCAATATTCTCTACATTGTCAGCATGCCCAGTAATACCCACCTCTTTCAGCATAGACATGTTCAATAGAATTGTATTCTGGAGTCCTTTGGCAAAATTCTGCTCTAGCCTCTGAATACGATCCTTCAGGGCCCCAATTTTAGCTTTCCAATCAATCTCATTCTTAATATCCTTGCCAAATTCCTCAACATATATTTTCCCCTTATTGTCAGTAGTTTCCATAGTGTCAGCACCACGCTCCTCAGTAACCTCAAAATCCCTAGTCTCTTGCATCCCTCCATTGTCCTCCAAAATTTCTTGGATTTCCAGCTCCTTAGACTCTTCCTCATGGGTTGCTTCTTCTGAAGAAATTTTCAAGTAATCAATCAGTCTAGCCTTCAAGGTGAGTTTACCAGCAATCTGCCCCAACCTTCGCACTCTAGAGGAGAATCCTTCTTTATTAATTTTGGAAGACTTGTGAGATTTACCACCTTGGCCCCCCATGGCCCTACCTAGATTTTTGTGGGTCCCCTTCGTGGTCTCTTTAATATTCTTAATGGGCCTCTCTAAATCCCCAATGACCCTCTCTAATGGACCACCTCTGAGAGCTATCCTTGTCATCAATGCACCTCATTCTTGACAAGTCATCTCTTTTTGAATAATCTCCCTAATGTTTAAGGGAATATGAACACCTTGTCACCACACCCTCCAACCTGCAAATTGTTGACCAAGGTTGGCACAAGCATCAGTGACCTGTTTCCCTCTCTATAAATATGGGAAATCTCTACTCTAGAAAACTTTTGCAAAAGAAATTAAATATTAGTAATGATGTATTTTAGCTTAATTCCCACATTTGAAGCTTTATTAACTACATCTATGACCATTTTAGAGTCTCCTTGTATACTCAAGTTCCTTATTCCTAGGGATATAGCTAAGTTTAACCCCCATAAGAGAGCCATAGCTTCAGCATAGTTGTTGATCTAGCATCTAATTCCATCAGTATAGATAGTAGACATCCATCCTTTATCATTCCTTATAATTCCTCTTCCACTAGTTTTACCATCCACCTTGGATGCCCCATTAAAGTTGAGTTTCATCCAGGTAGGCTCTGGGGGGATCCATTTAGTATTTAGTCTTTATAGCATTTTGGAGTTATTATACCCAGGGATCTGGTTTAAAACCTTTCATTTGGCTACAATTTAATTTTCAATTTGAGATAGGGGTTTCTCCGCAACATGAATATGAGCTGTTGTGACACTTTCCATAATGGTCTTAGCAAAGGAGTTAAACACCTAAGATGTATTTCTAGCAATGTCCCTAAAAATTTTGTGGTTGTGTTCTTTCCATAAAATTTAGCTCAAACATGGTAGAGTTTGCTTCCATAATTCCATAATCCAGGGATGTGTGAAGGTTGGATTCTAGCTAAGAATTACTTCTTTAAGGTCAGAATTATAGACCCATTCAATACCAAAGTTGTGAAGTATTGTGCCCCATAATTCCTAGGCAAAATCATAGTGGATGAAGAGGTGTGAAACTAATTCCTCTTTTGAACCAAACAAGAAACATTTGTTAACCAGTGTAAACCCTCTCTTTTGAAGGTTATCCTAAGTTAAGATTTTGTTATGAGCAACAACCCACCAGAACATGTTAATTTTTGGAATAAGTTTATGATTCCAAACCTTTTTCCATACATCTTTATTCTGAGCTTCAGGAATGAGAAGATGGTAAGCAGATTTGAAAGAAAACAATCCATTCTTATTTGGCCACCAGTATTGTTCATCCTCCCAAGGGAAGAGATGGATTCTAATCTCCTAAATGCACTATTGGATCTCCCACACTCTAGAGAAAAGCTCAGGCCGATGATCACAGCAGTCCAATAGATTTTTCTAGCTCCTCATCCCATTGCTATTTTCCATATAATCACTGACCTTATCTCTAAAAAAATAAGTAGCCAAGTTAGTAATCTCTCCATAGTTTCCTTGTGTGATGAAAGCCTTGTCTTTTAACCAGATATCATCCCAGAATTTAATATGCCAGCCATTTCCAAGTTTCCATCTAATTCCCTGTTTAAGAAGGCTTCTACTTTTTAGCATTTTATTCCATATCACATATCCCTGGGGTAATCCCATCTATTGAAGAAAGTTGGAATCATCAATGTTATGCATGTATTTTACATACATTATTTCCCCCCAATCATTATTTTTTTGGATTAGGTTCTAGCTAACTTTTGAGAGAAGGGCTTTGTTCATGTTCCTGATAGACCTAATATTAAGTCCACCATGAGATTTTGGAAGACACTTTTTCCCATATGACTAAAGACATTCTCTATTTGACTTCCACCCCTGTCCATAAAAATTTTCTTTAGATCTATTCCAATTTATTAGCAAAATATGCAAGAATTTTAAAAAGAGATAGGAAGTATGTAGGAATACCTTACAATAAGGCCCGAAGAAGTTACAGTTTACCAGCACTGCTAAGTAGTTTCCCTTTCCAACCAAGAAGTTTCCTCTACATTCTTTCCACAATTCCATTCCAAAATCTAGGAGATACCTCTTTGACCATGAGTGGGAGACCCAGGTAGGTAGCTAGTAGAGCAGCTTCAGCACATTCTAATATATCAATGATTATATGTCTAAGTTCATTAGGAGTGTTGAAGAAATACACATTGATTTTTTGGAAATTTATCCTTTGTCCCAAATCTCTATCATAATTATTTAAGATATTCTTCCATCTTATATCTTCAATCACTAATGAGATGCCAAAGAAGATGGTATCATCCACAAACTATTGCACCACCATAGGATGAAGGGATGAGACAGGTTTGATGCCCACTAGCTCTTTTGGGGCTATATCTATTTGTATGTATCTTCCCAGTGCCTCTGCCATAATGATGAATAAGTACGGGGAGAGAGGGTCTCCCTAATGAATTCCTCTCAAAGATGAGAAAAACCCTCTAGGTACACCATTTACCAGCACTGATAATTTTGTAGAAGAGACAACGTTCCATATCAAGCGAGACATTTTATCATTAAACCCAAATTTTTTGATCATTTAGAATAGAAAAGTACATGAGACTCTATCATAAGCTTCATAAATATCTAGCTTGAGAGCCATACCAGGGATTTTGCTCTTATCCATGGAGTGAATAGTCTCATGTGTGGTGATCATAGCATCAAAAATCTACCTGCCCTTTAGTACATACATTATAAATAGTGTTGCATAGACTAATGGGCCTAAAATTAGTAATGTGTGAAGGTTGTGATTTTTTAGGAACAAGTACTATGAAGGTATTATTAGCTTGTTTCAAAATTTTACCTAATCTGAAAAAATCACAAACAGTAGCCATGAGATCCATTCCTACTATCTCCCAATATTCCTGAAAGAATATAGGAGGAAAGCCATCAGGACCTAGGGCTTTGAATTCACACATGGAGAATAAAATAACATGGACTTATTCCTCAGATATAGGCTTTAACATCTCCAGATTATCTTCTTATGTTATCAAATAGGGGATTTTATCAATGAATTGGTTCATAGGTCTATCATTTCTATCATTATTATTTTATTTCATGAGTAGCTTCTGAAAAAAAGCCCTGGCTTATTCCCCTATCTCATTATCCTTGGTTATAATGTCGCCATTATCTAGAACAAGCTTAGTTATTGAGTTGGCTTTCCTATGTTTCATAGCTGAGAGATGAAGGCAGTGTTCCTATCCCCCTCTTTAAGCCACTGAACATGAGATTTCTATTTCTAGAAAACCTATTCTCTTTTCATAAGATTCTTCCATTCAGAAGACAGGACATTCTCTTCTTCCAAAGTGTCTTCAGAGTCATCCCCTTGATCTATCAGTTGTTGTATATCATTGATTTTTCCCACTATATTTTTGTTTTGTTGAAAGACTTGCCCAAAGCTATATCTATTCCATCCATAAACTTCTTGTTTAATGTGTTGAATTTTCTTGACTATTCTGAACATAAGATTACTTTGAATAGGAATTTTCCACCATTGGGCCACCATTTGTCTATAGTCTTTGTGTTTGATCCACATAGCTTCAAAATAGAATGGGGAAGGTCCAGATTGTCCCTATTCTCTCCAACTGAAGAAGATTGGGCAATGGTCGGGCATGGTTCTAGAAAAAGCCTACATATGCATATTATGATAATCCTTCTAGTTACTTGAGATAACAAATCTATTTAATTTAACCTAAATCATTTGATCTCCTCTTCTTATGTTGGTCCAGGTAAAATTTTGGCTTTGTAGTTCTATATCTAATAATCCCCAATCATTGATAAATTTAGCAAAGTCAAACATGTTATCTGAGTAATCCATAATCCCACCCTATTTTTTAGAAGGGTATAGGGGAGTGTTAAACTCTCCAGCTAACATCCATCTAGTGTTCTGGGGATTATTCCTCAAAGCTCTGTTATTCAGTCCATTGACATTAATCAATGACTAGTTCAAAGATTTCATAGAGAAATTGATAATCAGTAAGTGCTTGTTATAAGCCATAAGAGACCCCTATATTTTAGCCATATTCCACATAGTTACAATCCCCCCTGAAGCCCCTTTAGCTAGACTAATGCAAAAAGCCACCTTAGGCCATATGTAGTCAACAATTTTCGTAAAACTCTCCTCATTCATCTTGACCTCTTGGAGTAATAAAATATCTAATTTATTATCTAAAATGTAGTTTTTAACCTCAAATTTCTTTGAGGAACTGTTAAATCCCCTCAAGTTCTAAGATAATATTCTCATTTAGAGGGTTTGAGGGATTGGGTCTCTAGTGTTTTTTATTTACCACTGGTAATCTCTCTAGCAATCTCTCTTTGTCTTGTTCCTCTTAGAATTGGTCTCCCTTGTTTGGGATTAGTGCCAACATCTGTAGATTTTTTACCTTTTCAATTCTTTTTCTTGGGGTAACCCATTCCTCCTATTCATTATTGCCACTTTGTCATGTTTCACCTATTGCTAAATAGTTTCTTGGTTGGTCTCTAACTTCTAGAGCATGGAAAATTTTTGTGTTTAACTGTAAGTCTAATTCTCCTTTAGTGGGATATATTTATGGAGTTATTTCTTCCTATCCATCTCTTAAAACATTGTCTTCTGCATTGTCTTCCTCTATCAGATGTTTATCTCTTTCTCCTCCTTAGACATATTGGTCTATTTATCTAGAGGGTTGGCTATGTTTAGTATAGCCTTCTGACTATCATCTGATACTATATTTTCCTTTGGGATAGCTTTTCCCTCACTACTAGTGATATCCTCCTTACCCGTCTCCTCTACATTTTATGTATTGTCAAGATTTTCCACATTACTCTTCATTTTTGCTTGCTATTCTTTATGTGGTTGAGAACCTAATCCTCCCCTTCAACCTGGGAATCATATTTCCATCCCATTTGCTTTGCTTTGTATTGTGTCATTAAATATCCCTTTCTATTACATATTTGACAAAAAGTGGTAGCATTTTCATATGTGATCGGCTGAGTCCAAGTCCCATATTTAGAGTTTAGCTCTATGGACATAGGGAAAGTCCTATTAATTTCAACATTGACATAAAGTCTAGCATACACACATCTAGAATTTGTTCTGGTTGTGTGATCTACAGTGACATATTGGCCAATAGAATTGCCAATAGCTATGAAGATTTTTTCATCCCAAAATTTCAAAGGGAACCCTAGCAATCTTACCCAAGCAAGAGCAGACTTATTAAGGTCTGAGTTAGGATCAAATCTTGGTTTCCACAAGTATAAGGCAAGAGAATGTGGGCCATATATCCATGGTCCTCTAGCAAGAGTAGCTATCATGTCATCCCTATTCATAAATCTATAAAGGAATAGGCCTCTTGCCATGGCAGTGATCGAAACACTACCCTTAACTTTCCACCTAGACAAAACCCATTTCTTAACCATTTCAATATTAAGATGAAATGAGAAAAACTTACCTACCAATGTAAGGTCCATGGATGCCATGATTTCCTCCACCAGATCATCTGGGATATTCAAGGTTGTGCCCTCAAAGGTAATAGGGAGGCTCGACATGCTTTTTGAGGGGCACATCTTTTCACTTGTAAGTGCTTTCTTCCATCCGTTGGATGGAATATCTTCTATCAGATTTTTGATTAGATCTGCAGATGCACTACCATCATTAGTAGCCTCCATTGGATCCATGATCCCTCTAGTCGCACTCAGGGGGGCCTACTAGGTGGAAAAAAACCAGTTTCAAATGTTTTCTGCACAGAGCTATTTTTCGCTAGTTGTTTGTTTATTGTATGTTGACATTTGAATGTCATTTTTTTGTTATAGACATTTGACTAAGTCATGTCCCTTCAATTGTGTGAAATTTGAACATGCCCCTTGTTTGAGGTCTTGTTAGACCATTATATTTTTATTTACTTTTGAATGTTCTTCTGTTTGTGCTTAATTCCTTTTGAGCTGATATTGTTACTATATATGTGTTTTTATGATATACATCATGCATCTTAAGACTTGGTATGAGAAAATTCTTCATGCTTCAATGATATATCTA
The DNA here is from genome assembly GCA_037957365.1 of Torreya grandis. Lineage (NCBI taxonomy): Eukaryota > Viridiplantae > Streptophyta > Pinopsida > Cupressales > Taxaceae > Torreya > Torreya grandis. Next base: position 2,245,370 of record JARHVA010000839.1, read on the forward strand.
CCTATACATTTTCCCTCTATATGATACATGGTTACTTCATAGTTTACATGGTTATCTTATCCTTCTGAGGTAAGGTAATTATCAATTGATAATTTTCATCACCTCTAAATGGGGGCACATTAATGTGGGAATGTTATAAAGGCATGATTTCTGCATTACTTCACAACTTTAATTTACAGTGGGGGCATGTTTTATAAACATGTTCTCCACACTTATTCATTATTAAACATACTTAGATTATAGTGGCAACATGTTTTATAAACATGTTCTCCACACCTATTCAGTATTAAACATACTTAAATTATAGTGGTGGCATGTTTTATAAACATGTTCTCCACACTTATTTAGTATTCATATTACCAAAATTATAGTGGGGGCATGTTTTGGAAACATATCCTCCATAATGGCACTTATATTAGTTCTCAACCTATAATGAGGGCATGTTTTTGAAATATGTTCTCCACATTTACATAGTTTTAAATTGGTAGATACACATTTGTGGTAGAATTTTATATATTGGTACCACTATTATACACTATTTTAGAGTTAGACATATCTAAGTTGAATAATCTATGCAATGTGTGCCTAATATTACCAAATTAAATCAGTCTCATATTTTAAATACTTTCAGGTACTATCTTGAACCACTAGGTTAGACTATTATAAACTATATTAAACTAATTTACTATAGTATTTGGCTCATTTTTTGGTATGGTTGAGGTGATTAAATCATTAAATATTGATAATTTTATATGTTTTACTTGATTACATCATCTAGCCTCACGAATTTTATAGTGTGGGTTGACTTGGGTCACTCACACTCACCAAGTTATAAGTATGATTGGGTTACACAATTGATTTAATATCAATTATTTGATGGAAACTCATCTTTTCTTTAAGGTTGGGGGTATGTGTCTAATATCTCTCTATCTTTTAAGATATGTTTACTTTCCATATTATATATTTGTCTTAATCTCAGATTCATTGATTCATAATGATACATATTTCAATTCAAATTTCCAAAAAATAAGACAGTTGTATTGATATATAGGTGTACTCCTAAACCTTTCTCTATTTCAATTTCAATCATTTTAATTCTTTCAATTCCATATTATATACACTAATTATATACCATAAATTCTCTTAGTTGTAGTTTAATCACCATTAAATCACTTAAGTTGGACTCAATTAAATAAGGGGTATGTTATACACATCCAGATACACATTTCTTCTCATTTAAACTAATAATTTCATTACTAGATTAAAGGGGGAAATATAAACACTATTTATAGATTATGTAGAACCTCAGTCTTGTACACTTATAAAATACATATCATGGATGTACCTTTAAATTTTAGACATTTCCCATTATTAAAATTATTGAATTAACTATCTCTTTATGCCTAATTAAGAGTCTCTTAGTTTGACCAATGATATTCTGATGACTCAAACCTTATACCTTGCTTAGAATATTTTAAACATATTTATCTTCTGTCTCTAAAAGTTTTAGACCTACACCTATTATCTAACTTATACACTTGCATCCTATTCAGATGCCTACATCAACACAAGTGTCTAGTTCCCTAAAAAAGTCATCAAATTTGTAAACAAAATATATTCATATGGTCTACCTAAGTTTTTTAATGCAATATATTCTTCAAATGGATTTGGTATGAATATAAGATCAACTATCATTCAATACTCACCTAAAAAAGACATGGAAAACACCTAGCAACTCACAAGGAAACTTACCAAAAGCATTCTATAAATCATTCCAGTGATTGAAGCTTTCATGTTTTCTCATATTTTCATATCAGTCATAGGGATAACACAGTGATAAGTCTGAAGTACTGAATAAGCAGCCCAAGATCTATATTTGTTAAATTACAAGATAGGTCATTATTGTACCTACTTTTCACATATTTAATGATTCACACACAATCCAACACATAGGGGATAACTATATAATTTTAATTCCCTCTTTAAAATATTGGCTATGTAGACATCACTCTTTGATAGAGGGGTATTTAGTATAACTCAACATTGTGTGCCCACTAACCCATTTTTTCCATAGCCATTATGAAGATGAAGAATTAGGATTTTCTCATTTGACAAGGAGTGACAATCCATGACCCAAATATAAATTCACCAGAGAAAAGGTGACAAAAAACCCATAAACATCTAGGTGGTCACATATAATTTCAGTATGTATTCCTATACTTACATCCATGTCAAACAGTAGTGTCGATGTAACCATCCTAAGTCAACACAAGTATCCATGGCTATAGAAGTTCAATTTCTAGAATTAAATAACTATTCTAAAATCTAAATCAAGTCTACTTTATACCTATTATAGATTCCAAATTTTTATTACCATTAAAACCAATTAAGTACCTTATTTCCTTTATCATTATAATATATAACATAGTTATACTTTCTATATTTTAGCATCACATTATAATAAATTTAGTATCTATTTTATCTAGGTTTCATAAATAATTAGCTTATTTTAAAGATAGTCTACCATCCTTGTCCCTAGGCTATCTCTACCATTTTAACCCTAGATTCCCCATATCTTGATTTTAGGTTTAAATAGAAGCCATGGAAGGCTAATTGCCTTCGATTATTTTTTAAGAACTTAAAACAATTTCAATTTCTCTTCATTTATCTTGTAATTTAAATTATAATTAATCTTTTAGTTTATGTAATTTATGACATAATTTTATGAGTTACCATTTAGAAGTTATAAATTTTTAAGCCTTAGCTACTTAAAATGTTTGTTTTCCTTTATAAAAAATCTTCAGCTTCACTTAATTTTTTTGCATTTTAAATGAGATGTAAAACTCCTCCAAATAGTTTTAATGAAAAATTATGTCTTTTCTAAGCCCAACACCACTAGTTTCATAATTTTATATCATATGTTTTATAATACATGATTTTTTTAAATTCATATGCTTTTAGGGTAAATGTTTTAAAGATACAAGCCCACCAAGAGGACACTACACCATTCCCATATGGAAACTACTAAATGTAATATCCATTCCCCCATTGGACTATACACTATGTGTTAAATCCCCTAAGGGGTCAGTTTTGGTGATATATTACCAAACCATGTGGTTATGATTAATGACCATTATAGTTGGTTTGGCTGATTTAACATTAGTGTTGTAGACACCCCATTTTTATTACAACCATGTTCCAACTAAACTTTAGATTGATTTATACCAAATAATGTGAATTAAGCCTAGAAATCATTGAACGTCTAAATTTCATCCATGCATTAGACATTAGTACCTAGAATCATGTCGAGGCATACCTATTTGTGGTATTATTTTATACATAATAGTAACCTACCATGGATTCATCTCCAGTAAAATTGCAACCTATAAAATTAAAATTGACCTTTGGACCCATTAAGTGGGACACAACCAATTCTTAAAATGTCAAAACACTAAGAAAAATGAATTAACCAAGTAAATCCAATAAACTGCTTAAATAAAATTCCATGTGCATTTTTTCTAAAAAGGCAATTTCAATAAAAATGAGGTCATGATGATGTCATCATCTTCAAATTCAAAGAATTGAAAATATCTTCATAGAATCCTTAAATTCAGAAATGAAGAGCCATGATTAATAAATGACATCTCTATCCCAAATAATAATTACTTGTTCGCTCCCTAACCTTAACACAGTTAAATATAACCTAGCTACACTTGAGTTAGGGTTAATTAAAAAACCTATAAATACAAGTGTCAAGGCAATTATTTAACAAGATTCTTTGTGTAGTGTTCTAATGATAAATTGATTATAACAAGTTTCACTTTACCAATCCAAGCCAAGCCAAACCACAAGTGGATAAGGAGAGGTGATTCCCACAAGGAAAATGCATTAACAAAGGACTCCATTGGACATAAAAGCTAAGCACAAACACACTTACATGTTAATGAATAAACATCATTTGAAAAGGGAGATAAAGGTATTATGTTTTCTTTATTTCCTAGTTATGTTTGTGCTTAATTACATTATTTCTCACCTCAATACTTAGGCAAGTATTTGTTACTTTCATTGAGTTGTTTGATATTGGGGTTCTTTTATTCCACTAACAAGAGAAAGCTAACAATCTCCTTTATAATTTGATGCTACATAATGGCATGCCTAGTGGGATCATGCATGCCACATACACTAATGGGGTGATATTGGACCTTTAAAATCCAAGAAAAGTTCACTTACAACTTTAATTTTTAGATTTTTTCCTTAAAAGTCCATGTTTTTATTTGCCTATATTTTTTTTTACTTTACCACCACCAATCGATGACTTATCTATTTTTCCTATGTCTTGTTTTCAATCGTGTTCTTCAGAAAATAGTGACTTTTCCACTATTAATTGGTGACTTTGCCAATTTACCTATCATTTATTTTCAATTGTGTTTTTCAAGAAATGGTGACTTCACCACTGGGTTTCAATGATTTCAACAAAAATAGTGACTTCACCCCCTCCATTTTGGTAACTTCAACCTATGACATACTTTTTTGTAAACAATGACTTTGTCCAACATAAATAGAGAATTTGTCCCCTGAGAATAGTGACTTTTTCAATTAACTATACTTTGTTTTTGAATGATTTATTAAAGAAAACAATGACTTTGACTAATCTAATTGGTGACTTTGTGCTTGCTAAATAGTGACTTTGCCAAAACTTTTCTATCTATTTTAGTTTTATATAAAAATGGCAACTTCACTCTAGTTTTTAAATGATGACTTCACCCTATGTAAAAAACCAAAGAACTTCAAAAGTGAAAGTTGTTTTGGGACTAACTATTTTAAATAAACACAAGTCAATCCTCTAATATTTATTGTAGGAAACTAGGTCAAAGGGAAGAAGGTTTTAATCACTTTAAAATTCATTCACACTTATCTTTTTTATGCTTAAAAATCGCTTTCAAAACTTTACATTTTGTTTTTCAAATTTACAAGTTTAAACATAGAAAGGGCCAAGCTTCACTTCACATTTTTTTAAGTGATGTAAAAAGAATAAAAACATTAGATTAGTTATCCTAAGATCTTTTGCTTTATTGATTTACTTTTCATAAAAGTACTTAGTTTATTTTCCTAAAGTAGTTTATATTTAGATAAACTTTGCTTGTATGCTCTCCCCCATGCCCTTTTAGGGAACTTTAGTGATCAAAAGTGCATTATTTTTGCCTATTTGGTTGAGTCATCGAAGTGAATAAAATTTATGTATGCTCTCTCCAAGATCTGAGTGACTTAAATGACTCAGGATCAACCCTAAATTTATTCCATTTTCATGTATTTATTTTTCATCATTAGCTTGTGAGCAAGATTTCATAGCATACTCATGAGTTCTCTAAGAGGACTTCAACCTAGGGTTTCATCTTCCAACATTATTCCAACCCCATTTCATGATGGAGTATACAAATTGGGAATATTATTAGATGGGATAGTGGTGAGAATTTAGCTTGACTAGTCTAATAGGTCCTCAAAGCTTGCACGTACTAGACATCAAAATTCACTAAGAAGTACAAGGATGGATTCATTATGAAAAGGACTATACCATTACATAACAAGTTAGGTGGTAACCATCCAAATGACATGATTACTCCTTTGTGTTATCTACACATGTGTAACATATATAATGCATCAAAAAATTAGATTTTAGATCAACCCTACTTACCACAAAATAGCCATCCAAGTGCCAAGTTTCTTTGGCATTCTAAGTTTTTGACATGTACCAATGATTAAGAGATAGAGGGGGATTTAAAATTTTACCTATACGCACTCTTAATTTTTTAGATTAACAATTAATTCCTTTTGATCATTGGTATATCGATGGAAACTTTAGTGGAGACTATGTAATCTTGTCATTTTTTGGGGTAGGACATGCACTTGGGTGATTTTCTTATTATTTTACTTGCATTTGTTTTGGGGTCTAAAATTGATTTTTGTGTCAAAACACATCTAAAACAAGTCATTTTTTTCAAAATTAAACATATTTTACACCATTTTACACCAATAAGTGTTACGTTATCAAAACCACTCAAAACATTTGCCTTATAGAATTTCAAAACCACCTTTTGTGCACTTATTCAAAGATACATTGTTACACTACCCAATTTATTCCAAGATATTTATCTTTGTTCAAAACTAAGTCAAAAACCATTTGTGTAACATTGTTCCAAAAAATTTCATTATGCTACCCATTTAAGTCTAGGTCATTAGTCATTTAAAAATCTGAGTCTTTTATACCAAGTTTGAAATTCATCTTTCAAAGTTCAGATCCAAAATTGATTGGTCTAGATCAAGTCTTATCTAATTTGGGCTTTGTTTTTCACCTTTTACATTTGGATTATGCAACATATATTAATTTCTTACTTGATTTAAATACCTCTGCCTAGACCTAGAAATGGTTTACTTTTGTGTGTCATGAACCAATTTACCATCTTAAACTAAGATCAAAACTCATTATTTAAGTATAGTTATAAGCATGGAGAGTTTATATTTGATCCTTTATTATCATTTGGGCTTGAATTATTTACTTATTGATATTAGTTTGTTACTTGAGATTGACTTTCCCAATTAGTTTTAGACATGTGCCTAGAGTAAATTCCTTGGTTCAAAGATCAATTTTATCTTTATTTCATATGATGAGATTAATCTATGTGTCTAGATCAAGTGTTCCAAATAATTTACCTTAAAATTAGATTGATTTCAAAGTTTCCAATTCTAACTTTGTGATGTTGGCCAAGACCTAGCATTGTTTTCACACTTTAGACCTAGTTTGTTCCTTTCCAAGTCTAGCTTTGTGATGTTTATCAAAGAACTAGCACTTTTTTTATTATTATCAGACCTATATTAAGTTTTTTCAAATCACATTTCCAAAGACTAATTTTATGTGCCTAGTTCTAGACATTAGTTTGTTCACATAGTTTGAATCTCATGTTCCACATTCTAAGAATTGAGTGTTTTTAGAACACTTTCCAAAGACCAAGATCCAAGTTTTCCTTTTGTTTACCATTTGTTCATAGGAACTTAGAGTGTTAATGATATTTTATACCTGATTTTAATTGTTATTTTTTAAGAAGGGATCCTTTCTAGGCCAAGTTTAAACTATCTGAAATAATACACAAAGTTTTTTTTCTAGACCAAGTTTCAAGACATTTGCAATGAAAGGACCAATATTTTTTGACCAAATTTCAATCATTTTTGAACATTAGACCTTTTATTAAGGATATCTTAGCCATAGAATTGTATATGACTCATTATACATTTAATGGGACTATTTATAATCTAGATTACAAGAACATAGTTACAAATGACCCATTCATTCAAGACACATATGGTGATGATGTAGTTTTTGAGATGAATAAATATACCTCTCATGTTACTCAATATAAAGAATAAGGAAAGGTCCTACTAGTATAATACCTAGTTAATGCACCTCTTTATCTAGGTCAAGAGCAATAAAAAACATCCCAATACATTGAAAATGTGCCACCCATCATCAAAAAGGTTTAATAGCAACCCTATTATGTACCACACCAAAAAATTATGAACTATACATGTTTTATTATCACATAATTAATAATAAGGATGATATTTTATTTAGGGTTGTATAGGTAGGGGAAATTTTACTAGCAAACTTTCCACATGAAATTCTACCTAGTTTAGTTACAACACCTAATAATGCATCTCAATTCAGACTGATTGAAAAAGCCTCAACTAGTTACCATCATGCATTCATGCCAAAAACTAACCAAGATATTAATATTATTATAAATTTAAAATTCCAATGGTTGACCAATTCATAAATATGTATTAAGCATATTAGACGTATCTTAATTTAGCACATAATTTCAATGTTATAGGTGTTTCAAATACCATACTTATAGAGTTAGCTCCTTAAATAGGGGTACAAGTTGATTATCTAAGCCATGATAACTTTAACATGGACCCCTTTATACCAAAAAAAGTTGTTTGTGACATATTCAATGTCTTGATCATTTAAGAAGCAATTGTGGCTTCTACCCAAGACCATTTGCAAAACATAGTGGATAACATGCAAGTGTATCCCAATTTCAACTAAGGTGGGTTACATACACCTCAAAATAATTTAAAATAATATGTTACCCTTACCAATACCATGATTTCTTTTACATAATAAGGGGCAAGTGTGCCTAGTTCCCAATCATGGTAGGATACTACCACCCCTAATCTGGTGGCTTCCTTAAACACACAACAGTAGGGGGAAAGTAGCCAAAAGTAAACCAACTCTCTAACCCAACAAGTGGTGAATGTTACCCCACCTCAATAGGTATAGAATAATATTATACAATAGTACACATAGACTAATGTGCCATAAAAATAAATTGTGAGTCCATCATAGATGTTGTCTAATCAAAAATGTATTCATTTGGTCAACAATAGATGCCAAACACCCAATAAATGCTCAACTCACAATAGGTATTTACTTAAAAAAGAAGTACCAACTTACAAGAATTTTCCATTAGGAAAATTTATTTTTACCCAACATGTACCTCATATACAATATGGACTCAACATGCAACACATTCAACAGTAGGTCCTTAGTCAATATTAGGTACCATTTATACAATAGGGTTTGACTAGTTGATAACAAGTTCCTACTCAAATAAAATAGTCATAGTACCTTCCACTAGGCCATATATCTCTATCATATTAATAGTTCCATCTAACTCAAATCCATATTTTGAACCATATCCATAATGTTTATCAATAATGCATATCGTACCAACAACCTAATATTAATGTATGGATGTATATTCCTACTTGACTGGTTCATCAAACCAACATTCTATAGTATCACATTCACCTGTTAGACCCCAATAAAGTAAATCCACATTTGATTTCCCAACTATAGCCATAACCATTTGTGCCATATACCTTCTTATCCTAGGAATTATAATAAATGAAGCATGTAATTGTAATCATTCAAATAGGAAGGCAAACTAAGAGGTTCAAATTGGATGATGTATGCTCATATTCATTTAACATGGATACCTCTAAATACCATTTCCTCCACACTATGAACCACCAAAATTTTAAAAATACAAGGGTAAAGGAAATCATAGGGATAATTTCAAATAGTTCTTTGTCACTTGCCAATCAGTGGCCTATAGTGACATCTACCTATTTCTTCACTTTCCTTAAATTTTAATAAGATGGATTCTTAAGTTGTCAAATAATTTGGTATATTAATTTGATGATATTTTAGGTAGATTTGTATAACATTTTTCTTGCAATCTCAAGCATGATATTTCATTAGTTGATTTCAACCAGGCCAAGCATAAGGTTAGTGAGAGCGTTGTGAGTTTTGTAACAATGCATAAATTGTCTAGTCGATTCATCCATAATTTAGCATATAAATAATTGGTAGTTTTGTTTACTAAAATTTTCAAAATGAAATATCTTATCACCTATAGCTTCAGCGTGCTCATACATTTAAATATATCATCGAGAAAAGTATGCAGATTGAAAAGGCCCTTATTAATAAATGTATTATCAAGTTGTCTTATTCAAACCAAAACCAAATTTTATGTCTAAGTCAAAATCCAAACCCAAACTAAACATAAGAATTTATGCCTACTCAAGATAATAAATTTAAAAAACCTAATCCATACAAATGCAATAAGAATTTTGATGATAATGGAGTCATTGAATCAAGTCATGTCCTAGCAGTATAAAACCATCTACTTAGCCTATGCAACAATTATAGCTTATTCAACAAATGCATCCTATTATGCAACCCTATCCATCTTTAGAAATGAAACCACCCTTATGCATGCAAGCATCTCAACCACCACCTTTTAAAACCCTTCCTCCATGAAGAAGACCCAATACTATAGTCTTTAATGACCTTGGTGATCCTATTAAATTAGTGTTTTGTAAATTAGCCACAGTGAATATGATTAGTTGGCTGATTCTAAATCACTTTCCTAAAGGTGTACTTTACCCTAATTGGTATAAAGAACATGATTTCTTTTAATACCATCATGTTCATGGATATTCTATATGCCAGTGTGTGTAGTTGAAGCACCTTATTGAGAACATGTTAAAAAATGGAGAGATCCAATTGGATAATGGGGCTTATACATCTAATCAAAATTTAGGTATTTATAGAGACCTATTTCCATAACATAATAATACCAATCAGAACCAACAATAGTAATAATAAAAGTAACAATGAAGGCCACCACCATAGTAACATTAGCAACAATAATAGTAATAGCAATGGTAAAAATAATTCCAACCTCAAAATGGATGGAACCAAGTCTAAAATAACCCCAATAACTAAAAAACCTATCATGTAGTTACACATGACTATAATAGAGTTGTAGGATGCATTATTGGTGGTCATGTCTCTATGATTACCATCAAATCTAGACCCAATGCCAATAGACCAAGTCCTTTACCTAACAATGCCTATTAGCCTCCCTATGCTAGTAATCCTTCCTTGACATGTGATAGAACCAAGAAAAATAACAACCAAGGATTACCATTGCAGTCCCCTATGCTGGTAAGACTTCCTTGGCTAGCAATTGTGGCCAAGCACATTGATAATTAAGAATTACCATCTCGGGACCCTCTTCATCTTCTTCTAGTTATGATGGTCCTTTACCTAATCTATATTTCATAATCATAACTTAGTGGACTAAAGTTACCATTCTTAGCCCAAAATAACCTTCTACCAATGAACCCTTGAAATTCCCTATATCGATCAGGAGTAAACTAGTTACCAATGTAAAATATAAAACCTATGATTTTGTGGAATAATTACAAAATATGCTCACACAAATTTCTATTTTGTATTTTTTACACACATGTACCATCCATAAAAATATCCTTATTGAACTCCTGATCCAATCCCAAGTACCTAATGACATTATGCTAGACAAATTTTAATCTTTGGTTGAAAACTTAGCCCTAGAATATAAATTGACCTTTGACCAAATAGATATGTCATCCCTAAGCCCTCTCCACAATAACCTATTATACATCAAAGTTGTTATAACATGGCATAAAGTTAAATTTGTCCTCATAAATAATGGATCAAGCCTTAATATTATGTCTCTGAAGTTAATCAAGCATCTGAGATATATAACAACTAACCTTCAGCTAGAGACCATTACCATCAAGTATTATGTTAATGAAAAATAGGAATCATAAGGAACCATCTATTTGTTATTGGTCATTGGGCCTTTAACCCATGACACACTTTGTCATGCCCTGTATTTATATCTATCATACAATTTACTTTTATTAGACCATGGATACATGAAATCCATATATTACCTTCAACCTTGAACTAGTGTATCAAGTTTCCTCATTCAAGTATGGAGCTAACTATTCATGGAGACTTACAGTTGTATTAGTATTACAAGTATTTAGAGGCAAAAGAAGAGAGCTAAAATTACTATTTTGGCCTAGAACCTATATGAAAATAGGACAAAGAAAAGGACATACTTGTTGAATTTCCAAAGACCAATTGCATATATCTTGATATCCTTGCTTAACCTCACATATGCCTCCTATTAAACTTATTGATCAGTTTATTGTTTTAGACAATGGTACAGGAGAGTATTTTACCCATAATACCTTCCATATAAACAATCTTCCATAAAACCCAAAGACTTACAGAAGGCCCAAAGCCAAACCAATTTTCATGTAATTATGATAAAAGAGAAAAGGAAAACTTCATAACCTAGTGCCTTTTATTTTCACACTAGACATTGGCCAAGAATAGGACCCGCTTATTGAAGATAATTCCTATTTACGTAATAATAATTTAGATGATTATTACCAAAGAAAAAATTATCCCATCCCTAATATAATTATGGATAATCAAGCTTATGAAGGCATAGGCATGAGGGAAAATCAATAGGGTACTATCTAGCCTATTTATATAACCAAGTACAAAGGAACTCATGGTATTGAATTTGATATTTCTAGGAATGACCCCATATAACTTATTTGAGTTCCTACACTGACGACTAGTGATAATGATGTAGATAGTGAAGCATAGTCTAATCATAGCATATATGAATACCTATATAATACCAATCTATTTGAACCTTATACCATTTGTACCATAATGTAATTAATCCACCATTCCCTACTTACCCTTTATCACCCTCAACTCATAGATTAGGACCAATAAGAATCCATAATACCTCTACACGAGTTCAAGAATGATGAGCATTTTATGATTTTGTATGCGTAAGAGATAATGTTCCTTTGGGAGACCATAAATAAGGGTTCTATATCAAATTTTATCCCTCTGACTATTTCAAAGAATGGGTGAACGCCCTTATCCAAAAGCAAAAAAATAAAACATTGAGGTCTTAAAGTGAAAAACACTTTAAAACACTTTTAGACGAGAGAGCAAGTAAAGAGAAAGGCCAATCTCTTAGTGAAAACTTGTTATAGGTGCCACTAAATGGGGATGTTCACCCTTCCTTGAGTGAAGATCAAGAGACCACCAATAATGAACTTACTTTAGAGTTTGAACTCAATACAAAGGAGATGCATGATTTTGAACAAATTATTGAAGAGTTATTTGAAGTGTTTGTTACTTAGCCATAACCACCATTAGGAGATTTTGATTCCTCCTATTTGGGGATCTTGAATATTTAATTCAACCAAAGGACTTTTCCATTACCAACCAGTTTACATCTTTGTCAACTATTTTGGAAGATGGATCTACTCTCCTTATAGAGATACTCTAGAAGTCATCATTTGGACTCCATATGATCCCAAGTACATAAAATTGGGTACATCCCTCTTTGAGGAGGAACATGAATGTTGGGGATCAACCAACAATGGATTACACTTGTGAAAGAAATAAACACGGAAATAAATCAGATAGATAAGCAACTGGAATGATAAATGGCACAGAACAAGAGATACAAGAAAACACCCTGAAAACTTGTATTAAAACTCTTTACAATAGGAATACAATTGAAGAAACTTCTTTCTTCCACACCTCTCTCAGATGCACACAAGATCTCTCACTAGATCTCTATTCCTCAAGAGCTCTCTCTCTCATGTACACTCAAATCCAACAACCTGGATTGATGTAACTCAGTACTGTCCTTCAAACATTCACAATGTTCTACTCATACTCACACATTCAACATACTAAGCTAAGAAGATCTTTCCTACATATAGAATTAGGAAAATTGAGCATGCTCTTACAACAAACAGTTAAGCCTCTTGAACAAGGGCTCTAAAAATAACATTGCTAATAATAGAGATGTGAGCTTGAGACTACAGCTCAAACTCATCATGCAAACACTCGCTTCTGTCCTCAGAAATCGCTTTCTGGACACACAGGTAACCGACATCGGTTCTTGCCTGTTCACCTGTGACCGTTGCCAGCCGACCCTCTGTCGATGTCAGCACCTCTGCAACTGCACCTGATCGACGTTGGTTGCTCCTGACCGATGCAGGTGTCTATGTAGACCCGAACCTGTTTGAAGTCTGCTCCTTGGTGAAGCTTTTAGCTCCACACACCCTAACAATCTCCCACTTGGAGATAAACAGCTGCACCAGTACCTGTACAGCAACATCTTCTAGCTCCTCCATCTTCAACTCAATCATGAAGACCAATAGAAGTTGAATGAAGATTCAACTTCTCCTTCATAACCAGCTTTTTTAGCATATCAGCAGGATTCTTGTCTGTATGGATCTTCTCCAGCTTCAACTCACCATCTTCCAATACCTACCGTATGAAATGGTACCTTAGCTGTATGTGCTTGGTTCTTGAGTGAAAAGCTGAGTTCTTAGCCAAATGGATTGCACTCTGACTGTCACTATACAATCTACAACTTCCATGCTCCCTTCCAAGCTCTTCCATGAACCGTGTCATCCATATCATCTCCTTGCTAGCTTCTGTGGCTGAAATATACTCTGCTTCTGTAGTTGACAAGGCAACAACCTTCTGCAACTTAGATATCTAGCTAACCGTCGTTCCACCTACATTAAAAACATAACCTGTAGTGCTCCTCCTACCATCCAAATCTCCTGCCATATCTGAATCTACATAACCATGTAGAGAAGTATCTGAACCTCCATAGCACAAGTGTCTACTACTGGTTCCTCTCAGATATCTAAGGATCCATTGAACTGCTTTCCAATGTTCCTTTCCTAGATTGGCCATATACTTACTTACTACTCCCACTACTTGGGCAATATCCGGTCTAGTACACACCATTGCATACATCAAACTTCCTACCGTAGAAGAGTATGGAACCTTACTCATGTACTCTACCTCATCATGTGAATTAGGACATTATTCTTTACTCAACTTAAAATGTCTAGCCAAAGGTGTGCTTACCGGTTTAGCATCTTGCATATTGAACCATTTCAACACCTTGTCCACATAATCCTCTTGAGACAATATCAACCTATGATTTTTCCTATCTCTCTTAATGCTCATACCAAGGATTTTCTTTGTTGCTCCCAAATCCTTCATAGCAAACGTTTGAGCTAATTTCACCTTAAGCTCAGAGATATCATGCATGTGTGATCCTGCAACCAGCATATCATCTACATACAATAATAGAATAATATATCTACCATTATCAAATCTCTTAAAATATACACAATGGTTAGATTGACATCTACTGTAGCCATGCTCAGTCATAAACCTGTCAAATTTCAAATACCATTGCCTAGGAGCTTGCTTGAGGCCATACAAGCTTTTCTTCAACCTGCACACTAACTTCTCCTTACCCTTGACCTCAAATCCTTCTGGCTGTTCCATGTATATTTCCTCATCCAAGTCTCCATGAAGAAATGTTGTCTTAACATCTAGCTGCTCAAGATGCAAATCCTCAAAAGCAACCAAAGACAATACAACCTTTATAGAAGTCATCTTAACAACAGGAAAAAAAATCTCACCAAAGTCAATACCTGGCTTTTATGCAAATCCTTTCACTACCAATCTGGCCTTATATCTCATCTATCCATCCTCACCTTCTTTCAACCTGTAGGTCCATCTATTCTTCAGTGTTCTCTTATCAGCTGGCAATTCAACCAAATCCCATGTTTGGTTCTCTCTTAAGGACTCCATCTCCTCAACCATGCCACGCTCCCACTTACTCCTGGACTCCACCTGTAATGCTTCTTCAAAACTCTCTGGTTCTCCACCATCAGTTAGCAATAAATAATATAAGGAGAATATCTAATAGGAGGCTTACTTACCCTTTCTGACCTCCTGATGGGTGTCTTGGACTCATTCTCAACACGCTGTCCACCCAAATTTTCTGACAGTGACTGACCTCGGCCACCTGTAGACCTGTTACTGGCCGACGTCGGTTCCTGTTCTGCCGACGTCAGTCTCTGTATGACCGACATCATTTTCTATACTGTCGATGCCAGTTCCTAACCTGCTGACGTCGGTCTCTGTGTTTTCCTGTAAGTGATTATTTCTTTTTCCCGCGAGCTCATTTTGGACCATAACTTCATCCAATTCACCATTGCTCTGCCCAGATTGATCTAGCTTCCTTATCTAATCACTGTACATCACTCTTTCATTGAAAACAACATCACGGCTCCTAATTACCTTGTTAGTTCCTAGATTCCAAAATTTGAAACCAAAATCATCTGAGCCATAGCCAATAAACGTACACCTCATAGACTTAGCATCAAGCTTCTTTCTATTTTCCTTATCTACGTGCACAAAGGCTTCACAACCAAAAACTTTGAGATATGAGAGATCTACCTTTTTACCTATCCATGCCTCTTCTGGAATACCACCATCCAGAGCTGTAGAGGGTCCTCTGTTAATCAGGTACACTACGGTGTCAACTGCTTCTGCCCAAAACTCTAAGGGCAACCCAGCATGCAATCTCATACATCTTGCACGCTCCATAATTGTCCTATTCATCCTTTCAGCAATACCATTCTACTGAGGTGTCCTTGGAACCATCCTTTGCCTTCGGATTCCGTGTGTGTAACAATACTAATTAAACTTAAGACTGCAGAACTCACTGCCATTATCAGATCTCAAGCACTTTAATCTTCTGCCTATTTCATTCTCAACCATAACTTTCCAAATCTTAAAAGTCTCAAAAACATCAGATTTCTTTTTAATACAGTAGATCCATACCTTCCTTGTAGCATCATCTATGAATGTAACATAGTACCGTGATCCTCCAATAGAGGCTACCTGAGCTGGTCCCCACACGTCTGTGTGAACAAGCTACAACTTATGCCTTTTCTTAGTAGACCCAGTCTTGAGAAAACTAACCCTTTTCTATTTTCCAAATACACAATGCTCACAAAATTCTAGATCCATACTTTTCAAATCTGAAAGCATACCTTTAGACTTAAGAATTGACATCCCCTTCTCACTCATATGGCCAAGCCTTGAGTGCCACAATTTAGCATCCACATCTGAAGTAGATAACACAGAAGGAGATTTGTTAGTAACACAATTACACAAATAGAGAGTACCTTCTCTCTTACCTCTGGCCATAACAAGTGCACCCTTGGTCACCTTCCAAGAATCTGCTGTGAGAGTTACTGTACAACCCTCATCACCTAGCTTACCTGCAGAAATCAAATTTCTCTTCAAACTAGGAACATGCATCACATCTCTCAACACCCATGTGTTGCCATTCTGCATCTTCAGCTGCACTTTACCTTTGCCAGTAATCTTACAAGGCTCATCATCCCCTAAGTACACTATTCCAAAATCTCCATGGATATAGTCACTGAAATATTCTCTATTAGGGGTAGCATGGAAAGATGCACCAGAATCTAATACCCAAGATTCTATATTATTATGCAAAGAGAAAATAAGAGCATCTTGTGCAATACCTGCAACCTTTGCCTCTTCCTTTCCTTCGTGTTGATTCTCCTCCTTAGGCTTTGACCAACAATCTCTGCTTATGTGCCCCAACTTTTCACAGTTCCAGCATTGTGGCCTTCTGCCATTCCTGGATTTGGATCTGCCTTTTCCCTTAGATTTAGATCTTGATCTCCTCTTGCTCCTTTCTTTTTGCCTTCCCCTGCTCTCGAGATTTAAAGTGTTCCCAGATGTCTCTTTTGTGCTTTTCCTATGAATTTCCTCATTCAAAATAACACTAATAACATCCTCTACTTTCAAAATATTCGAAGCAGATGCAGTATTAGAAACTGCCATTACCAAGCCATGCCAGCTTTCAGGCAAAGAACATAATATTAAAAGAGCTTTTATTTCATCTTCAAATACAATATTGACTGAACTTAATTGATTAACAATACCATGGAAATCATTCAGGTGATTAAAAACAGATCCACCTTCTTGCATATGCAAATTAAATAACTGCTTCATAAGATATACCTTATTAGAAGCGGAGGGTTTTTCATACAAATTTGCTAACGTAGTCATTAACTCTACCATTGTTTTAGCCTGTGACAAATTGGATATCACAGTGGATGCAAGACTCAGTCTTATAGACCCCAAAGCCTTTCTGTCAAGAACTTCCCATTCTTCATCCTCCATGTCCTTGGGCTTCTTTGCAATCCCACCTAATGGTAAGTAAAGATCTTTCTGATACAGATAGTCCTCTATCTACATTCTCCAATGTTGATAGTTCTTGCCATTAAACTTTTCCATTCTCAACTTACTTTCTTCTGCCATTGCTTCTCCCACTCAAACAGAAATCCCTGCAAAAACCCCTGTGAGCAACCTGTAATCCAAACACACTACACAGATCTAAACCACCTGTTAGTGAACCTGACCTATGATACCAATTGTTGGGGATCAACCAACAATGGATTACACTTGTGAAAGCAATAAATGTGGAAATAAATTAGATAGATAAGCAACTAGAATGATAAATGGCACAGAACAAGAGATACAAGAAAACACCCTGAAAACTTGTATTAAAACTCTTTACAATATGAATACAATTGAAGAAACTTCTTTCTTCCACACCTCTCTCAGATGCACACAAGATCTCTCACTAGATCTCTATTCCTCAAGAGCTCTCTCTCTCAAGTACACTCAAATCCAACCACCTGGATTGATGCAACTCAGTACTGTCCTTCAAACATTCACAATGTTCTACTCATACTCACACATTCAACATACTAAGCTAAGAAGATCTTTCCTACATATAGAATTAGGAAACTTGAGCATGCTCTTGCAACAAATAGTTAAGCCTCTTGAACAAGGGCTCTAAAAATAACATTGCTAATAATAGAGACGCGAGCTTGAGACTACAGCTCAAACTCATCATGTAAACACTCACTTCTATCCTCGGAAATCACTTTCTGGACACACAAGTAACTGACATCGGTTCCTGCCTATTCGCCTGTGACTGTCGCCAGCCGACCCTCTGCCGACGTCGGCGCCTCTGCAACAGCACCTGGCTGACGTCGATCGCTCCTGACCGACGCTGGTGTCTGTGTAGACCCGAACTTGTTTGAAGTCTGCTCCTTGGTGAAGCTTTTAGCTCCACACACCCTAACAATGAAGTTATTATAACTCTTATAAGAGAGTTAATAGACATTTTTACATGGGCTTACTCTGATATTATATATTTAGATCCATCATTGGTTCTACACCATCTTATATTTCATCTAGACGTTAAGCTAGTTAAGAAGAAACTAAGTAAAATGCATCCTCACATTGCCATATTGGTCAAGAAAGAATTGGAAAAACTCTTAGATGTAATATGTATTATGCCTATTGATTATTTGGATTGGATCTCTAATATTATTCTAGTTATCAAGAAGCCATAAGGTATTAGATTGTGGAGTGATTTCTAGGATATTAACAAGACCTACCCAAAAAATGACTTTCTTTTACCAAACATCAACATGACTATTGACTCCCCAACTAGGTATGAAATGCTTTCCCTCATAGATAGTTTTTTAGGATATAACCAAATCAAGATTATACCTGAGGGCCAACACAAGATAGCGTTTAGCACTCTTTGGGGAATGTTTTGCTATCAAGTCATGATTTTTAGCCTAAAAAATGTAGGGGAAACATACTCAAGGGCCATGACTATTATCTTTCATGATATGATGCCTGATATTATTGAATATTGTGTTAAAAACATACTAAGAAAATCTAAGACCCATGTAGACCATCTAGCCATACTACGTAGAATATTTGAGAGGCTTCATGACTATAAAATTTGGCTTAATCCCAAGAAGTGCATCTTTAGTGTTCCTTCAGGAAAACTATTAGGCTTTATTATCTCTCATCAAGGCATTGAATTTTATCCTACCAAGGTTTAGGCTATGATCAAGATGCCACCACCTTTTACTTTGAAGTATCTCTATATTTTACAAGGCAAAATACAATTTATCATACACTTCATTTTATAGTTGGTCATTAAATGCCACTCATTTACTCATATATTGAAGAAAGGTACTCCCTTTTCATGGAATGAAGACTTCTAGAAAGACTTTGAGAACCTGAAAGAACATTTGGACAATCTTCCTATTCTACTACAACCTAACTCAGGAAAGCCATTCCTATTTTACCTATCTATCATAGAAAATGCCCTGGGGGCACTTCAGGCCTAACATGATGAGAATGGGAAAGAACATACAATGTCCTATCTAAGTTGTACACTAGTAGCATGATGACCCAATTAACAGTAGAGTAAATTATAAAATTACATCATGAAGACAACATTTCACACTAACAATGATATTGTATTATTTTTAGATAATATTTATAAATAATGTGAAAGTTTATAAAACTTTCATGAGAGATTATGGGATAAAACTAACTTTCTTGTGTAACCAACCAACTAACAAAACAAGTAAATAAATAAAAATATAAACTAAACAAAAACTTGGATCAAATATCCAACAAACCCCCCTTGATCAAAAGGGGTATAGATGATGAAGATTTGGAGTAATGAATTTGAAGTCATCAATGAGTATCTCTGCTACATCTTCAAGTTAACACATTGTACATCATGGTACTAATCAAAAATATGGCTAATGGACATGATCATGGCCTACTCATCCCCATTGACCATCGTACCATACAGTAGTATAACCTGATCAAAGCTTGTCCAATGACATCACCCCATATAAGGTCATACATAGGAACCCATCAAAGTGATCCTCGAGTACTCTATATGTCACATCTCTTAGATTCCAAAAAAATTCTAGCATCACACACATGCCTTTGTTCAACACTTAAAATTTTATCAAATCTAATGCTAACTCATAAAACCACCGATGATTGATCAAAGGCCACTATGTAATATCTTCCCCCTATCAAGTGAGAGGTGAGAAGCTATGTAGAATAAAAACAAATTCAAACTACTTTATCTACTCTATATCATGAATATCATATATAAAAATCCAAAAATATAACTAAAAATAAAAACACAAGACAAAAATTGATATCCCAACAGTGAACCCCTACTCTGAGCAAATAGTAAACTAGAGAAGGGAAATTATCTTCCAACCTTTGTGGATCCTCTAACCTCTAATTGGCTCTATTTAGCATGTTAGATCCTCAGTGGATTGTAAATACTAAAATGTAACCCCATCATCACTAACAACACAAGTGGTGAGACACATTATTATAATCTTAGTTTAGTGTATACAATGCATTTAGAGAAATTTGCAAAGATAGGGTGTCAGATTCCATCGATAATGCATCTATACAACATTAAATTCAATACATTTGGCATAAAAATCACATAACTATCTCTAAAATAGAAATTTGACCATTTCAATGTGTCTATAATGTCAAAAAACATAAATATTTCCTAGTCACACAACCACCTTTCATAAAAGATTGACTAGTCAAAAAATTATCTCAAAAATCTGAAACTACACCCTTATATTGTCGATTACAAAATAGAATATTCTAAAAATATTCCCTTTTAACAAAAAGAATAGTTGGAGGGTTTTGACCCTATAACCTCTCCTTTTACAAGAGGCTAACAAAACTAAATTATCCACCTCCCCATTAACCAATTTGACAACATTTGGACAAAATATTTCACATATCCTTGGTTTTATGTATGGAAAAGTTAAAAAAAAATTACATGATCCATAATATCTTATAAACTATTTCACAACATATAAATATAATTTACTTTTTTTATCATAATCCTTTTTCAAGGTTAGGTTCTAACCCTTTTTTATTTTTTAGATACCACTTCAATCTTGAGATAAAAAATAGGGTTTTCAAAATGTTAAAAATTTCTCTTTATTTCCCATCCAAGTCTAGCATGGGATTTTAATATTATGCCATATATCTCTTCTATTTTTCTTGTCTACTTAGCAATTTTGTGGATAATTTTCAATTTTGAGAATAAAAATTAAATTTATTTTACCAAATTGAAAATATGATAGCAGAATAATCCTATATCTTGTTACTTGGTTGATCATGAATCATTGTAAAAATATATAAATTGATATTTTTGTGGAGGGCCCCATGCAATAAGGTAAATATAAATTTTAACCAAAACCTATAAAACTTACATCACTTTATCATACCACTATAGAATCATGCCAGGTTAGTGTTGAAATTCAATTTGAGATCTCTATCTGATGTGCTTTTTTAGACTTGGTCTTTGTTAATCCCCCTACAATGCTCAAGTTGGATTCCACTGTGGGTGCATTTAATTCTATTCTGGATTCCATATTATATTCAATTATTCATAATATTGTTTCATTCTAAAATTGAATGTCATTTAACAAATATCTTATTAATTTTTGTATAACACTTAAGAAATCCTATTTTAGAATATCCAACCATCTTTCTTTTTTATCATGAACCAAGAATACTTAAAGAAAACTTAAGAGTGGTGTAAATGGTAGAAAAAAAAGTTAATGATGGGCAAAATGGATGTGCCTATGAAAATCTTAAGAAATAATAAAAAATTATAAGAGGGCTTTAGAATATGAAAAGTATGTTACCCCATATGCAGCCAACTTTCCCACCTTTCTCTCTCTCCTTTTTTTGTTTTAAACTCAAGACCACCCACTGTACTTTTGCACCATATGAGTAGGCTTTAAATACTTCTTTCTGATAAAAGTTTCTTCAATTTTTCATAACTATACCCAAACACTTTGAATTTCTTCTATTAATTTCTTCTATCCTCCTTTGATATGTGGCTATGTAGCACTGATGGCCTAGTTAACAATAGAGGAAATTAGGAAATTACATCATAAAGACAACATTTCACACCAACAATGACATTGTATTATTTACAAAGAGCATGAAACCTTATAAAATTTTCATGAAAGGTTATGGGAGAAAACCAACTTTCCCATGTAAGCAACCAACTAATAGAACAAGTAAATAAATAAACTAACAAACTAAACAAAACCTTGGATTAAATATCCAACACAGCTTATGAACATAATTATACAAGAATTGAACAAGACTTTTTAGATATGGTCTTTACATCCTAGAAGTTACATCATTACATGTTCAACAATATGACCATATTCATTGCCAAAGTAGATTCACTTGAGTATTTATTTTAAAAAACAACTTTATAGGGTGGCATAGTTAAGTAGACCATGCTTCTGAGTGAGTTTTAGATTGAATATGTCAATCAAAAGGCCATTAAGTGATAAGTACTTAAATATCAATTGATTAAATATCCCATATTGGATACTCAACCACTTCCCTTTTCATTTATAGATGATTCAATTATGACTATAGTAGAAACACCTCTTAAAGAGTACCCATAGAAACTATATTTTAGTCGTTCCTTCACTTCACATGGGTTACGAGTAGGGTTGTTATTAATGACACCATAGGGGATCTCATTCCCAAATCATTATGTATTAGCTTTTATTATACTAATAACATCTATAATTATGACTCACTCATTATAGGGCTTCATCTAGTGGTACAATGGAACATTCAACATCTATTGGTTTATGGCAATTCATATTTTATCATTAATCAAGTTACAAACTAGCTCCAAACCAAAGATGAGAAGATGATACCTTATAAATCCATGGCAGACACTCTCAATTAGAAAATTACTCACATTTAGTTTGAACACATATCTTAAGCCAATAAATAAATAGCATATGACATGGCTACAATTGTTTCTTTGAGTTGTAACACAAATAAGGTAAGAGACTATCAGTTCCTTATTGAACATATTCTAACACCTGCTCATGAACCCTTGACCATTGAAATGGTCTATTATATTATTGGTCCCATATATAAAATTGTATAATTAACTCCATGACTAAGTCCATCCACTATACCTTTCACATAAGAAATAAAAAATCTTCACACACCAAGCCTCTTACTATACCTTACTTAAACTTACAACTTATTGAAGAATCTTTGATGAAACTCTGCTTCATTTTTTAACATCAGTATAATATGGATTAGCATTGAGGGAATTTCATTTAGTAGTTTGAGGGGCCCACACCAATGAGGTTGTCATTTCTAAAAATATCTTATGTTTTGATTATTATTGGTTGACCGTCAGAGCATATGCATCTAATTGTGTTAAAAGGTGTAAAAAATATCATAGGTATCCAAATTTGATCCATGATCCAACACAAACACTCAAATTTGGGACCATGCCATGGATGTTTTCAATGTGGGGACTCATTCTTGTAGGTAATATTAACCCTACCTCCTCAATTGGATAAAAAAATATCCATATTTCCATTGAGTATTTCACTAAGTGGGTTAAATATATACCCCTCACTTACATCACAAGCAAACAAATTTCTAGATTCATATTTAACCATCTCATTTGATATTATAGTATCCCATGTGATATTATATCTGATAATAGTGGTTCATTTAAGAACAAGGATTTCAAAACACTGTGTTGAGTTTAACATTACCCAACATTTTTCCACTACATATTACCTATAAGGTAATAACCAAGCAGAGGCATCTAATAAGACCATTATCAACATTCTTAAGAAGATCATCAATGATGCTGGATATTATTAACAATTACAAATCTAATGTTCCCTCTATACCTATCATACTAATTACTACACTCTAACAAAAGCCACACCATAAGCCATTATTAGTAGCATTGAGGCCATTCTTTCCATTGAGATTTGAGTTACCTTTTATACACATTTCATTAAAACATATCCTTGATGATGAGGATTACAAAGTGGCTCATCTATAAGAGCTAGAGCTATTGGATGAAAAACACATGGCCACTATGATTTAGAATTATAACTCAAAGGAAGAGGTTAGTATATAGTTAGTCAAAAAAATAATGAAAAATGAACTCACTAAGAATATAACATCCTTTAGCCCTAATCATGGGGGATCATAATGAATAAACCAAATGAAAACTCAATGAAACATGTAAGGAAATAAGAAATATAAACATAAAAATACAAATTCCTTACCAAATTCTTGATATCTCTAAATGGTAATTTGGTTGGCTTGCTCAGTTTATGCATAAAAAATCTTCATCAATGACATATGGCTAGCATCATCTCTTTTATGCACCATTTTTGAATGTTCGAATTGATTTATGGCTTGATGACTTAATTGATTCAATGGCTTGACAGCTTTGGCTTAATTTTGGCATTATAACACTAGGCTTTTATCTTCATGAATCTATTATTGCATTATAACTCTACTTTGATTGAGCTCTCTAAATAAAGAGATCTAAATTTGCTTTTATAGGCTTTTAAATCCTTTGGAATGGGTTAAATATGACCATGGTTAAGTTTAATAACTTTGGTTGAGTTTGGCATATTCTTAGGATATTATTTTAGATATTTTCTAAAAGTGATTACTCACAAAGGTAATGAGTGTGTTCTAAGATGTTCTAAGATGTTATAAGATGATCTTGAATTTCCTTTTTATTAATTTATTTTATTAATTTATTAACTCATGGGTGAACTCAATTAGGATTTGAAATTGATATAACTTGATAATTGATTTTAATTAAGTTGTACAAGTTAATTAATTACTTTTAGGCATTTGGTCATTTGTTTGATTTTGATTTATTCAATGTATGTATTTTCCTTGTTTAATTGATTTAATAGGCAAAATTCAAGACTAATAGAAATTCTTAGGTTAAATATTTGATGATTGGTAATAATTGGTCTAATAGTTTGATGCAAAGCCATTGATGGCTAAATTTACATGTCTTTATTTTTCCCCTATTTTGAAATATGTTACAAGTTGTAAGCATAGTAACATCTTTTTAAATAATGAAATGGTTCTTTATGCTTATGAATGTAATGGTAATGATTGAACTATAGCTACCCCCTCAAGAGAGCAGTTTGCAAGTGGGTCGGTAAATAGTATCTCAAAATAAAGAATCAAAATGAGGGGACCAAACAAATGAAGATGATGGCATGACAACACAATGATTCACTCAAAGTTGGGCAAAATCACTAATAAATAAGAGTGGGATTGTGTGCAATGGTTGCCCAAAGGTGGTTATAAGCATTTTACCCTAATAGTGGAAACATGGTATGATAACACAATGATGTGCCCTAGTAGGTGATATAATCATTAAGAATATGGAGCTACCCCCGTTATGATAGACAAACAAAAAAAGAAATTGGTGATAACATAATGATTTACCCCAGCAAGTGATATAATCATTGAGAATGCATGTGGGATGGTGTATAATGTTGATGCATTATACCTCGATTATGAAAAATAAGATTGATGGTTCATGAGTGATAACTTGATACAGAGGATAAAGATGAATTGGGATAACTTTCTAGTAGGGAGATGCTTGTTCAAACTAATAAAAGTTAAAAAAAAATTGTTACTTAATTACTCTATTTGGGATATGATTAGAATTACATTAAGATTTATGTTGATGTCAATGTCGAGGAGATGGTGATGATTTATTGATATTGTAGACCTATCAAAGCTAATTTTTTTTGTAGCATGTGATGGTAGGCTTCATGATAGAACACCATGAACACTTGGTCAAAATGTGCATAAGTACTAACTAGCAATCTAATACATAATTAAAAATAATATACCAATGAAAAAAATCATGATGACTATGTTTACTTATGAATATGAATAGACTCAAAAATAATGTGCTCAAATAATCACCCAATAAATGCATATAGATTGAGTTGAGGTAATAATACTAAAAGTAAACAAATAGGCAAGCAGACAAACCAACAAAGAAACAAATAGAAATCCCCCAAATAAATAAACAATGAGAAATAAACAAACACCTAAAAGTAAAAGCAAAATAAATCATCCTAACAATGACTTTGCCCTAGTAAGGCATATAGAGGATGATGAACTAGGATTAGATAGGACAAATATTTTTGGAATTTGAACTGTTACAAATGTTTTTGGAATTTTAAGGTATCTTAACTTGTTAGAGAATGATAAGATACCTACTCATAAAATGATGAGAGCATTGGCTTACATTGGTCATAAAATAATGAGAGTGTATGGCAAAGGGGGACTTAGGTGACCACAACATGAATTAAACATAGCCTATATAGTCCCAAAATGACCTCAAGTCATGGTAATTCTATCCACATAAAAGGCAAGGGAAAACCAACTAGGTCCCAACAAGTTCTCATATCCAACAAATAGCAAGTCAAATGAAAAAAATAATAGTAAGGTGATGTGATAATGCATGATAAATAAATGTTTCCCCTAGTTTTCCCATAGATGATTATAACTAGGATACAATAGATTAGATCAATGATACTAATTTTTTCATAGGCAGTTGTAATTAGTATTATTATCGGTGAATACTAATTTGCCCCAGTAGGTGATTAATCAAGCTCACATAAACAAACCTGATATAGGATGGAAAATAAAAGATATCTTACCAGATCAACTATCATACTAATTTCATAGATTGTCATTATAAACATGAATTTGATTGATTATTGAAACTTGATCAGAATCACCTTGAAAAAAGTGCAGGAAGAACCAAAGTAATGACTAAAAATAGGTTTTAGTCTAAATAAGAATGATATGGTAAAAAGGAATGGTCTTACTCTAGGATAATGATGGTTTGATAGATTAGATAGGATGGTAAGAGGGTTGCCCCCAAGTGAGAAGGTGATTGGCTAGGATATGTGATAATGGCAAATGGAAAAATGCAACAATGGTAAAAGGGTATGGCAATTTTAAATGGTATGGTATATGTTTTTGGTCAATGATGGTTGATGGTTTTTAATGTGTTTGGTTTAGGTATGGTAAATGGCATATGATTTTTTTATTCTTTCTGAAGTAGAGATGCACATCCTGATCAACAAATGATACAATTAGAATAGTCAATCATGTAAATTGTATGCCCACACCTCATCTAAATATTTGCTCTATCAAGAATTAGTTATAGATTTGGATGCCAATAATGTTGTGATCTTCATCGGTCATTGATGTTGTTTCTTTCAAACTTTGAGACAAGGTATCTTTATATCCTCTATAAAGGGAAGTGCAACCATGGATGGTAGAGATGGATAAATGTTGGATGGTAGGTTTTATTGAGAAATGTAATGATGAAGGATAATAAAATGAATAATGGATGGAAAATAAATGAAAATCAAGATTTTTAGGCACACACAATGTTGTTGATTTTAGATTCGACATAACTTTCGATTTGGTATGGCTAAATATGTCTCAATATTCTCTTGATAAGACCACTAGATTCATTTATTATTTAGACTTGAGAGTATCTACCATCTAATTAGATTGTATATAGGAAGTTATTTTGATTTGATCTTTGATAATGTCTTCATCAAGCAATGAATAATTTTTGTGCTCAGCTATTGGCACCTTGAAAAGATTCTAACTAATGAATGTGTTGATTATCCTATAGCACCTCTATAAGGTTTCACTAAGTAACATTGAATTTTCACTTTAATTTTCCCCTAGTGCCTCTGAAAAAAAATTAATAGAAGACACTGGGTTATGAATTTGATTGTCCACTAACACCTTCGAAAAGGTTTCACTAAGAGAGTGTTCTTCTACTATATGATTGTGGTCTTGGCCTCCTTAATTTTCTTCATTTGATATGTCACCATAGATGAAGTTTAACAAGGTGTGATTTTTTCTATCTCAATCGATACTCATGGGAGATGGAATGTCAATAATATGGCTATGTTGGTTATTAATCATGGCATGTGGAATGATAATGGAATGGAGGTTGGTATCACAATCTCATAGAATATATTGGGAAAAATTATGTAAATTTTGAAGTAATCATCCTCAAAAACCATAAAAGGATCATAAATGTATTCATACTGATTTGCTAGACATGCATAACCAATGTTATAATAGTCATAAACATATTATGTATCTGAAACTACTTTCTACTCAAGGGACTCTAAATATGAGGTCAAGATTGCTATTGATTTAGTTTTTGATGTTAAATTTGATGTTAGTTCAAGGTTAGAACCTGACTCTAATTTTGATTATTCATTTTATGGATACTTTGTTATAATGATGTCTTGTTGAATGTTTGGTTTTAGACAAGTAATGGCCTGTGATGGCATAACAAGATCTATAGAGATTGTTTTGTCAAAGTGATACTCCTCTAAGATGGAAAAAAGGTCAAGAGACAACTCTTAAAATACTAGCTTATCAGATGGAGGCCCTTGAAAAATAGGCATATGTTTGAGTTAATGATTTTTCCAAAGACGGTTATAATCATTAAAAAGTGGTTCAATAAAGAATAACTCATCAAAGTGACACTCCTCAATAACATGTATAGGATTTAAAGATGATTCATTAAAATTTGACTTATCACACATGGTTGGTTCAATAAAAACATATTGGATTGATTGATTCTCTTGGCTTAGGTTTAGAATCAATTATAAAATGCTAGTTTTGAACATAACTTGGTATTCTAATGATTGTATTGGTTGAGGTTTTGATGGTATTGGTATTGGATGAGGAATGGTCTATGGTTAGATAATGATAGGGCATTATGTAACTTGATTTCTCACATAAGCCAAAGGATGAAGTCCTCAAATAGTATGGATAGGGTGTTATTGTGGAGCCTAATTTATTGCATAAGCCAAAACATCTAAGTCCTCATAAATCATATCATCCTAGTCAAGGTTTTGAGTTGGAATATAAATTATTTTTTACCTTTGTTACATGTATTAATTATTGTAAGGAGGATATGGATCCATCTCCCAAACAACATTATCATTGTAGAGGTTTGTACCTAGTTCCATCTCACTAACCATATCATCCTAGTTCAGGCCTTAAATTTGGTTTTTGATTTGATTTGTGCAAGGTGTATAAAATTCCATCTCATAAACCATGTTATCATCAAAGGGGTCTTGAATAAATCCATTTTGTGTGTCAATTCTATCATAATTTGAATTGTATGTGACTCCACCATAAATATAGTTAGACATATCTATATCAATGAATAAATCTTCAAAAATAAAAAGGCTTAGAGTTATGCAAACTTGTTAAACTATGTTTCAAACACAAATGGTTCAAACTTGGTCTAACTTGGTCAAAATGGGTGGAGTTGTATCTCCAAAATGGTTTGTGATAAGACTTGACATAAAATAATCTAACATCAAATGTCATACACATAAAAGGTCAAGAAATTAATAAAAATTGACATGTAAAAGTCTAGACCAAAGTGTTCCAAATAAATTATAAATTAATAAATAGAAAAGTTAAGATCCTAGGGCTTTCATGTAAATGTGGATTCAAAAGTTAAGCTCAAATAAGCATGATCTACTAAAACTTTTGGCCAAATGATGTTAAAATCTATACTTTGAAACAAATTTTGATGTTATTTTATTTAATATAACAAGGTTGAAATAACTTTGACATAGACATGATGCATGAAATTAAACATAAACATAATCAGTTGGTATAAGCCATAAGGCAAAAGACACCTAAATAAAAGACTATGTTTTTTCAAATAAACGCACAAAAAATAATGAGGATATGCTGAATGAATAAACAAGCAATAGTTTTAAAATGTGGGTAATTGATTAACTTAAGTTACATGACCCAAAAGATAAATATATATGTATGGTTCCCTATGAAGAGAGGCCTAAATATAAATCAATCAATGTTTGAATTTGAACTTGGAAAGGTTAATTAAAAACTAAATGGTTGAAAAGTATGATTGGAAAAAATAATATAGACAATGTTGGATAGCATAATGTTTTGTAAACAAGGTTTAAATAGCATATATAACATGGTTTGGTTGGTTTGAAACAATGGTTTTTGATACAAGGTCAAACAAGTCTTAAAATAAAATGAAAACCCTAATGGCGTAAGCATGCTCTAATGATGTGATCAATGTTATGTTTCAAAGACTCCAAGGCTAAAAATTTATAATGATGTGAGCAGCATAACATCATCTCAAACACATAACACACATACAAACATGTTTATAAAAAAATTTGAGGCATAAGTGTGGTGTAAAATGGCCAGCATAACGCCTCTTTGACAAAGAAGTGGTGTATAAACAAACATGTTTTTGATGTGGTTATAAACAAACACATAATTTTTAGTCTCAAATGACCAAGAAATAAAGATAAATGACCAAAATATAATTAATTATAATCATCCTAAATCCTATCAAGGGTGTGGGAAAGTGGGGTTGACTAAAACTAATTAGTTTTTAATCATTCTATATGGATTAGATGTCTACCAACTTTCACATCAATAAAAAAGAGAAGCATCATGTAATTTGGGTCTAGATCATATGGTTTTTTGTAAAAATATCTTACCCTTTTTACAACCACTACATATGTCGCTTGCTTAGTATAGTGTGATGTCTAACATGTTCAAACATCTCAGGCTTAGCCTCTACTAATGGAGATGGTTTAGCTGCTCAAACTATCATCCAAGTAAGAGGATTTTAATCTATATACCTCCCCTATGAATATGAGTTGAAGATGATGCTAGAAGATGAAACCTCAGTTCAAAGCTTCTCTAGACAACTCATAGGAGGTAATAAAGTCCCCTTCACAAGCCAAAATACATGAAATAAATGATACAATAGAAAGAATTTATGGTTGCCTTAAGATCACCCAATAATATTACAATTTTTTAGGGAGGGACTTAAATAATGTTCTTTCTATGTCTTAGAATAGGCTCAAAGTTTGATGAGATGGCACTTTTGATCCCAAAATTTCTCTAAAAGAGACGGATGGGAGAGCATAAATGCACATATTTTTTTGCTAAAATACACAATCAACAAGAAAGTTAATAAATGATTAAAGTGAGGTTAATTTAATTACACCAAATTAAAAGTGTGTTATTGGATTCATTACTAACCTTTTGGCTTTAAGATGCGTAAATACAAATAATTTTAAACCACCTAAAAATAAGTTGAAATTTTTTATCCCAAAAGTTCCCTAAAAGGGATGGATGGGAGAGCATACACGTACAACTCCATATTTACTCAAACAATTTTAAACTAAACAAATAATTAAAACAACTTAAAAAAACTTTGTAGTGTCTTCAATTTTAAAGCACTAAATGAAATATGTGGTGGTGTTATTTTAGCCCTTTGGATTTAAGTTGTGGACTTTCAAAGAACAATCAAAACATTTAACACAAACATGCAAACCTTTATTTTTAAACCTAAAGTGAAATGTATAATTCATTTTAAATACATACCAAAAAATGTGTGAAAGAACTAATTAAGTTTGTTTTGAGTATTTTTCAAATGGGCCCTTCAAGAAAAAGGTCAGCACTTTGTTTAGCCTTGGAGTTTATTTATCAAATGAGACAAGCAATCTTGAAGGGCAAAATCTGTTGACCCAAAGGCAAAAATTTAAGAAATAAAACATGTTAGGTTAGATAAAGGTTACAAAAAATCTCAATAAAAATCTCAAAAATTAAAATAAACCTATGAAACATGTAAATAACAAGTTAAAAGGTTAAAACAAAGAAAATCAAACACATAAAACATAAAAACATACAGTTAGTATTTTAATCATAACTTTTAAAATATACATCCATTTGTCACAAAATATTTTTAGATTATTTATAAGTTTAATTCACACATATCTAAAAAAAATTAGATCAACATAGTGAACAATAAAAAAATTATTAGCTCTATACGAGCTATTTTTACCATAAAATTAGAAAATAAAAAGTGACAATCACTAAAAGAGTCATAACTTCTAAACTCAAAATTAGATTTAAATGAATTTTGAGATAATTAGGATGAAACAAAATAAAATAACTTATCAAAATTTTTTAAAAATATAATAAATAGATTAAAAATAAGATATATTTTAAAAGTTATTTTTGTTCAAACATGTGGGGTGCACAATTATCTCCCATCGAACGTGTCATTTGTGATCTAAAATTTTTTAACTTAAAGGAAGAGTTTAGTATAAATTTAGTCTCAAAAAAAATGAAAAATAAAATCACTAACAATATAATAAATATTAGGCATGATCATGGGAGGAGCATAATGAATAAATTAAATGAGAACTCAATAAAACATGGAAAGAAATGAGAAATTTAAACTTAAAAACACAAATTGCTTACCAAATCCTTGATAGATCTAAATGATAATTTAGTTGGCTTGCTTATTTTATGAATAAGAAGTATTCATCAATGACATATGTCTAATTTCATCTCCTTTATGCACCATTATTAAATTAATGGCTTGATTGATGGCTTGATGACTTGATTGATTCAATGGCTTGATGGCTTTGGCTCAATTTTGGCATTATAACACTAAGCTTTTACCTTCATGAATCTATTCCTATATTATAACTCTACTTTGATATAGCTCTCTAAATTAAGACCTCTAAACTTTATTTTATATGCTTTCAAATTCTTCGAAATAGGTTAAATCTAACCATGATTGAGTTTATTAATTTTGGTTGAGTTTGGCATATTCTTAGGGTATTCTTTTAGATATTTTCTAAAAGCGACAACTCATAAAGGTAATGAGTGTATTTTAGGATGTTCTAAGATTCTCTTTTTTATTTTTAGTAATTTATTTAATTGATTTATTAGCTCATGGGTAAATTTAATTAAGATTTGAAATTGATTTAATTTGCTAATTAATTTTGATTAAGGTGTGCAAGTTAATTGATTCTTTTTAGGTATTTAGTAATTTGTTTGATTTTGATTAATTTAATAGGTGTATTTTTATTGTTTAATTTATTTAATAGGCCAAATTGATTTAATGTAAGGTTATAAAGCCAAATTTGATACTAATAAAAATTCTTAGGTTAAATGTTTGATAATTGATAAAAATTAGTATAATAGTCTGATGCAAAGCTATTGGTGGCCAAATTGACATGTTCCAAAACATGGTCAGTATAATAGGCATGCAAAGTAAAGAGAGTTAGAGCTTGGTTATATTTTACTCAAAGAAAACCAAAAAAACACCATAGTCGATAAAATTAAAAAAGGCAAGTTCAAGCCTAATTGGATAGGACCTTATGTGATTGTTACTAACTATGGTTATTGAGATTATAAAATGGCTATGTCAGAAGGAGATAAATTTGATGAACCCATGAACATAATACATATCTAGCATTAGTTTCTAAAGAGACCTAAGGTATTATCTATGAGGATCATTTAAATTATACTGTAATATCACCTTCTTTATACTGTATCATATACCATTCCACTCATACCTTCCTTATTTAACCAAAAAAATTTACCCTCCCTTACCCACCCTTTTTTACCTTTGTTTTGGTCCATTGGTACTTCAATTACCTTTGGTGATTTGATTCAAATGACTTTTTAGTGGTTAATTTAGTCTTGTAATTTTTTGAACACATTCTTTCAAATAGAGATAGTATCTTGGGGTAGTATGATAGTGGTTTGGTAATTTCTTTATTCATTGTTCTCACATTCTATCTCATTTATTATGCTACTAAATATAACTATCTTTGGTAAAATTAGTATAACATACCCTTTATGTTGTTTCTTATAGCCTAGGAGTAACCCATTTTACCCATATTTCCACCTCAATATTCCATATATTATCATTTACCTATTCATGAACATGTTGTTACCTTACCAGATTCTTTGTTGTAGGGTGAAACTACATTAACTTGAGGTCCTTCAGGATTATGTAGGTAGTGATCAATTTAAATTGAGGTTAGTTTGGTCACCCCTTTTGCCACACTCTCACCATTTTATGAGCATTTTAAATAAACACTCTCACTATTTTTTGAATCACTTTTGTGTACATTATGAATATGAAATAAATGTATCAATGAACCCCTTATTCTAATAATCTAACCATTATGTTAACATTTTAAGTATCACTCTCATCATTTTATGAGAAACCTAAGCTAAGCTCTCATAATTTTATGAGTTAACCTATTTTGTGTCTCATAATTCTCCATTAAGTTGAGATGCCTAGAAAAACCCAAAAACATGGATATATGTCATTCATATTGTATTTGTGCCATTCAAGATGTGCATCTTCTAGTTCATAGGTATAAATGAAGCATTCACTTAGATATCATCATGACCATTTCCATTTGCCTCTTTCATTTTTTAATCATATTTCATCCTATTTCTAGAAGAACTACATTCAGCCTGAATTTCATGTTAGACCTTATGTCCATAGGATTATATAGGTATCATCCATTTAACTAGCACATTTGGAGTCAACTCAATTGATTTCAATTATTAATTTCATTGACCATTCTCTTGGATCATTCCTTCCTCTAGGTTTGTCTCTAAAATTTTCTCACCATTTTTTGAATTATTCATGTTCTCTCCATTTTTTGAGTCATAGACCTCTCATGATCTCATCATTTTGTGATTTATTCATTCTCTCACTAATTTACAATCTTATTCTTATTTAAAACATTAGATTTAATGATCGTTATGAATAAATTTCATTTGTGAGAATTTGTCCCATCTTTTAGTGTGCTTTTAGCATAAACCATGCTCTCATGGTTTCCTAAATTTTTTGTGTATGATACTTTCATAATTATGAGTGTCACCTTCTTTTTACTCTACGCACTCACCATTTTTATATCTCATTCCTGCTTTATTCTATTAGCAATTTATCTTGATTATCTTTCATTTTATTCTATCCCACATCCTATTAGAACTATATTTGCCGTAAAGTTCATGTTGAACCTCATGTCCATGGGACTATGTAGGCAACATCCACTTGCCTAGTGCTTCTAGAGTCAACTCAACCATCCCTTAATATTTCTTCTATTCACCCCAAATTTTCTAATGTCCTTGTTCTCTATAGCTTAAGGGAAACCTTTATCATCCTACCTTCATAATTGTTCTCTATGGCCTAGGGGAAACCTTTTATGCCAAGTGTAACACTTCTATTACACATGCACAAATAGTTATATTAGTTATTTGTTTGTAATTATTGTGGTTTAGTTGTTTGTTCATTTTAATTTTTTTGATTTAGATTTGTGTGTTTATTTATGTTAGATTATTTACTTTTTTTTCATTTCTTTAGATTAATTGTTCATTTAATTACATTAGATTAGTTATTTGTTTTATTTGCCTTAGATTAGTTGTTTGTTTATTTGATTTAGGTTGGTTATTAGTCATTTTGTTTGATTTAGATTAATTTTTTGAATTAGATTAGTTGTTTCTTCAATGTGCATTATTTTAGGTTGTTTATTGCTCTTGCATGAATTTAATTGTTTATTGCATTGCTTTAGCTTGTTTGTTTATGTTATTTGCCTTGATTTTGTTGTTAGCTTCATTTATTATAATTAGTTTATTTGTATTTAAAAAAAATATCTTG
Source organism: Torreya grandis (assembly GCA_037957365.1). NCBI lineage: Eukaryota > Viridiplantae > Streptophyta > Pinopsida > Cupressales > Taxaceae > Torreya > Torreya grandis. Next base: position 2,281,063 of record JARHVA010000839.1, read on the forward strand.
CATTAGTTTTTGAGTTTGTTTGTTTATTAGTTTTGTTAATATTAATTGGTTGATAACTAACATTGTTATTCTCATTAGTGTTTTGGTTGTTTTTATTAGGTTGTTTGTTTATTGTTTCTTTCTTTATTTGTTAATTTACCTTAATTAGTTGTTTACTAGCTTCTTTTTCTTTGATTGTGCCTTTATTTTTTATCAATTACCATAGGCCTATTACATTTTATTTTCACTTGAATCTATACTACCCATATATTTTACTTAAGTTATGAATGTTTGTATGTATTCTTACACTTGGTTTATTTGTCTTATATTTATACTTGGGATTTAATTTTTCATATCTTAAATCTAATCTATTTATATTTGCATTTAAATTAATTTTTAAATTTCTTAGGATATATATTGTCATTATAGTTGACTATAACTATGATGCATAATATCATAAGCTATATCAAAAATCAAGCTAATGGATCTATCAAATAATGCAGTGGGCAGTACTTCTCTATGTTCATAATTGGCATCTCCCAAAAAAAATCCAAAACACATAAGTGACTAAATCACCATTATTATACTATGTGTTAATACATACATGCATCTATAAATAATCATATATATAAGTCATTTTAACATAAGTAGATAAACATAGTGCAGCATCTGATATGCATGGCAATAGAGTAAATGAAAAAACATACATGTTTAAATGAAAATAAGCATACACAATTCTAAATCATCATAGTTAAGCATGAGATCAACATAATAATAAATAGAGCATCACATACATCAAAAGAATAATAGTCCATGTACAATGTCCTTTGAGGACCAAATATGAATATCAATGTATCTCATAAAATAATATCATATACATCATGAATATATATATATATATATATATATATATATATATATATATATATATATATCATAATGCCAAAATACAAAAATATTCCAAAGAGATTTAAAAATTATCTCTGACTTTGCATGTCCATAGGTCATGTAAGAGGTGGTGGAGGTGGTTCTAGTGGTGACATTGGTCATGGATGTTGAAATGACTAACCAGAGGTAGTTTTCTCATGTGTCCTAGTCCTAGACCAATATGACCTATTGCCACCTCTTTATGCATCCCATACCTCCAATGTATTTATTTATTGATCCTTAGGGATGGTGGTCTCATATACCATGAAATAGTAGGATGCCTCATCCTTAGCCTGAAGGCTCTCAAGTATCATCTCTAAAAATCATGCATGTGTGTTGGCTCTATGAACCTCATCTTTCTCACACTATATCCTTTATACATCTACTAGGGGTTGATCCCTATCTAATATAGCATGATCTCATTCTACCTATATCTATACCATCCATACGACATTTTCCTTTAGTTGGTTAATATCCAACTAAAGGGTAGTCATGTCCTCATCCCTAATATCCATTATAGCTTGTAAATCATTCACTCTCCTCTCCAAACCATAGATCTCACCTACCTCTCTCATAATCTCCTCCAAAATAACCCCATCCATAGTCACCCTAGCTGCATTTGATGTCTTTACCTATCCTGGATCAATAGATGTACATGTTATACCTATATATCTTGGATATACCATCATAGCTTGGGAATCATCCCCTTTGTCATCCACTTCATCATCACCCTCATCATCATCACCCTCAACCCTACTATTGTACCAATTATTACCATTATCACTAACCCTATTACTCATCTTAGCCTCAACCTCATCCACATCCATCGGCCCTTGACCTTATACCTATCCAACTTATACTTCTAGATATCTATGTATTTTTAGCCTCAATAGACACACATGTACCCACCAATGTACATACTATGGTTTCATACCTACATCTATTAGGCCTCCTATGTAGGTCCATGGAACCATTGGAGTTGTCCCATAATTAATTATAGTTGTACTCCTTAGAATCACTGGAGTAGTGAAACAAATCTCTCTATTAGCATGTGTAAACCACATCATCTCCTTAGGAACATCATATATAATGCCAAGTTATTGTGATACCTAATATGGCCAATACTCCTCAATAATATGAGTCTATCTTAGTAAGCATATAGTTGTCATAAATTTATTTTACAATCTATCTCATGACCACACAAGTTGGTATGGAAGATAATGCCAACAAACTAATAAATTGATCATCAACTCATCAAACATCCACATGTAATGGTATATCTAGTTATGATGTTCAACTATGGCCCTACATATCTAAGCCTAGCCATAAGCCAATGGCTCCTGAGGGTTCTAACCCATCTTTGATTGATTGGGTGCTCTATGGATATATGCTCCCAACCCTAAATATGTATTATCATAGAGGCTTTATTTCTCTAGCCTCCTTGATAGGCCACCATGTGTAAATCTTTGTACAACTAGGCAAAAATTATTTCTTCCCAAGTAAATATAGTCACATCATCCATAATTTATCAAATGACTCCACCTAAAACCATGTGAAATAAGTGGATGCTCTTATCAAATAGTAATATGTTTCTAAAAATGGCCATTAGTAAGACAACCTCCCTATTTAATAATACTAGTGGTGAGGGGTCCCCTATAGCTAGGTCATTTGGATCCAAGTCTATATATATTTTTAAAAGATCAATGTCAACCTTCTTATGTACCATGGGAATATATAAAAATATTGTAAAGTCATTTAGCACTACCTACTATTATGTTGGATTTGTCTAGAATAATCTACGACCTCTCATAGGTATTTTGAGGATCTACCAGGTATCCTCAAGCATAATTATGGCCTTCCCTATTGGAAAGTGGAATGTAGAAGTCCCTAAGTACCACCACTCCACCAAAGCACTCAGGTATGCAAAATCTTCCAAAATCATAGGCATATATGCATTGTCATATAAATTTAGAGCCTACGAGAATATAAATACATCCATTGTCTATATCCATAGTGTCTACAAACAATGAGTATGCCACTCCTACACCATTAGTATCATGAGTTATTCCTACACATAGATAGATTAGCATCAAACTATATCTATGTTGTTATCTATATTATGCCTACCATATGAGACTTATTTTCTCCTCTCTCTCTTATAGGTTAGACTCATTTTGGGTCCCTTAAATAATATATTTTTCCTTTTAGAGTGAATTCACCATTTTCCCAAATGGAAAAGTCATTGTTTTAGCATTTTCTACCATTTTTAGGTGAAATTGCCATTTTCCTTTTACAAAAATGGTGACTTTACCTAAAAATGGGAAAAAAACACTATTTTGGCTTTTTCCACTATGTTTTGGTGATATCATCATTTTCAAAAATGGTGACTTCATGCAAAGCCATCAATTTTATCTATAAAGCCATCATTTTCCCTTCCACAAAAATGGTGACTTTATAAGTTTTAGTCTTAAAATTAGAATTAAATGCACTTAAAGACTAAAATAAGGTCACTTAATGGAGGTTCATCATGTGGTAGCCACCTATGATCTCTCACTCAATTGCTCACATGCCTTTGTCCTCATTTGTGCACCATTTCTCATTATTTTTTATCACAAGGTTAGATCTCTAAATTTTTAAAGGGTTCAGGTCAAAATGACCCCATGTGGATAATATATAGCTTGAAAAATTAATTTTTCACCACCCCCATGGCCTAAATTTTCTTTTCATTCATTCTAAGAACTCTTATTTTGGACTCCATGGTCCATTTTTTGTGCCATTCAATTCTATAGTCATTATCTTTTGACCTGACAGTGTTATTAGGTCTTTTAGAGACCTATTTAATAGTGTTATTTTTTATACCTATCCCATGATAGTTCAAATGTGAATCTTCATACTAGCCAATTCTCTAGATTCATGTTATTATTTTGTGTTAGTTAATCATCACTCTATTTATAGATTTACTGCATGAGCTCCCTTTGCCAATTTTCCCAAATACAGCATATTATTTTTTGATTGATTACCATTATATATTTCCCTATTAGGGTATACTCAATTTTATGATGCTCTATCCACCTTATTATATAGCATTTTCATTGTATTAATTATTATAACCACCTTTGGGTAAATCATTATTTTTTGACCTATCTACCCTAATAGGGCATTTTTACTATGTTAATGATTATAAATACTTTTGATAAAATCATTATTTCAATCCATCTAACCTCCTAGGGTAAATAATTATATGACTTATTATAATTGCCTTTGGGAAAATCAATATTTCAACCCCTATTACCTTTAGATCATGTGATTTTATTCTTTTTTATGGAACATTCAATGACTCTATTTTCTACCCAATCGCTTGAGGGGGCATCCAGCGTTCATCCATGCCCTTTGGGGTATTAACCAGGGCATAAATTAAATTTTCATTCTTTGAAAATACGTTACTATGCCTATGTCTTGCACCTCCTTCCTAAATAAGGGTAAATTGTAGACACCTTATTTTAGCCATAACCACGTTCTAACCAGACTTCAGATTGATTTATAACAAATAATGTGAATTAAGTCTAGGAATCACTAAATGTTCTAATTTTATCCACACATTAGACATTAGTGCCCAAAATCATGTTGATGCATCCCTATTTGTGTTATTATCATGTACACAATAGTAACCTCCCATGGATTCATCTGAATTCAAATTGTGACCTAGTAATTTAATAAATTGGCCTTTGGACCCATTAATAGGGGAAAATAACTAATTCATAAAATTTCAAACCCCTAAGAAGAACAAATTAACTAAACAAATACAATTAACTTCTCAAGTGAAAATTAATAATATGATTCTATCTCAAGAAGCATCTAATAGTCATAAAGCTATTGTAACATATATCTCATGACCACTAAAGTAGGTATAGAAGATAAGGTCACCAAATTAAAAACTTGGTTATTAACTCATTAAACATCCATAGGTAATGGTATATCTTGTTATAATGTCCCTTGTAGCCTACACCTGTCTAATCCTAGTCATAAGCCAATGGCTCCTCAGGGTCTTTGGCCTATCTTTGATCAGTTAGGAACTCTATGGCTATATACTCCCAACCCTAAATCTATATTAGCATATAATTTTTGATGTTTTAGCCTCCTTGGTAGGCCACCATGTGTAAATATTTATATAATGGGGCTAAAATTATTGGCCCCTAAGCAAATATAGTCATATCATCCATCATCAATCAGATGACTCCACCTAGGCCCATGTTAAATAAGTTTCCACTCTTATCATTCAAAAATATGTTACAAATAATGGCCATCAGTACAAAAACCTCCCTATTGATCAATGCTAGTGGTGAGGGGTCCCCTAGAGCTAGGTCATCTAGTTGTAATTATGTATAGGTCTTTAAGAGATCAATATCAACCTTCCTATGTACCATGGGAATATCTAAGAAGCATGTGAAGTCATATATCACCACATTTTATTATGTTAGATCTATCCAAAATAATATACAATCTCTCATAGGTAGCTTGACAATTATCTAGGTATCCTCAAGCATAATTGTCGCCTCCCTTATCAACAGGTGGAATATAAAAGCCTCTGAGTACCACCACTCCCTCAAATCATGTAGGTGTGCTCAATATTATTAGATCATAGGTATTTATGTAATGCCATATTAATATAGGTCCTAAAGGAATGAAACTACATCCACTATCCATATCTCTAGTTTTCATAAACACTGATATTACCAGTCTTGCATCATCAGTATCATGAGCTACTTTTGCACACATAGATAGATTATCATCAAACTATATATATATATATATATATATATATATATATATATATATATATATTGTTGTGTAGCCTATACCTACCCTACTAGACCTATTTTCCCCTATTTCTTAGAGGTTAGACTCCTTTTGGGTCCCTTAATCAACTATTTTTCCTTTTAGAGTGAAGTCACCATTTCCCCAAATGGGGAAGTCATCATTTTGGTAGTTTCTACCATTTTTAGGTTAAATCACCATTTTATTTTTTTACAAAAATGGTGACTTCACCTAAAAATGGGAATAATCACCATTTTGTATTTTTACACTATGTTTTAACAATATCATCATTTTCAAAAATGGTGACTTCATGCTAAGTCATTGATTTTCTCTATAAAGCCACCATTTTCCCTTCCATGAAAATAGTGACTTTATAAGTTTTAGTCCTAAAACTAAAATTAAAATCATAATAAATGCACTTCAATACTAAATTAAGGTCACTGAATATAGGTATATCATGTGGCAGTTGCCTATGCTCTCTCACTTCATTGCACACATGCCTTTGTCCTTGTTTGTGTGCCATTTTTCCTCATTTTTTCCTCACAAGGTCAGATCTCCAAATTTTTAAAGGGTTTGGGTGAAAATGACCCCATGGTTTGAATTAATAGATTGTAAAATTTATTTTTCACCCCCCCATGGCCAAAAGTTTCATGTTTTTTATTCTAAGAACTCTTATTTTAGACTCCATGGTCTATTTTTCATATCATTTTTTAGTATTGTCATTGATGTCAAAGGTGCATCTTTTATGAGGTTGATGCCATTAAGAGAGTAAGCCTAATTATGGAATTATTGAGAGTGTTTTCATTGAGGGATGTTTAATAATGTTGTCATGAAAGATAATTTGTAGGAATAAGAGATAATTTGAAGGAAACTAGTGCCTTATGGTTGCATGAAGGTACAGGTCATTGATGTCAAAGTTGCATAGTTAGCCTAGTCATGAGCCTAGTCATGACATGATGAGGTATGTGGATAAAAATTAATGAACACAAGAATGTGAAGTATGTATGTCACTATTTTAGCATGTACATGAGGCATTGGTATACTCATAAGATTTTTAGGGTGAATTTATAAATGTAGGACCCTTAGACTAAGCCAACATTGAGACCTCTCTTAGACCCTACTTGGCCTAATGAGGTATGAAGATCAGTTTTTAAGATAATTTTTCATATGTGAGCATATAAAGAGTTAATATATGTTTTTTTAAGCATGCTCACAAAGTTTTAGGTCATGGTTTGAAATGAATTGTAAGAAACACTATTTTAGGCCTTCTCAAGTTCATAGAATGAGGTATCAAGACCTGAAAAACACCTTTAGATGTTCATTGGAATGTGTAACCTCTACATGTGAACCTAATATATTAAGTATAGATGGGAAAGTTTCTTATATAATATATTTAGGCATTATTTTTGGATTTAAGGGATAGTCCTTTATGAATAATTGGTAACAGCAAAACATATGTTAAACCTCCCTAAAACCCTAATAAGGACCCAATATGGAATATATTGTTAAAAATATCCTATAATTGTCTTATATTCATATAAAAATTATTAAATCATGTATTAAACTCTATAATGTACCTCCAAGTGGTGGTGGTTAGTCAGATGAGAGAGAAAACGCATAGATATAGGCTTATTTGTCAATAAGTTATTATAGCTCTCAAAAGTTGCATTGGTCAAGGAAATAAAATGGATTGAAGAAGAATATAGATACTCATAATTCATTCCCATGATTGTTTTTATATATTTTACACCCTTAAAATATGTTAAAATATTATTCCAAGTTAGCCAATCATAGACAGACCTAATGGTGTGAACAGTGCAAAACCCAAGTAGAAATGAGAAGATGGAATTGAGGGTATAATCATGTCAAATTAATGAAATAAATTACATGAATATTTTATTCATTAATTTTAATTCATTTTAATTTTTTTAAGATGGTTTGGAGGTCAGTGAATATGGTGAAAAATTTGCTCACAAGTTAACCTATTTGGTTCAGATAAGATAGTGTGATATTAGGTCACAAAATTGGTCTGCAAGACCAATATTTTCCATTAATCCATATGATATTTCTATCTAATTTTATCCTAGTGATATCATAGGATCATATACATGCATAAATATTCATGAAAACTGTATACACAGGTGTTGGAGGTCTAAGTCATCATGACTGGTCTTTAAGGTAAATTCACAGTTCTGAGTGAGTAAGTTGGAGATATGTTCTTGAGTCTTTATCTCTATATTTAAAGTGTTACAAAAAATATGTGATGACCTTTAGGTCATTAATAATCTATATACATGTTTTTTTTTATAATTCAATAGATTAAGGCTATTTTAAACCTCATTTTATAAGATAGACTTTTAAGGTATACAGGCCTAATATGACAATTTGTCCTAAAAGAGATTTCATGGTATGAATGAAAGATAAATGTCTAATAAAATATATATGAGATCAATATATGTATTATGATAAGTTATTTAATGATTTTAAATTGTTATATAAATCCATCTGGGCCCAATAGGGTGAAGATTTGGCACTAAGAAGATAGACCTAATGCAATTAGGTCTCCATATGACCTAAAAGAGAAATGAGGCCTAATTAAGTTTTTTTTTTACCATAATGGGTCCAAATTTAAGTTGAATCATTTTAATGAGATTTTGTAATACTATTCTATGGTTTACTTAAGAGGTTGAAAGTGTGTGTCTAACCAAGTGGTGTGTGACCATGAGAATGGTATATATACAAGGTAGTTTTGAGCATTTTAGAATTAAGCAATTTAAAACAAATTAAATATTTATTAGAGAGTATAAAAAGGAATTTAAATGATACCATAATAACAAATCAAAAATTTGATGATGTGGTTGAGTTAGGGTTGATTCACTTAGGGAGTTGGTGTTTCCTTGCAAGTAGGTGCTTGAATTCATTAGGGTTGGTGCTCCATGTTGAGATGGTGATCAACAAAATTTTATCTTTTGAATTATATGATTTTAATGTATTTAAAAGTATCATAGTGTTTTTTATTATCCAAAAGGGTTTCCCACTCATATATGTGTTCTATGTGTTACACTATTGTTTCATGCTCATATGATTGGCTCTTTATGTATTATTATATCATTATATTGCTTTAATGGTTAAAAGAATGTTAAAGTACATTTTAATGAAAGTTTTTAATTATTGATTCACCCCTCTCTCAGTGATTATGATTTTAATAATTGGTATCAAAAATAGGACCTTTGAATCAGGCTTAATATCTTTAAGGAGATCCTAGAATCATAAGCATGTCTAGTCATCAAGAACAAGGAGTTTTCTCAATTAATAAGGATCATCTCTTCAATAAGACTAACTATGAATTTTGTAGCATTAGAATGATTAACTATCTAATGTTCTCAAGCTATGATATATGGAAATATGTTATTGATGGATTCACTTGACCTTCTACACCACAAATGATGCAACAATCAAGAAGGAAAGTGAGAACAACTATAAGGCAAGGAATGCAATCCTATGTGATCTTTTAGAAGTAGAATTTTTCAATGTCATGCATTATGATATAGCCAAAGGGATATGGGAAAATTTTTTAACTATCTATGAAGGAGACACCAAAGTTAAGTTAGCAAATTTATAGACTTATTAAACATAGTTTGAAAGTTTGAGAATGAAAGAGGATGAAAACATTGCATCTTATCTATTAAAAGTAGATGAAGTGGTAAATGTCATCATAGGTCTAAGAGATAATTTATAATAATTAACATTAATACAAAAGGTAATAAGATCCCTAAATTATAAGTTTGATTCAAAAATTTTGTAGTAGAGGAGATCAAATATCTTAACACACTATAGATGGATGAGCTTCATTGCATCTTGACTGCCTATGAAATGAGAACAAATGATGGAAGACTTTCTAAGAATGAATCTGCATTCAAAGTTTAGAATAAGTCACAAAGTAAGAAGGCCAAGGATGATGTTGACATAGACATTGATGATGACAATATAGAAGCCATGTTTATCAAAAAACTAAGGAAAGGATTAGGTTAATTATAAGGGAAAATTATCATTTAAATGCTTCAACTTTGGTAAGATTGGTCACTTTGCCTCTAAATAACCTAACAATGATAAAACTAAGCCTGATGGAGAACATGATGATCATCATGGTGATGATAAGAATATATATAATCCTTACAAGATAAAAAAGTATTTCAGGAAGTATGAAGGCAAGAAAAGATCATTCAAGAACAAGAGAAGTCTTTATACCAAATAAGATAGTAGCTCATTAGATGTAAGTGACACTAGTACATCTAATAGTGATGATGATAGTAATTACCATGATAGTAATGAAACCTTATTCATGACTATATAAATATAAAATGAGGCTTAATCAAAAGGGAAAATCCTTATAGATGATGATGAATAATATAAATAAAAGGTTGAAGTGAATATTGAGTCAGAATTAGTGAGTTCTCTAAAAGAGTTAAGGTTCTAAAGAAGGAATCATTAGAAACTAAGATCATTGGTCAAGAATTATGAGGATTAAATCAATATCTTTAAATAGATACTAATAAATAACACTAATTAATATGAGGAAATCATCAACCAGTTGGAAACTCATATTGAAATTGTCACTGCAAATCTTAGGACCAAGGAGGAAGAATGAATTAAGTTTGGAGTTCAAATGGAGTTCTTGAAGGTATAATTGGATCAAGTAATAGTGAAGTTAAAGATACATCAAAAATTTGAAAAGAGTATTTAAGTTCTTGGTGATATTTTAAGTATTCAAAGGTCTCTACATGACAAGAAAAGTCTTGGGTTCAAACAAGACCAAATGAGAACAAGGAGAGTCAAACCTCAAATACCTATGCAAAAGCTCTCAAATCTGATACTCAAGTTGATCATCAACAACTTAAGAAGAACATGAATCCTTCAAAAGATAACAAAGGTAGATGTGTATCATTAAAACTCAAATATACAAGGTATGTTAATTTATTCAATAGTTACTATTTCTCATGTAATCAATATATACATAGAGCTATGGATTGTAAACACTATGCAAGAATCAATTCCTCATGGAGGAATGGGTTTAATATCCATTACAATAGTATAAGTATAATACTATGCTATAATTATGATCAAATAAGAAACATTTCAAGGGAATACAAGATGAGTCAAATGAGGAAAGTAAGTTAAGACAAAATGGTATATTATCATACCATTGAGAAGTGGATCAAGAAACTATATCTTATGCACAAGGTGAAGGAGGAGGAGAAGACTAAAGATGAAGAATTTATTATAGCTCAAACTACTTTTCAAATATAATACTAAGGCTTGAAATTGTATATGGATAATGGTTGCTAAAGTCACATGATAGGGAACAAGATCAAGTTCATCTCATTGAAGAATAATATTGCAGGAATAGTGAGATTTGGAGACAACACAACTACCAATATAGTTGGTAAGGGTATCTTAAGTTTGGAAAATGGGAAGAATAAGGCATAAAATATATTTTATGTGGAAGGCTTGAAACATAATCTAGTTATTTTAAGTCAAATGTGCAACGAAGAACACACACTAACCTTTCATGACAGAGGGTGTGAGATAAGGAGAGCCAAGTCAAGAAGGTTAATTGCTAATGCTAAGAGAATTGATACCAATCTATATGTCTTAAATGAGATCAAGAAGGAGAGATGATTTATGAGAAATATGGATGAAATTTGGTTATGGCACAAAAGGTTAGGCCACCTAAACTTTGATAATCTGGTCAATATAAGTACTAATAAGTCTATGAATAACATTCCTAAGATCACCAAACCAACAAACATACTTTACAAGGCATGTCATTATGGTAATAAATCTAAAATAAGGTTCAAGTCCAAGGAATAATCTACTAAAATACCTTTGGATTTAATACACACTGATCTCTATGGCCCTAAAATAATCTTAAGTATTCAAGGAGATAACTACTTCATGCTACTCATAGATGACTACACAAAAATGACTTGGGTAGCATTCTTGAAAAAAAAGATAGAAGCTCTTGACAAGTTCAAGGCATTTAAGTCCCTTGTTGAGAATAAGAAGAATAGAAATATCAAGTGCCTAAGATTTGATAGAGGAGTAGAGTTTGTTCTAATGAGTTTGATGACTTCTATGAGGTCCTTGGAATCAAAAAATAGTTCTCATCAGCTAGGACACCTCAGTAGAATGGGGTAGTAGAAATAAAGAATAGTATAATTCAAGAGATGGTAAGAACTATGATAAATGAGTTTAAATTATTTGATGGATATTGGAGAGAGGTAGTGAGAACTGAAATCTATATTTTTAATAGAGGATAGATAAGGACTAATGGCAATAATACCCCTTATGAACTATGGAAAGATAGACCTGATAATGTGGAACACCTTAGAGTGTTTGGGAGAAGATGTTTCATCAAAAGATATGAGGAAGACTTAGGTAAGTTTTATTCCATGTCTAATGAAGGTATATTCTTGAGATATTCATTAGTGAGCTCATCTTAAGATGTTATAACAAGAGGTTATAGAAGATAGTGAAAATCACCAATGTGAAGATTGATGAGATAAGGAAATCACACTCATAGTCAAAGGATACATCAAAGAATATTAACTTAAATAATGAAAAGGAAACAATAGAGGTTGATGAGGAAGAAGAAGAATGTTAGGAAAGACAAAACTCAAAAGGCCCCTCAAGATAGGTTCAAATAAATCAGCTTGAATCACAAATCATTAACAACTAAGATGTAGGTATGCAAACAAGGAGAAGATTGGAAGTAACTTAAATCAAGAGAATGTTTTTCTGTTATCTAAGATTGAACCTAAGAACCTTATATAATCAATCAAAGACAAGTTTTGGATAGGTGTTTTGAATGAGGAGTTAGACCAAATAGAGAAGAATGAGACTTGGGAACTATTTTCTAGGCTTAAAAACAATAATGTCAATGAAACAAAATGGGTGTTTAGAAACAAGTTGAATGAATATGGTGAACTCACTAGGAACAAGGCAAGATGGTATATAAGGGATAATCAAAAGTTTAATGGGTAGAGTTTGAGGATACCTTTGCACTAGTGGAGAGATTGGAGGCCATCAGATTGTTTTTAGCATATGTAGGATTCAAAGGGTTCATGTTGTACTAGATAGATGTCAAATCTACCTTTTTGAATGGAAACTTGGAAGAAGAGGTATACATATATCAACCTAAGGTTTTTTCACTATCAGGTAACAAGGACTATGTTTGCATATTGAAAAAGGCTCTTTAGAGTCTAATCAATATCCTAGAGGTTGATATGTTAGATTGGATAGGTCTTTATAGGATCAAGGATTCAAAAGAGGATTTACAGATAGTAATATGTACTTAAAGATAGAACATGACCATCAATTGATCATAGTTGTCTATGTGGATGACATTGTCTTTCGTGGAAAAAATGAGAACATGAACAAGGCCTTTATAGAGGTGATGAAGAAGGAGTTTGAGATGTTTATGTTGGGATAACTATCATTCTTTCTTGGGTTGAAACTCATTCAATATAAAAAAAAGGTATATTCATTTCACAAGCCAAGTACATAGGATAAATGTTAAATAAGTTTGAGATGGAATATTTCAAGGTAGTTAGTACACATATGATCATAGGGTGTAAGTTGAGAAAGGAAGATGAGTCTCCAAAGGTTAATCAGACATCATATAGGTCAATGATTGAAAGTTTTCTATACACCACTAACTCTAGACCTGACATTATACAAGTAGTAGGTCATGTTGGAAGGTTTTAGGTAAATCTAAAGTAAATTCATTTGCAATTATTCAAAAATATACTCACATATCTCAAGGGGACTATGGATTTTGGGTTTTGGTATCCAAAGAGCAAAGAGTTCAATTTGATAGCCTATATAGATGAAAACTAGGTAAGAAGTATAGATGATAGAAAGATTACTAGATGAGGAGATTTCTTCTTAGGTGGATGCCTAGTTTCATAGATAATCAAGAATCAACCATTAGCAGCATTATCCACTTGTGAATCTAAGTACATTTCAGCAGCTTCATGTTGCACTCAGGTCCTATAGATGAGATAGACCTTTAAAAACTACATGGTGTAATTTGATAGTCCTAGCCCTATCTATTGTGGTAATACAAGTGTTATAAACATTTTAAATAACCCTATCATGCATTTAAAGACCAAGAAAATTCCTATCAATTATCATTTCCTAAGAGAAGAGTTAAGTGAAGTGTTGGCCTTTTTGGCTCACATATCAAGTTTTGCCTACAAATGGAGAGAGAAGTCTAGCAGGGTCCTAATTGAAGAAAGACCAAATGGTTTAGAGACAGGTCTAGAGTGGAAAATGGAGGGTTCTCAAGCAGGTTCCATTATGAAACCAGGTAGATCAAAGGTCAAGGATAAGTTTCAAAATAATTAGAAAGTCATTTGACCATTCAAGTCTAATCATAAGTTCAAAAGAGCTTATAGGCTTTAAAAAGGCTAAGTGCAAAACCCTTTTTTTGGCTAAGTCCTTGGGAAATATTTCAAGGTTTATTTTGGCTAAGTGTTAGAATTATTTTGAAAAAATTATCCAAGATAATTTTCATAAAAATAAAATTATTTCAAAGAATTTATCTTAAAGGCAAAAGGTTAAGTTCAATTTTTTTTTAAACATTTTGTTCAAAATAGAAAAGCCATAGACTTAATTCTTTCAAGGAAAGTGGCCAAGCAAAAATCCCAACGAGTAAAATTATTTCAAACATATTGTTCACAGAAAAAAGGAGTTAAGTACATTTATGTCAAGAAAATTATCTAAGAAATTTTTTCCAAAGACCTATTTCTTTTGAACATTTTCTCCATAGAAAGTGTCCTTTACAAAAATCCCAAAGACAAAGTACCCAAAATAAAAAGTATAGGGGAGAAATTATTTTAGGTAAATTATCTAATGTAAAAGTTCCAAATAAGTGAATTCTTTTAAGGAAATTTTTTTTACAAAAATATCCTTGAAGACATAATTACATTGGCCAAATTGTTCTAGCAAAGATGATCTAATAAGATGGGGATGTTTATGTAAGTGTCAAATTCAGACCACATCAAGTAACCATTAAAATTAAAATATATAGTAAAGGGCACATGGACATCATTGATGTTCTCACAGACATCAAAATAAATCTCAATAGTCATCCACTAGGGTCTAACTATTGATGGTTGTGTATATGTCATTAACATTCTCATAGATTTCAATTGATGGGTGCATAAATGTTAATTTTAAAACCCATAGAATAGTTGTTTGGATTCAAAAAGTAGGATCAATGGCTAGCATTCAATCATGTAGATTATCTAATGATGCAAGGTCAATTAGTAGGAAAGTGGGCCTAATGAGATCAAATGCTTTTGTTACTTCATACATCTTGATATGATAGAGTGACATGAGTCAAAAGGGTTAAGGATCTTGAGATGCCACCATGTGGCACAAGTGTGGAAGCTGGCAGATTGGTGATAGGATATCAATATCAATGTGTAAATGATAAGTGGCACAAGCACGTGAGTCCTAGTAGAGAATATACAGGTTACTTTCATTCACATCAAGCAGATCAATGGAGTGAGATGAGTCAATAGGTCAATGATCCAAGTCTATTTTTGATGGCCAATCAAATGAAGGCAAGCCCAAGTGACTTAGATCAACTTTGATATGGCATTCTTTAACCTAGGCAAGGTAAATATGAAGGAATCAAGCTCAAATGCAATCCAAAATGGATCTAGGTTGAACTAGAGTGGGGATATTAAGACCAAGCATTAGCATCAAAGCTCTATGGAGGTAAAATAGGTCTTTTATACTTAATATAGACCAACAGGGTGGTAGTTTATTATCAAATTAAGAATATGTAACTATTGAACTTCTTTTGTCAATTAAAACTATACTAAAAGCAATAGTTTGGATTAGTTTTCATCTATAATGGACCCAAGTTTAGTTTCCCATACAAGGGCATATAAATGAGATATGGTGTGGGATTTTCATCCTTCAACACAGTCATAGCTTGATAAACCATCACTAAAAGTATGTATGACATAGCTCTGTCAATTTTGAGATATGAGGATATAGTCCTTATAATGAGTAACAAGTGGTAGATGTTATGAAATATGAGGGTAGATGCATAGACTTCAATAGCTTCATTACCAGAGTTAGTTGTATGAAATTAACCCTTCTCTCCACTCTTGCATGCCATGATAAACTAGTTAGGGGTAATTTAGCACCATGACAAAGCTCTAACAGATTGATCTGATTGTTGTAACTGCATTGATGTTAGAACTTATCTTGAAACAACTTGATCCTACCATAGCAATCATAAGGGAGCATCAGTGAAGGAATAATGTAATTGTGTAATGGATTAAAGTGACCTAGATCAATCAAAAGGCTTGAATGAGCATAAATGTAGAGGTAGTTATAACTATGATTTAAATGGAGTTGTGTTCATTTGATTCCTTTTTAGTGCCAAAATATCTCTCACTTACTTTCCTTTTCTCTATAAATATATCTTTTGAGTTATTATTGAACATCCCTCAGGTTGATATGACTAGACTCTACCAAAATTATATTATGCACTTCTTACAGTAATGAATAGAGCATTTTATAGTTTTTTACTAATCTATGTTTAGTGTTTTATGTTTGTTTGATATGAAAAATGTGGTTGTTATCTTCCCTTTGCAAGTCTAAGCTCAACCTAAGTGCTAGCAACTTTCTTTGCAAGTCATATAATGTGTCTTAGTATTGATCTCTCAAGGATATAATGGATTGTTTAATGTAAGTGTCTTCAACCAAACCTTATTTTCATTGTTCCCTAGGCTAAGTGCATCAAACTAACCCCTATATTAAATACTTTTGCATAGAAACTATAGTAAGCAATGCATTAGCTTCTTTCATAGTCCATTAGTGTGTTAAAGAGTCTGATCCTAAGAGTGGATATGATAAATTCATGGTACATCACCACATATTATAATACTTTTCATTTTATGCAAATCTCTTGACTCTTTTCAATCTAACTTGTTTAGGTCTTAAAAATAAAGGTCCAAGCTATCATATCTGAGGAACTAGCTTCATTAAAATCCCTAGAGGTCTAGTTTAGATATAGGCATTCCATAGCTATAGATCATTCAATAGAGGTCTAGAATTCTTGCAATGATCAAACCAAAACCCAACTATGTTTTTTTATACTATCTAAAGGCTCTCAATTTAGATGTGGCTATGATGATTCAATCCATGGTTGGGAAAACTCTACTTTAAGATTTTGAAGTACTATTTAAGGTTGAAAATTACCTTATACAAGTGGGCAAGTTATCTCCAAGGCCATTAATGCCTCTCTTTCTAGAGATCCATCCTCCTACTCTAACTATTACTCTAGTTCCAGATTCAACAATTTTTTATCAAACTTAAGCTGATCAAACTAAAAAATTGAGGAAGATAGAAATTATTCTCAAAGATGAGACTAATAAGTTGGTTATAATAGAGAGGCAAAAATATCCACTATACATGCCATATCAGAATACTAATCAGAATTATCAGTATAATAGGCCACCCTATCAGTCCAATCAGCAAGGATAAGGGTAGAATCCTCGGTCAAGGTAATACAATCCTAATGTTTTGAGTAATTCTAGAACTATTGTGCCAACTCAAAACAACTATGCTTAGGAAGGGAAATAGAATAAGTAGTGGGATCAAGAAAATAACATGGAAATAGCTCTAACTTGTAAGGTCTCACATCAGTCTTATATGCAGTAGAGTCTAGCTTCTCATCCACATGAAAACTAGTCAAATAAAGAAGCTTCTCTATCAGATGGAGACACTCCTTTATTCACTCAATCAAAAGTTCCAAATCAATAAGGAGGAGAGAATGGTAAAGCACACATTAAATCTACATTTGAAAACTTTCAAGAAGGTGAGGATTCTTTTGAGCACATAGCTGCAAATCAAAGTCAAAATATGTTTGACATTAATAATTCAGTTGCGACCCATAGTGTATCCAAGAAAAGGGCAATTAGTGATGGTTCAGGTCCTGATAAGGCATCCCCTTTTCTTTATCATCCACCATAAAGGACCACCACTCATGAGTTGCCTAAAAATACATCAACTTATTAGGTTCAACATCCAAGGGGTAAGAATGTGAAAGGGCTTTACATTCATCAGTTCACACAACATCTAGGATCCCCTCCTGCTCCTAAATTGTAGTCAAGGATAGTTACTTCTCCACTCAGTATTGTGGATCATATAAAGAAAACTTGTGTATCAATTTCAATGTGGGATACACTTCTAATCCTAGGATAAAAGGAGTATCTACAATAAGATCTTTCAAATCTTAATATCTCAAATAAACCACTTAAAATGAAATGAGTAAGTTTTGTTCTAACCAACTCTAATCTATGTGTTGAGCCTCAATCTCCTAAGGTGACTAAGTCTCCTCCATTCTATATTTTAGTTTTCATGTTCATAATTGTATGATCGATAGTGGGGTTACTACTTCTAGCATTCCTAAATCCATAACTAAAAAACTAGGGCTCAAGTATGAACCTCATGAAAAGAGAGTGTTACAGTTAGATGGTTATCCTACTAAGACTATGGGAATCCTCAAATATTTTAATATTTTACTTGTTTCCTATCTAAATTTCACCATTCCATAAGATATAGCTACTATTTATTTAAATCCATACTTTACACTATGCCTATCCAAAGATTTTACTATTAAAATAGGAGGCTACCATTCTTTAGATTGGTTATACATAGTTTTTAAAACCAAATATGGAACCAAAGTAACTATAAGATCTGAGCCTATTTCAAGATTTCACCTTGAACCATATATGTTAAATACTTCTAATATGAATGTTGGTATTTCAAAAGAAGATGAGGATAATATTAATTAAGGACTTTATAAACCACATTAAGGCATACTGGATCTACTCTTGGATGAGTGCATTGATAATAACAATGGGTATGACCCATACAAAGGTATTCAAGAATTTGGTCTTGGTGTTTACTACATGTATGAAGAAGGTGACTCAGTACCTAGTCTCACCAGCTTAAATCAAGATCAAGAGGGGGTATGAAATATATAATTTGATGGATCCAAATCAAAAAATGGGAGTGGAGCTGGTGCAATGTTGGTTTCACCTCAAAATCAAAATTATTATTCTTCAGCTAGATTTTAGTTCAGTTGTACATCAAATATTATAGAGTATGAAACTCTCATTCATGGCCTTTAGTGAGCTAGAAAGAGAGGCATTAAGCTTTTGTAGGTGAAAGGTGCTAGTGAGTTGGTAGTGTAATAAGTCAAAGGTTTAATTGAAGAAAAGAAACACCTCCTAAAGGCCTAAAAACATAGAGTTTGGGACCTCATGGAGGATTTCCTAGCATTTGATATCCATTTCATTCCTATAAGAGCTAATCAGCATACAGATAGAATTATTGCCATAAGAGTGTAATATTATATAGTGGATCAACTCAAGCACAATAAAGATCAAACCCAAATCAAGGTTGTATATAGGCCTTCTATACTAAATATTGAGGTAAGTTGGTAAGTTTATTTTAGTGACAAACAAATAGCCTATTTCCTACAAATTGAGGCAAAAATTTTCTCAAAGAATTAAAATAAATTTCAACACCAATATGAAGATCAGATTGTGAAATTGAGATCAAAAAAAATGCCTAAAGTTTTGGTAACCTTGGAGATCATTTTTAATTGAGATGATCAACTAAAAAATGACAAGGTAAGTATCTCTTCCAAGGAAGAACATTATGAGAAAATTCACATAGCCAAAGGTAAGCAACTCAAGTAGGGTAAAGTGAATATTAATTATAAGAGAGTAGCTTTCATTTTATTAGGTAATGAGTACATGGATTTATTTGATTTAGAATACCATGATTTGAAAGGTTTTGACCCTAATTTAGCATAACATACTATTGAGCTTGAACAAGATGCAAAACTAGTAAAATAGAAGCAAAGGCCCATCAACCCCAAGGTTAAAATTCTCATGAGAAAGGAGCTTACCAAGCTAATTGAGTCAAGTATAATATTTCATATCAAGCACTCAACATGGGTAGAAAGCCTTGTACCAATGAGGAATAAAAATGGAGAGATAAGACTATGTGTGGATTTTAGAGATTTGAATAAAGTGTCATTGAAAGATCACTATCCTCTTCCTTCCATGGATCAAATCTTATAGAGGGTGTCAGGTTCACAAAGGTTCTCCTTGTTGGATGGGTACTCAGGTTATGACTAGATATTGGTGAAAGAGAAATATTGGTATAAAATAGCTTTCATAACCAAATGGGGTACTTATACGTATCAAAAAATGTCTTTTGGGCTCTCTAATGTTGCAGCCACTTTCCAAAGGGAAATGGATGTCGCCTTTCAAGGTCTTTTGAGTGAAATGGTCTGACTTTATCTTAATAATATTACTTTATTTTAAAAATATTATAATGATAATCTAACACACTTGAGAGTTGTTTTTGATAGATGTAGACAATTTATAGTTTATTTGAATCCAAACAAGTGTATCTTTTTAGTTAATGAGGGGAGACTGCTTGGGCATGTAGTGTCGAAAGATAGCCTTTATATTGATTCATATATAATATAAGAAATCATTTCTCTATCATTACCAAAACATAAGAAAGGATTTCAAAGCTTCTTAGGCAAGATAAATTTCATCAAATGATTTATTCCTAGATTTGTAGAACTAGTAAGGCCACTCACTCAAATGCTAAAGAAACATCAAGAATTCACTTGGAGTAAGGAGGTAAAGAGAATATTCAAATCCATAAAACAATAAATCAGCCAAGCTCCCACTTTTATTAAGCTAGATTTCAGTAAGTATTTATTTATGTATGTTTGTTTCTAAATTTAGTACAACTTCAATCGTGTTTATGCAATAGAATAGTGAAGGTTTAGAGTAACCCATTACTTTTTGTCATCAGGATTTGGAATACTATGAGGAGAGGTATTCCTTTGTTTAAAATCATGTTCTTTTTTTTATAAGAGGTTTGAAAAAATTCATACATTTTGTTTCAAATAGAAACAGTATACTAATGGTAGCTCATCCTAGTGTGAAGGATTTATTTCTCAACAGAGACTTAAGTACAAAGAGTGATGAATGGGCCACTAAGTGCATGGAATATGATATTGAAGTGAAGGTCACTAATTTAGTCTGAGGTAAAATATTATGTGAACATATTGAAGAAGATGTGAAAGAAGATAAGGAAATGGTTTTGACACTTCAAGACACCCAATGAGAAGCTGAAACTACTACTCCATCCAGCTGGACACGAGACAATGCTAGTTTCCTTCAAATAGGAAAATGTCCAATGGGTTTAGGTGCATCAATTATAAAACACTTAAAATTTTAATCATTAACATACATTTTTACTGATGGATTTATATTCAAAAAGGACATGGGAGGTATGCTTTTAAGAGGTGTTGAAATTAATCGATTTGACAAGCTTCTTAAACAATTTCATAATAGTCCTTCTAGAGGCCATTTTGCAGCCAAGATCATAGATAAAAATAATAATAAGATATATTTATTTTTATCCTAACTTATTTAAGGATACCCATGTATGGGTTAGGAAGTGTGCAAAGTGTGTAATGTTTTCAAATAAACAAAGACTAACTGCCATGCCACTAAAGCCTATTCAGGTTGAGCAGCCTTTCATGCAATGGGGTTTAGACTTCATTAACATGATACATACTCCATTCATTGATAGTCATAAAATATTCTTGATAGCTACATACTATTTCACCAGGTAAATGGAATTAGTGCCTTTGAAGGAGGCAAATGAGAACTCTATTTTTGAGTTCTATGAGAGTCTAGTCACCCATTTAGAAGTACCTTCTACTATAATATCACACAATGCCTTAGTATTAAATAGTGAAAAAGTATTTGAATGGGATATTGAGTAAGGTATTTATCTAAAATATTTATCAAATTACTATACATAGGGTGATGGACTATTTGAATCTACTAACAAGAACCTAATTTAAATCATCAAAATAACACTAGAAGACAATCAAAGATCTTGGCATATAAAGTTGAAGACTACTTTATGGGATAATAGAATCCCCCCTAATAAGTTCATTGGTGATTCACCATATCTCATAGTTTATGTAAGAGAATAAAAGTTACCTATCTCATTAGAGATTCTAGCTTTTCAACTTGTACACCAGCTAGAGCTTCTAGAAAGTGATGCAATGGAGGTCAAGATGAATGAACTGAGAGAATTAGAAGATATCAGAGATGATTCCATGCATAACATGTGGTCTAACCAAAAAAAAATCAATAATTTTTTTGAAAAAAGAGCTTCATTAAAGACATTCCATCAAGGTGACATAGTCTTCAAATGGGATGAGGACCATGCAAAGCTAGGAAAACACTCCAACTTTGACAGCTTTTGGAGTGGACCTTATGTCATCACAAGTTATAAGGAGAGAAATGCCTTTGAGCTTGTTAGATTGAATAGATATATCCTTTCCATCCCTATCAATGGGAGGTATCTTCAGTTATTCTATTAGTTTTATCTCATGCTCTTTGTACATATGTAGATAGGCTTGTTTTTCCTCCAAGAGCTTTTTCACATTGTTTTATTTGTTGTTTAGTTTTTTTGGTTTATTTCATTGCTTTTTTATTATTTTTGGGTTCCCTATTGATCTAAAATGTGTTTCTAGAAATAAATTAGATTCTTTTTGTAAGTATCTTTTCTTTTGTTTAATCATCTTGAACAAACCTGATCAAAGTATAGGTTCTATGGCCAGCAGGTTGCTCAAGCCAGCTGAGTAACCAAAAATGTTGGCATTTTTGGCCCACATATCAAGCTTTGTCTATAATTAGAGAGAGAAGCCTAGCAAGGTCCCAATTGAAGAAAGACCAAATGTTTTAGGGATAGGTCTAGAATGGAAAATGAAGGGTTAATAAGTAGGTTTCATGGTGAAACTAGGTAGATCAAAGTTCAAGGATAAGTTACACAAGCATTGGAAAGTCATTTGAGCATTCAAAGTCCAAGCACAAGTTTAGAAGAGACTATAAGATTTAAAAAGGATAAGTGTAAAACCCTTTTTTTAGCTAAGTCCTTAGGAAATATTTCAAGGTTTATTTTGGCTAAGTGCTAGAATTCTTTTGAAAAAATTGTCCAAGACAATTTTTATAAAGACAAAATTCTTTTGAAGAATTTGTCCCAAAGGAAAAAGGCTAAGTAAAAATTGTTTCAGACATTTTATTTAGAAAAAAAATCCATAGACTTAATTATTTTGAGGAAAGTGGTTGAGCAAAAATCTCAAAGAGTAAAACTATCAGACATTTTATCTGTAGAAAAAGGAGTTAAGTGCATTTGTGTTAAGAAAATTTTCTAGGACAATTTTCTTGAAGACCTATTTATTTCAGACATTTTGTCCATGGAAAGTGTCTTTTGAAAAAATTCTGAAGATAAAGTGCCCAAAACAAAAAGTACAAGGCAGAATTCTTTCAAGAAAATTATCCGATGCAAAAGTTTTAAACAAGCAAATCATTTTATGGAAATTATTCCATAATAATTTCCCCAAAGACATAACTACATCAGCTAAATTGTTGCAGTAAATATGATCCAGTATGATGGGGACATTCATATAAGTGTCAAATTTAGACCACGTCAAGTAATTATTAAAATTCAAATATGTAGTGACGGGTGCATGAACATTATTGACATTCATGTAAATATCAAAATAAATCTCAATAGTCATCTATTAGGGTCCAAAGATTGATGGTTACATAGATGTCATTGACATTCCTATAGACATCAATTGATGGGTGCATAGAATTCAATTTTAAGCCATATAGAATAGCCATTGGGATTCTAAAATTAGGATTAATGGCTAGTGTGTAATCATATAAATAATCTAATGATGTGAGCTCAATTGGTAGGAAAGTGGGCCCAATAAGATTAAAGGTTCATATTGCCTTGTACATCTTGATCTGACAAAGTGATATGATTCAAAAGGGTCACAGATCTTGAGAGGCTACCATGTGTCACAAGCACAAAAGTTAACAGACTAGCAACAAGATCCCAAGATCAATGCATAATTTACAAATGGCACAAGCATGTGAGTCATGGTAGAGGATATATGGATCACATTCATTCACATTAGGTAGATCAATGAAGTGATATGATTCAAGAATTTAATGATCCTAGTCTATTTTCAATGGCTAATCAAATGAAGGTGAGCCTAGGTTACTTAAACAAAAGTTGATACAACATTCTTTGACTTGGTCAAGGTAAATATGAAGGAACTAAGCTTAAATATGATCCAAGATGGATCTAGGTTGAACCAAATTAGGGACACCAAGACCAAGCATTGCTAGCAAAGATCCATGGAAGTAAAATAGGTCTTTTAAACCTAATATAGACCAAGGGGGTGGTAACTTATTGTTAAATCAATAACATACAACTAGTGAACTTCTTTTGTCAATTAAAACTATAGGAAAACTAATAGTTTAGAATGGTTTTCATTTGTATTGGACCCAGTTTTAGTTTCCTATATAGGGACATATAAATGAGATATGGTGGGGGATTTTCATCCATCAACATAGTCATATCTCTAGAAATTATCACTTAAATTATGTATGACATGGCTCTATCAATTTTTAGATATGAGGATCTAGTCTTTATAATTAGTAACAAGTGGTAGATGGTGTGGAATACAAAGGTAGATGTGTATACTTATGTGGCTTCATCACCAGAGCTAGCTACATGAAAATGACCCTTCTCTCCACTATTGCATGCCATGACAAACCATTTAAGGGTATTTTAACACCAAGACAAAGCTCTAATAGATTGATCTAATTGTTGTAACTACATTGATGTCAAAACTTAGCTTGAAACAAATTGATCCTACCATTGAAACCATAAGGGAGCACCAGTGAAGGAATAATATAACTATGCAATAGATTGAAGTGACCTAGATCAATTAAAAGGCTTGAATGAGCATAAATGTAGAGGTAGTTATAAATGTAGTTCAAATGTTGTTGTGCTCATTTGATTCCATTTTTAGTGCCAAAATATCTCTCTTGATTTCTTTCTCTCTATAAATATAGCCTTTGATCTATTGTTAAACATCCCTCAGGTTGGTATGACTAGACTCTACCAGGATTATATTATTCACCTCTTAGAGTAATGAATAGAGCATTTTACAATTATTTACTAATTTGTGTTTTATTTTTTATTTTTTATGTTTTATGTTTGTTTGATATGCAAAATGTGGTTTTTATCTTCCCTTTGTAGGTCCAAGCTCAACCTAAGTGCTAGTAACTTTATTTGAATGTCATATAATTTGTCTTAGTTTTGATCTCTCAAGGATATATGGGACTATTAAATGTAAGTGTCTTCAGATAGACCTTATTTTTATTGCTCCCTAGTCTGAGTGCATCAAACTAAACCCTATATGAAATATCATTGCATAAAAACTATAGTAATCATTTCATTAGCTTCTTTCATAGTCTATTAGTGTGTTAAAGACTCCAATCTCGAGAGTGGATATGATAAATTCATGGTGCATCACCACATATTAGAATATTTTTCATTTTATGCAAATCTTTTGACTCTTTTCATCCCAACTTGTTTAGGTCTTAAAAACAAAGGACCAAACTGTCATATCTAAAGAAATAGCCTCATTAAAAGCCCTAGAGTTTGGTCTAGATATAGGCATCACATAGCCTTAGATCATTCCCATGTTAGTCCAAGTATGGGTCAGACTTGAATAAATCTTACCTCTATTGAGTTCTATCTAGATAGCTAACATGAAAAAAATGTCCAACTTAAATATGTTTCTATATAAGATTAGATTGCAGACAATTTGACCAAGCCACTTTCAAAGGCAACATTTAAACACCTAAGATAAGAATTGGATATAGTTATTACCCCTAGTAGTCACTAAGTAAGTCAACTACTTAGGGAGAGCTCATTATGTGGTTCATTAGCTCCAAGTATAGGTGAGTAGTATAGAGAAGGTATGCATGGGGATAGGGGGAGCATGTTTGTATAGTGCCTCATGAACTCTTAATACTATATGTTAAGTATTTTAGCTTTAATAGGTATGGTCCAAGAATTTATAAACATCACTTTGTCATTTATGTAAAAGGAGAAGAAAGTTTAAAATTAGGGAGAAGTTACTTGTTGAGAGAAGTTTCTGAGAGTGATTACCATCAATGATAAAAGGGGAGATTGTTGAGTATTGTCATTGACATCAAAGGTTCATCTTGCATGAGGTTGGTGTCATTGAGAGAGTAAGCCTATTTATGGAATTCTTGAGAGTTTTTTCATTGAAGGATGTTGAATAATGTTGTCTTGAAAGAGAATTTAAAGGAAACTAATGCCTTATGGTTGCATGAAGGTACAGATCATTGATGTTAAAGTTGCATATGAAGCCTAGTCATGACATGATGAGGTATGTGCATAAAAATAAATGAACATAGGCATTTTAAACATGTATTTATTTATTTGATCATTTATGTGAGGCATTATATCACTCATGAGAGTTTTAGGTTGAACATATAGTGCTAGGACCTTCAGACTAAGCCTACACCTAGACCTCTCTTAGACCCTCCCTAGCCTAATGAGGTATGAAGATTAGTTTTCAAGGTAATTTTGCATATGTGAACATGTATATAAGTAATAATTGTTCTTTTAAGCATGATCACAAAGTTTTAGGTCATGGTTTGAAGGAAATTGCAAGAAATATTATTTTAGGTCTTCTAAAGCTCATAGAGTGAGGTATCAAGAACTGAGAAGCACTTTAGAACATTTGTTGGAATGTGTAACTTATACATGGGAACTTGATATGTTAAGGGAGAGATGGGTAATGGTCTTATATAATATCTCCAATAATTGGTTTTAGATTTAAGGGGTAGTCCTTTATGAATAATTGTTAACACCAAAACATGTGTTAAACCTCCCTAAACCCTAATAAAGACCCAATGTGGAATATCTTATTCATAATAGACAAAAAATGTCTCAAATTCATATTAAAACTATTGGATCATGTATTAAAATCTCCTAGGTATCTCCAAGTGGTGGTGGTTAGTCAGTTGAGAGAGAAAATGCATAGATACAAGCTTATTTGTCAAGAAGTTGTTATATCTCTCAAAAGTTGCATTTATCAAGGAAATAAAATAGATAGAATAAAAAGATAAATAATCATAATTCATTCCCATGATGGTTTATTTATAGGTTCCACCCTTAAAATATTCTAATCTGATCTTCTAAGTTAGCTAGTCGTAGACAAACCTATTCGTGTGAATAGTGCAAAACCCAAGCAAATATGAGAAGATGGATTTGAGGGTCTTAGCATGTCAAATTGATGAAAAAAAGTGAATGAAGAGTTTATTTGTTAATTTTAAGTCATTTTAATGCTTATAATAAGTTTTAGAGGTTAGTGAATATGGTGAAAATGTTTCTCACAAGTTGACAAGTCTTGTTCAGATAAGATAGTGTGATATTAGGTCAAGAAATTGGTCTACAAGACCAATATTTTCCATTAAACCATATGATATTTCTATCTAAAGATATTCTAGTGATCTCATGAGACTATATACATGTATTAGTAGTCATGTAAAGTGTCTACATAGGTGTTGGATGTCTAAGTCATCATGAATGGTCTTAAAGGTAAATTGGCAGTTCTAAGTGAGTAAGTTGCAGACATATTCTTGAGTCTTTATCTCCTGAGTGAAAGTGTTCTAAAAAATTGGTGATGACCCTAAGGTCATGAATAAATTTTCTACATGCATTTTTTTCCTATTATATATCTTAAGTGTTTTTTAAGTCTCATTTTTTAAGATAGACTTTTGAGGTACACATGCCTAATAGGACAGTTTATCCTAAAAGAGGTTTCATGGTATGAATGAAAAATACAAGTATAACCAAGAATGGATGAGGTCAGTAGAGGTATTATGATAAGTGATTGAATTATTTTTTATTTGTTTTAGAAATCCATATGGGCCCAAGAGGATCAATTTTTGATGTTAAAAAGATAGACCTAATGCAATTAGGTCTCCATAAGATCTAAAAGAGAAATGAAGCCTAATTAAGTTGTTTTTGACCAAAAGGGGTCCAAAGTTCATTTTAATCATGTTGATGAGATGTTCTAAGACCTATTAAATGTATTAACTAATAATTTTAAGGTGTGTGTCTGGCCAAGTGGTGTGATCTCATGAGAATTATATATATACAAGGTATTTTTAGGCCTTTTAAAATTAAGTAATTTGAAGTGAATGAAATCTTGCTTGGAGAGAAGAAGGAAGTCTTAAATTGAGACCATAATATTAGATCAAAAATTTGATGAGGTGGCTAATTTAGTGATGATTCACTTATGGGGTTAGTGTCTCTTTTTAAGTAGGTTCTTGCTAAAGACTAGTCAAGTGGGTGTTTGACTTCATTGGGGTTAGAGCTCTAAGTCGAGTTTGTGCTCAAAAGAAATTTATTTTTTGTTTTATAGGATAATAGTCCATTTGTAAGGATCATATTGGGTTTTCTTCCCCTTAAGGGTTACCCACTCATATATGTGTTCTATGTGTTATACTCTTATTTCATGCTCATATGATTAGATCTTTATGCATTGTTATATCATTATATTGCTTTGATGGTTCAAGGAATGTTAAATTATATCTGAATAAAAGTTATTAAACAATAATTCACCCCCACTCAATGGTTATTCTTCCAATAACCATTCAATTCTATAGTCATTATTTATTGACCTGATAGAGTTATTGGGCTATCCCATGCTAGTTAAAACATGCATCTTCATACTAGCCAATTCTCTAGATTCGCATTGTTATTTTGTGTCCATTCATTTTCACTCTATTTATAGATTTATTGCATGATATCTCTTTGCCAATTTCCCAAATTTAGTAAATTAATTTTTTATTGATTATTATTGTATCATTCTTTATTAGGGTAAACTCACTTTCATCATGCTTTATCCACCCTATTGGATAATTTTTACTACACTGATGATTATAACCATCTTTGGGAAAATAATTATTTTTTGACCTATCTACCCTAATAGAGTATTTTCATTGTGCTAATTTTTATAACTTCATTTAATAAAATAATTATTTCCATCCATCCACCCTAATAGGGTAAATCATTATACCACTGATTATAATTGTCTTTTGGGAAAAACAATATTTCTACCCCCATTACCTCTAGATTATGTGATTTTTTCTTTTCAGTGGAACATTTAATGACTCTATTTACTTTCCAATCCCTTGAGGGGGCAACCAAGGATCATCCATCACCCTCTGGGGCATTAACCAAGGCATTAATGACTTTTTCATTATTTTAGAATGCATTACTATGCCTATGTCTTACACTACCTTCTCTAATAGGAATAAACTATAGACACCCTATTTTGGCCACAACCATGTTCCAACTAGACTTTATATTGATTTATACCAAACAATGTGAATTAATTATAGGAATCACTAATTTTCCTACTTTCATCCACACATTAGACATTAGTTCCCAAAATCATGTCAAGGCATCCCTATTAAGGGTATTATCCTATACATATTAGTAACCTCCCACAGATTCTTCTTGAGTCAAATGATGACCTAGAAAATTAATAAATTGGCCTTTGGACCCATTAAGTGGTGTACTTACCCAATTCCTAAAATTCTAAAACCCTAAGTAGAATGAATTAACTAAAAAATCAAATTGACTACTTAAGTGAAAATTTCATGTGTAATTAATGAAAATCAGTTTTATAAAATGGAAATTTCAATCAAAATGAGATAATGATGATGTCAACATCTTCAAAGTTAAGGAATTAGAGATATATCCATAAAAGCCTTAAATTCATAAACGGAGATCCATGCTTAATAAATAGGATCTTTATCCCAAATAGTAATTATTTGTCCCCTTCCTAGCCTAACCAATGTTAAATGTAACCTAACTACACTTGAATTATGGTTAGTTGGAGAACCTATAAATACGAGTGCCAAGGCCATTATTTAATAAGATTTTTTGTGTAGTGTTATAATGTTAAATTGATTATAGAAAGCTTCATTTTAATAATCCAAGCCAAGAAAAGCCACAAGTGGACAAGGAGAGGTGTTACCCACAAGGAAAATGCATTAAAAAATTACTCCATTAGACATACAATCCAAGCACGAACACACTTACATTCTAATGAAAAGGCATCATTTAAAAAAGGAGGTAAAGGTAGTTTATTTTATTTATTTCCTAGTTGTATTTGTTCTTAGTTATGTTATTTCTTACCCAAGTACTTAAGAAAGTAGTAATTTATTTCATTTAGTTGTTTGATATTGGAGTTTTGTGATTTCACTAATAATAGAAAGCTAATAATCTCCTTCGTAATCTTATGCTACAATTTTGGCTTGATAGTTTCATGGCTATCTAAGATGTTTATCGATGATAATTATGATTAGCTAAACTAACTATCGGTATGTCATTATATATGTTTTATATTATAAATCAAATTTATTAATATTAAATTAAAATTTAAACCTTTCTAAAGTTTTAACTTTTAACTTTTAAACTAGAACTATTTGAACCTATATACATGAAACTCTTCCTTCGAAAGTAAGGACTTGGTGGCCTGGATGTGGGAGGGGCCCAAGAGGAACCACACTCCATTTTTTTAATCTTATGAATGGTGTAATTTTTAATACTTGGGACTACCTAGTTTTCCATTTATGATATTTTTCACTCAAGTGTGCATTAGACCTCCTTTGTAGCCTAGTAGACCAGTTTTAAAATTGCAATTATGGAGATCTAGTGGTTCAAAGGTTGGGGAAATATAAATTAAAACCCCTTAATTTTTCATCCTATTCCACTTGGAAGTGGTTTTAATATGTGAAATGTCATATTTTCCACATTGTGTTTATTTCTTTAAGGAGGCATGTTTGGGCCTTTTTGTCTATTATGGGATCTTGGGAGCCTCAAAATAGGTTGACCAAAAAGGGGACCCCTAATATTTTTAAGTCCCATTCAATATGATAAAAAATATAAATTGTAAAACTAAAACTTTTTTTAAATTTTACTTTTAAGCTTGATAACGGCCATTAATGGTTGTGGTGAAGCTTGAATCTCCTCGAGACTATTTTGGAAATAGTGGGAGGGTAAGACCTCATATAAGATTTCTAAAAATATTGTTACCTATATAAAAATACCATGTATACATGTTTGAAATAGATTTTAAGAATAAATAATTAGAAAAAATATCAAAATATTGGAGACTCCATTAATGGAAGTCGTGCAGAGCTAAGGAAGGAGACAAGGGATGACTATGGAAAAATCATCCACCAACACATCCTCCCTCCTTTCCAAAATATAAAATTATTACTTAATGTATTTTTTTAAACATTTATGTGTTAACTATTTAGGATTTAGACATGTAAATATTAGGTTGTTAAAGGCACTAGGTATATAGGGTAAATTTAGACAAATATTGTAAATAGATATATCAAACTAATTTACTTGAAATGAAAGAAAAATAATAAAATCGACTTATCTAGACTGAAAAGGGAATTTTCAAATGTTAATAAGGTTGGGATAGACTTAGAGATCAGTCAAGAATCCTTCATTTTATAACTGGGGTTGAAAACTACCTTTAAATAGTAGTGTGATAAGGAGGATAATATCACACTGTGATAGTGTTCAAGGTCTAGCACTAGTGTCCTTCTATGGAAAATATACCTAAGACTTTTAGGGATATTATGGGAGGGTTTTAGGGATGGTTTTGAGATTTTTATCATCTATCTATGTCAATATTTTGTTAAATCTTTTCAAAACCTAATGAACACCTACACATGAAATAACAACAAAATCAAATGCAAAGAGAAGAGAAAAATTGGGTTGTGGGATGTTACAATCACATGATATAAAACCCATGATGATCTAATTACTATTTACATTAATTCCAATGATAGGGGTCTTGAATTTCATGTAGTTATCCCTTAGGGAAAGTGCAAAATCAATGTGCATGGTATGCTAAAATGACTTTTGCTTAGGCCCTTATTTGATCAAGCATGTAGATCTAGGTATGATTACTAGGTAATATGTAGTGTGATGAGTTATATTATTGATTAATTTTATGTAATTACATGCCAAAATATTAAGTGCTAGAGGTAAAATTCCTTGTGATGCTCTTTATATATAAATAACTTTGATTTGAATATAAGACCATTGTTTGATGGTTGATAAGATGCAAAAAAAAGATAAAATCATAAGAAAAGGCTCAAGGGTTAGAACTGAAAACACACTAAAAAGGTGACTATTGGAAACTAGCACATCATGCTAGTGTCTAAAACCATGTTAGTTGCTTGAGAACATAAAACTAAGTAAAGATTATGCAAAATAGGCTAGGGGCATATGACTAGGATGGGATAACAAAGGATCATTAAGGGTGTAATAAATAGGGGAAATTCATAATAAAGATCAAAAGACCTAAAATGACCATGTGAACAAGACTCACATACATCACTAAAACCTTTCTATAAAATAGGAATAAAAGACATAGTACTTATGGTTGCTTTACCAAATTAGGGTGTGTATATTTCCCCCCCTTTTATTATAGTAAGGTAATGAAATGGAAGTTCTAGAATAAAAGGAAAAATAAAATGCCTACCTATACCTACCTATATGATCAATCCATGTGGAGGATATATGTGCTCTAAGATTGGCCCACTTCTTGGCCAGAGAAGTGGACGAAAGCTCAAACATTGTTTGTGAAGAAGAAATCCATAATTTAGATTCTACCTATACAAAATATAAATGATGAAATAAATTGTGAGTAATAAAACCCTATTTTATCCCTACCTTGATATGTAAAATGAATCTAAGAGGTGTTTGAAAGTTTAGATAAATAATCCATGCTTACCCCCACTTTGATATGTAAACTAAATCTAAAAGTATCTATAGAAGTGGAGAAACAAGCCCTACTTTCCATACTTTGGTATGTGAACTGAGTCTAAGAATTAATCTACTTGGAGGTCATGACTATTACTTAGCCATCATAATTTGGGTCTGGTGACAAACTATGGATCAACTATTGTAGTTGGCTATATGACCAAACCTGGTGAAATCTTGGGGACATCCTAGTGAATATGGGTATAATATAATAATTTGTGTATAGAGAATATTACAATGTTCCATTCCATCTGTATAACCTAGTGGAATCCTCTGAGATCAAAGACATGTGATTTGTATCATGCCCCCAAACATGATATTTGAGTAATGCGACTATGTGCCTTGTGTATAAAATTATATTTGTATAGGGATGACATACCATGTATGTGCCCCAAAGTCATAATTTAAGTCTATAATTGTGTTAAAACCTTATGTAACATCTAAGACTGTGAACCAATATCTGATAACTAAATCAACCTATATGTCTAAATCAATCTGAGCAAGTGTGTGCATTTGAATATTTGAGTCAATCTGAACCAATTTGAGTCAATCTATGTGTCTAAATTATTTTAAATACCCTATGATTTGAATATCTGAGTCAATCTAAACTAATTTGAGTCCATCTATATGTATAAATCAATATATGTATTTGAATCATTGTATATTTTGGTATTTGAATAACTGTATGTTTGGGTTTCTTAATCATTATGTATATGGGTATCTAAATCAATGTGAATAGTGTATGCATTCCCCCTTTTTAGTGAGATAGCCAAGATAATGTTAAGGGCATCAAACCAAAAGTGATGTCAGTAAGCATGTTATGGATAGTTATAATTTCTAATATGAAAATAGAATTGATTATTTTATATGTTTATAATAATTATTATTTTTGGAAAATGGGGCTAATTTAGGCTTGTGGTGTATAGTGAGTTTGTTAAGGAAGCATAGGTTTTGTCACTTTATGGAATAAATTTGATTGGAATAGTAGTGTAACCTAAACAATGTGGGGGATATCGTGATCAAGTCTCATGTACAAGAAATAATTCAAAAATTAGAGCTATAGCTCCTAAGATATCACATTTGGAAAAATCTGGTATTCATTGGTAAAATCTATGCGTAAGGTCAACCTTATACAGGTGGAATTTTTAAAACATGTCTTAAATAGGTTGGTTTATTGGTTTGAAAAATCATTTTAATCCCTTGTCTTGAGATAAATTGTTGATCTAATCTTAGAAACATGTTGAGGAGATAAGGAGTAAATGTAGCCCACTATGAGGAGGTTGAGGTGCTCATCCAGACCATGGAAGAGGTTACCCTGGTAAGGAACCTATTATTTTCCCTATTTTTGACATATTTATTACCTTTTTCATTATTTTTAGTGAAAATATTATAGTTTACAACCCTATTTTAGAGGACCATGTGAGTGTCCCTAGTATGGTGGTAGAGTCTTAGGATGTAGAAATATTGTCCTGGGTATAATGCTACTATTTTAGGTGTAGAACTAGTGTCCACTAAAGCTAATTTTTCCAGTTTTGCTTCTATTTTATGTTTGATGACTATTAATACATGTTTATTTATCATTAAAAGGTGTTAATGTTATAATTGGATGTTTTTTAGGTGGATTGCATATGAGGGAGTTCTAAAGTGGTCAGATGATGGAGTACTTACATAGACTACTCATAACAGATGGTGAGAGAGTAGTGATCGATAGATCTAGTTTGGGCCATGTGGCATCACTTACATTGGTGCCCTGGGACTCCCATATGATGATGGTGTTATGCAAGAGGTAGAACATTGTTACTTATACATTTTGGTTTCCCATTGGAGAGATCATTGTGATATTAGAGGATGACTATAGAATATTGAGATTACCCATTATTGGTTAATGGGAAATGTTAGAAGAGGATAGTGGTGATAGAGTTGTAGAGTGGTTTTCAAAGTAATTTACATTTATACCCATGGGGATTCATCATCTAGGGAGTTGTAGTGATGTGTTATTGTGTTTAATTGTTATATATATTGGTCTATGGTTACATAAGTTTTTAGAAGTGATACTAGCTTTTTTTGTTGTTGTGTATAGAATGGGGTATCTATCTCATACAATATACATGGTATAGTGTAGTATATATAGGATCATAAGATCGAATACTCATGGGCTCAAACTACGCTATCCCACTTGTATCAAGATTTATATTATTTTAATTACGAGTTGTGCATGGGTGGCATTGAGTCTTTGATATTTTTAGATTGTTAGGATTATGAAGATATTATAGTGACTATACTAGAGGGGTTTATACAAGTTTATTGGGCCCATCAAAATATGTTTGTAGAGATATGGATTGGTTTATCTCATATGCACCCAAAGAGTATGATTCACTATAGATAGGTGTTAGATTGGTTAATAGTTGGAGATATTATTTGGAGACCCTACAGGGGCTCTTAGGGGTATCATAAGGATGGTATTTAGTTGAGATAGGTTTGAGAGAGGTGTTGGTTTCATGACCACTGGGTTAATGTATTTGAGATATTTTAGTATGAATGGGTGACATAATAGTTTGGTGTTATCCAGGATGTGCCACCTATACCATGTATTTTAGTTGAGAAGTTTTCACATGCTAATGAGGTCAGGTAGTAGGCCAATACCCATAAATACTAATTTGGTTCTGATTTTAGTGATGGAGTAAGATCTAGTGTTGTATATACATTATGCAGATGATATATGAGTGATTGATGCCTACATAGTATGGTGTAGGAAACATTGATGGCCACCATTCTTTCCAAGAGATGGGGTTATCCTTTAGGAGGTATTAGATCTATATTCCATTAGGATAGTTGAGGGTACATTGTCATTGTGGATTTGTATGTTTTGTTTGGTTTAAATTTTGACTTATCAATGAAATATCTAATGCATTATGCTGGTATGTGTAGGTCTAGGATATGATGAGTATTGGGAGGCCATTTTTGAGGTTACACTATGAGATATGACATGACATAAACCTAATTATATTTTTGATGATGGGCTAATAGAGAAGGCCATAGTAGTTAAAGGTATTCATGTGCCTCTATTTGATCAAGTAGTCATTGCCATTATGGCATATAGATGAATAGTTGTTGATAGAGATGAGGCACATGTTGAGCTATAGAGGTGAGATATGTCCCCACTTAATGTTCTAGGTGTGGCAGCTATTAATATCATGGATGATTACATTCATCTACAGTGAGAGTGTAGATATTATGGATGAGGTGGTAGTACTATAGAATAGAAAGGAGATGCAAGTTTTGATCAGTATCTAGAGGGGATGTGAGGGCATCTAGTTTTAATATATCTAAGAGTGAGAGTGAGGAAGTTGGTCATGGTGACCAAAATCTAATTATTGAGTGATTATGTATTATTTTATTATAACTTATTTTGAATCATATATATATGGACTTTTTATTACATGGGTATTGTGTTATCTAGAATTTTAATTTGTCGCACATATTACTTGAGTAAGTGTTTTGATTGTATTTATTGCTTATGGTTTGATATATGGACATATTTATTTGGATATGTAATTGTATTTGGTTGCTCATATGTATATGGATGTTGGAATAGATATGTATATCAGATTAATAATGTTAGTTGTTAGTTTTTATAGGAGTATCATAATATAGTTGAGTGTGGATCATGTGATTGTGGTCTACACTATTTTAATCTAAATGGCATGGTAAAAAAGTGACCATATTTCTAATGCTATATATGCATAGAAGTAGACTGTAGAACTGATACTGCTTATGGTGGACTACTTGTCATTAGATGTGTAAACTCTATATCAAATAGTTTAATCAGCTGACATACTAAAATTGTGCTATGATCTCTATGATTATTACCAAATATTTTAATCAATGGTTGAACTAAAACTTTGCTCTAATCTTTGTGATTGTTTTTGAGTATATTAATCAATGGTAAAACTAAAATTATGCTTTGATCTTTGCGATTGTTTCCAAATATCTTAATCAATGGTTAAACTAAAATTGTTCTCTAATCTACATGATCAATGCCAAATATCTTAATCAGTATTCAAACTAAAACTGGTGGTGGGGTTGGCTTCCATTTTTTCCATGCTAATATAAGTAGGTTGATCTCTATGAACTAGCTACCATCTCTATTGAATTTTAGGTGCATGATAATTTACATAAGTTTCCTAGAAACCACAAGACTCATATGATGAGTAACCAATGGTTCCTTAAAATGAATGTCTTAGGATAAATCACTCATAGAAGAGTGTGATCTAAGAGACTATTGAGAAGGATATATTGATTGCCCCTATGTGAATGCTATAATTCATTTGTCAACACATTGGTCAATATGATCTCTAAGTGCATAACAAGTTATTATTCCAATGTCTATTAGTTATATAATATTTTTAATATGGTTTATTTCTTATTCTCTGCAAATAATGCATTAGATAATACTAAGTAGGAGGAAGGGTGATCATTCCTTTGTCTAGTATTATAATATGAAGCCTATATTTATTTGGAAATTATATGGCCCCATTGTAAGTTTCTTGTGCTCTATCACTATAGGAGATGTTGTGTAAAGTGGATAGTTACCTTTATTTAATATCTTGATTGGTTTTTTATGTTCCACAATTTTATTACTCATAGGTGGATTAGGTGTTTGTACCATATTTGGTGATTGTGGTTGTGAGAGTTCCAAATCCAAATATACTTATAAATCTATCTCAACTAGTCCCAAATTCTTCTCTAATTCCATAGATGTGTTGCATAGATGTTGGAATGAATTGGATGTCTCATAGAGTAATTTCTCCTTTACAAGTAAAATTAGACCTCTAACAAAGATGTATTGTGCCTCTAAATCTGTAGGTTGATAGATCAACTATTTAATGCATGATTTGAACCATAGAATGTAATCACTCACTATTTATGACTTACCTAGGTGTAGTGAAGGAAACCTCTCATATGTGACCTCAAGTCCCTTATTATGTATGTAGTGCATGAGAAATACTTATTCTAACTCATCGTATGTATGTATTAAACCACTAAGGAGTGAATGATGAAACTAATTTAATGACTCACCCTCTAAATTCTATGGAAATAATAATAGGAGAATCAAAATGTTAGTGGCATGTTCCATGGATTTCCCATAAACTTGAAGGTGAAACTATGGGTCTCCATTTCCATTTAACCTTGGTAATATTTGTATCTAAAATTAATTTGGTAAATTTATAGTGAATATTTTGTGTGGGATAGGATTACCATGGATGGAATTTGAATCAACCCAAGATTGGTATGCTTTACTTTCCAATGTGAGTTGGTGAACTTGTTATTGTAAAGCACCCATGGCATGCATCAAGGATATTACCTCCTGTGAAGGTATATTAACATCATCAAGGGGTTAATTTAATTCTTAAATCTGATTATTAATTTTATCCATTGGTGCACTACATCAAAGACTATTAGTTTTTTTCACAGCAACCTTTGGAGGAGTGATAGCTTGGACCTGGTGAGATGGAAATGGGTTATCACCCTCATGGAGGTTAAGATGAGAAATGGGTTCTACTATAGTAATGTGGGTTGAGAGATATTCATTGGTATCACTTACTTTGTTAATTTTCAAAGAGATGTCACATGCTAATGAACTAAACTATATATTATTATCATATGAATGTAAATTATGTAAACTATAAACATAAGTATAATTTTTTTGTGTTATCCAAAGGCATATTATCATTTGAAATATCATTTTATAAGCAATCAATTTTGACATGAGATATGGTTAAATTTGGGAGATAACTAGAAGGACTAGAATCAATGTATTCATAACCAAAATCATAGTAATCATCATTATTCCAAAGTTCATCAAAATCAGAGTTTAATTCACTATTATAGGTAAGAGTATAAGAATTTTCATTAGCATGCTCACTAAGAGAAACAATAAGAAGATTTTAAATTTTTACTACTATTCAATATATCATCATGTATAGGTGTAATGTAATATGTGTCTACATTAGCTATGAGTATAATGCATGTATGATCATTATTTTAAATTTTGGAGTCAAGATTAGAAGAAGTATAAATCATTTTTTCATTTGGCATATTATTACATGTAGGAGAATAGCTAGTGATATTTTAATTATCAACATTTTTCAATGAATCATTGCGTTAACCTTGGAATGTAAAATAAGGTGATAAAATAATTTCATCGACTTTAGTTTCTGCATTAGTAAAAGTTACAATATCATTTGTAAATAATTTTTCAAATAGAATTGAGAAGGGTAAATAAGATGCATTTATCTTTTCTATATTTCTTGAATCATGCAAAATTATATTTCATTTATTGTACTTATATTGTTTTAATTTGAATAAGGAGGTAGCAACAGTGATTAAAAATCTAGGATCACATTGAAACAACCAACAAGAGGTTATTTTGACATTATATTGTTAGTTTGATTTTAAGAAGTATGAGAAAAGAGAGAAGAAAGAGAAGAAGATGCATCTAATTTATTCTCATCAACACTTTCATCGTCATGTTCATAATAATCATCATATCCATAATTATAAAAATAATAATCATTATAAATGAAATCATTATCATGTGCTAATGTGCAACTTTAAAAATTTGTACATTCATTCTTATAATTATGAGAAAAAGTTAGAAATTCATTAACTAGGTGAGGGGTAAGAGGCTTCTTGGATGTCATTTTAAACTTGGAAAAAAAGAGAATGTAAACAATGAACAACAAACACACAATAGGTATAATGTAACATAACATAGTTATATTTTCAAATGTGATAAATATTTAGCCCAATGAATGGAAAAATCAGAATTTCATTTAAAACCCCAAGGGGTAATATTTGGATGTAGAGGGACCTAGTATGTAGTTCTAGGGTTTTTGAGCAATAATCAAAGTAAGTTGGGTTCACCAAAT
This sequence comes from Torreya grandis, assembly GCA_037957365.1. Taxonomy (NCBI): domain Eukaryota; kingdom Viridiplantae; phylum Streptophyta; class Pinopsida; order Cupressales; family Taxaceae; genus Torreya; species Torreya grandis. The sequence continues at coordinate 2,320,623 of JARHVA010000839.1, forward strand.
GTTTTAAATGTTTAAGACTTAGACATATAAATCCTAGGTTATTAAAGGGGTTGGGCATAGAGTGTAAATTAAAACAAATATTTCAAATAGATATATCAAACTAATTTACCTAAAATGTAAGTATAGTGAGAAAATTGACTTATCTGGAGTGAAATAAGTATTATCAAATTACTAGGAAGGCTAGAACAAGGTTAGAGATCAATCAAAAATCCTTCATTTTATAATTGGGCTTGAAAACTACGTTTAGATAGTAGTGAAATAACAAGGATATTAGTGTATTGTGATAGTGTCTAAGGTACAACCTATGTAAAATATATCTAAAAGTTTTAGGGATGTTGTGGGAGGGTTTCAGGGACCTGTAGGTGAGTTTTGAGATTTTATTCATCTTTATATGTCATTATTTTATTGAATATTTTTCAAAACCTAATGAACACCTACACATGCAAATAACAAGAAGATCAAATGCAAAATGAAGATAGAAATTGGATTGTGAGAGGTTGCAATTGCATGATATAGAAACCCTATTATCCTAGGCATTACCTACATTAACCCCAATAATAGGGGTCTAAGATTGCATGTACTTATCCCTTAGGTAATGTTCATAATAAATGCATATGGTATGTTATAATGAATTTTTATTAGGCCCTTATTTGATCAAGCATGTAGATCTAAGTGTGATTGATTAGTAATATGTAGTGTGTTGAGCTATATTATTGACTAATTTTATGTAATTATGTGCCAAAATAGTAAGTTCTAGATGTAAAATTCCTTTTGAGGCTCTTTATATATAAAGAAATTTTATTTGAATATAATATCCTTATTCTTTGGCTGATAAGATAAAATCATAAGAGAAGGCTCAGTGAAGGGTTAAGACCCAAAACACATTGAATAAGTGACCAGTGCCATGTTAGTGTCCTAGGAACATAAAATTGAGGGAAGACTATGAAAAATAGTCTATCAAGGCTTGTGACTAGGATGGGGTGATAAAGAACCACTGAGGTTGTAGTAAATATGGAAAACAATTCATAAGAAAGATCAAAAGACCCAAAATGACCATGCAAACAAGACTCACATTCATCACTAATACCTTCATATGAAAGAGAAACAAAAGACATAGTACTTGTGGTTGCTTGACTAAATTAGGGTTTGTATACTTTATTTACTTCTATAAGTATTTATAGGGTCTCCTCACTTTTGACTATATCTAAAGGTTAAGGTTGAATCGATTTAATGGTTAAGATGGAGTGTTTCATCCTCAAGGGGCTTATTTAGATTATTTTAGACCCCTTTTGAGGTTGTATGGGGACTATATAAACTTTAGTTGAGTTATTTACTTTTCTTTTAATTAATTTTTAAATTAAGTTTTATTTATGACTTAAGTGTGAACTAAGCCCTATGATTAGCCAATTTTGCCTAAAGACATTTTTTAGCACCATGAAGAGTTATATAGTGTAGTTTGATCCATGGGTTGCTCAAACCCACCATGAATTAATCACATTATTTTTGGGACTTCGGTTCATTAGGCCCACTATACCCACTTATATTGTTGTAGGATTATTTTTATCCTATAGGCCAATCAAAACAAGTGGGGCCAGCATGGCTACATAGAAACCATGTGACCACTTGTGCATTATGTTCCATGACATTTAGGCATACAAGTTTGTTGGATGCATTTCACATCTCATGCCATGTTTTTTTCTAGATAATGGGCAATGCATCTATGTATGATGTGCATTCTACATTCTTAAAAAAAATGGCTTATATTTTTGTGTATTTTTATTATGTTAGTTTTGGGGAATGACAAATGGATAGAAAAAGGTATTTAATATAAGTATTAGTAACTTCTTATGATTTTTAATTGAAGAGAATATAGAAACATGGGTTTCAATTCTGACACAAGCTTTATTACAATAATTTGGTTAATAGAATCACTAGAAGGATGTCATTAAACATTATTTATGGGATAATTCCAAGAGAATTCAAAAAGTTATGCAACATTACATATTAAATAAAGAAAAGTGTTGAAGTAGAATATTTTTTTGAATATATGAGAGACTTATATTAGTAAGAGAAAAAAATAGTTAGAAATAAGCATTGTGCAATATAAGTAATAAATAGACATGAAAATATGATAATTATCATATCAAGTGAGATACTTAGTCTTAGCGCATTTAATGGAGAGGAATCCAAAAGGAACTTATGACAGGTTGAAGTGGAAGAAGTTTTACCATGCAAAATGTTGTGAAATTGTATCTAATGCTTATGAGATAGTATATAAATTTTTCCCAATTTAAATGTGGTTGACTTGTATTCTTATTATGAAGTACAAGTTAGTTAAGATAATGCAAAAACAAAATATTAATAAAGTTATTGGAGTGTACAAATGCATAAGGAAGAGTGCACAGAGTTTCAAAATAATTGATACCATATTTAGTAAGTTGAAGCACAGAAATAAATATACATAATATTTGGTAAAGTGGAAAGACCAATAAATTGAAGATGCATGTTGGATGAGTGTATCAAAAAAAAATTAAGTACATATTAACTCTTGAGTGACTCATGAAAGGCACATAACCAAAATCTCATATTTATTTTATTACCCTAGGTATACAATGTAAGAGGATTTGAGTTCACAAGTAATCCTAAATTAAACAAAAATATAGTTTATAAAATAAGAAATATGTAATTATGTGAAATTCTCTGATTATGTGTAAGACCCTTGTGTTGTTTTGTGCAGCCTTTACACATGCATTACTTTAATTTCATGTATTGGTCTGGTGTGCATTGATAGGAAATAAAAGATGTCAAAGACTTATGAATGGGTAAACTTTCAAACTCTCTTGCAATCCATTTTTTGATGTTTATGCATAAGCATTATAATTTATGCGTAGATGGGTAAATTTTAAAGTTTCTAATGTTATTACTTTAGTGTTTAGATCTATTTTTTAAGGCTTGTAACATATTACAAGGAAGAAATGGTGTGTAAAAGTGTGAGTGTGGAGGATATTAGTAAACCTTACATATGATTTTATACACGTAGTTTTTGGTTGTGATCATTATGACTTAGCCTTAAATATTTTTATCTCCACACATTATATTTATGGAGTGAAAGTGATTGGTAAGTATAATGACCTTTAGGAAGGAGGATTTGTGATTTTTTAACTATTTCATTTAGTTCCTTGAATCACGTATTGTTATTGCAATGCCTATTTAGTATTATGTTGTGATGTGTTATGGTCATGATGTGTTATGAGTTATTAGGGTTATATCTTATATTTAATGATTATATCAGACTATTGAATTAGTGATGATGCATTAATGAAATTAGATGGTTATTTTTCCTATATACATATTGCTAGGTACATTTTATACAGAAGAGATTGGGGAGATAAGGTATAAATAGCTAAAATTTCAAAGACCACAAATTGGCAAGCTAACATTTGTTTAAATCATAGATCTGATAGAAATGTTAATGCATATCATCTAATGTTATTTTAAACTATATGTTTTTTTAATGTTTTTAATAAGACTATGAGTGTATGCAAGTTTTATTTCCATCTATTGAAATCAAATAAAGAACATTGTTGTTTTTGATTCAATTTTTTTCAGTGTATTTTTACATACGAAGAGTGTGAGTCAGTAATAAGTATGTCAAATTTTCGGCATGTGTGTTCCAAGTATTCTCTCTAATAAGACCCCTAACCATTATTTCATCAAATTACTCCTATAACAGAATGTACCTAAGACACACTAATTACTCCCACAAAGGAACATATTAATGATATTATTTAATATTTTTCAAATAGAACTCAAATTTTTATTTATCATTTTTTTCACTAAAGATTGTACAAATAATTTTGTTTAGTACTTTACACAAATTACGAGTCATTTGTCTCTACTTAAATATTATACCCACATCCTAATTAAATTAGGTATATATTTTCTATTATTTTTAGGTTTTATAACATTATTATTATATGGCACTCACTTATACAAGTGTAGAAAATTAAATCTATTTTTAGAACTTCCTGCATACATTGACTTTAGTTTTGAAGCTCAAGGAATATAAATTTTGTATCTACATGTCTTACTTAACATTGATATGTATGCATGCACACACATCAAAGTGGGGAAATTGTATACACCTACTGTAATGAAAATACTTCATAAATGAAGCATAATCATATGAATAGATAATAATATGACTAAAATAGATCATTATATATGAATAAATGATTAGAAAATTTGAGGGGGAAACCTCCACAACCATACAATAAGAATAAAATTCATAATATGATCCTAAAATTCTAACTGATACCTCATATTTATACCCTACTTATGTTATGGAAATAATTTAGGACAACCCTAATACTAATATGAAGTTATATAAATGTTCATATGACTTAATTGAAGTTTATTATAGCCACAAGTCAACTACAAATATCCAAATACATGCTACAGACTAAGGGTATAAAATGCCCCTCCCCTTAAAAACAATATTTTTCTAAATTTTGATGATTTTATTATGATTTTATAAGAATGATTCATCCTCCCATATCACATATTCACTAGATAAATTCTTCCACTTAATTAGATACTCTATAATCACCCTCATTCGCAACCTTTTACTGCATGTCTCAATTATTCCCTGATGTTCCAAAATGATTCTTCCCTCCTCATAAAGATTTCATAACTATGTTTGGGCTAAAAAGATTTTTCCAATGACATTATTCAAGTAGGAAACATGGAAGACTAGATGTATTTTCACTAAGTGAGGTAACTCGAGTTTCTATGCTACACAACCAATCTTCTTTAAGACTTGATAAGGGTAATAATCCTTAAGTGAATTATTATTATCCTTCTTCTATTATTTGAAGGACATTTTATTATACGGTTGTAAATATATAAAAACCTAATTTATAACTTTAAAATTATTTCAATTTCATGCTTCTAAACTTAATTATTCATGTGATTCTACACCATTGTCAAGCTCTATTTGAGACTAGATACTACCTCTTACTAGAGTTTAATGTGTTTTTTGACTACTAAAAATTTTGGCTAGACTCTGAAAAATGAGGTGATGTATGGTGGATGGTACCCATAAACTACCAAAAAATGAGACATTTTGTATGAGGTATGGAATTAAGTGTTATACTAATATTTTGATAGTGTCAACCATTGAACCCATCTCTCCTATTTATCTCAAGAAAATCAAAGAAGAACAATCAAGCTAGTTTTTGACCACTTTATTTTTCCCATCAAATTAGGGAAAATAATATGAGGTAAGAGCCAATTGGGGACCAAAATGTGAAAATAACTCAGACTAAAAATTATTATAAAGATATAATTGGTGAAGTATTATGATTTTTGGGGTCTCATGGAGTTTTTGAATTGTATCTATAAATGTTGTTGTTAATGTACTTGCTATAAATCAATGTGATAATTCCCAATAATCAGAATATTTTATGATTATATCAACAACAACCATGATGAAATTTTCCCTTCATATTTTGGTAGCATTATAATGAAACCCATGAAAACCTTCTCTCACCTATGGCTAAAAATAAATAGACGTTACAACAAACTCAGGGTATTAATTATGTATCATTTATTTAGATTATACACCATATATTTTAACACTTTTTAGATTGGGTTAAGGGGGAATAGCCTAATTAAATTTAATTAATATATTCTAAAAGTAGGCCAATTAAATGAATTCATATTTATAATATTTTGATAAGTTTGTTGGATATAAGAATATGATAAATATGGAGAAGTACAATGCCAAACAATATTCTAAAAGTTTTAATACAAATTAGAAACAATACTTAGCTTATTTAATGATGTGCAAGAATATCTAACATGTACAGGTGCATAAGAAAAATTGATGTTCCACCTTGATTCATTAGATTATGTAAAATATATCTCTATCAGCCTAGACATTACCATCAGGATTAGGACATTACCTTGATACTTATATCTTATTTTTAATGCTTATATCTATCTCAATATAGATTATATTATATATCATATCCACTTACACTTATTAGGTTTCGCTACCACTTTACAGTTCATCAATTTGGATCATGCACATAGGTTGTCAAAGTTAATAATTTATTCAAAACCCTAGGTCCTCTAGCTTGGCATGTCACCTTTTAGAACAAGGGTTAGTGTTCTCAAGTAAATTCAAGCTAAACTAAAATACCTCTTTATCAATGAGTTCTCTACATATCCATGTACTCTGAAGAGGACCTTAGATTGATGTATTTCTCCCTCTTATGTGAGCTTGTGTGAATAATTACGTAATATGTTATATTCAAGTGTGTGTAGTGATCTATCTTGTAAATTGAAAAATAATACTTATGGTATTATATTTGAATGTTTCATACCTATAATAATACTAATCCTATGAATAATTTATAAATAGTGTAGTACACCTTAGTTGTGTAAGTGATTTTTAGTAGTGCGATGTGAGCTTGCTTGATGATTGATAGATGCCATTATTTAATGGTATTTTATTTGTATTTATACTAAAACTTTTGAAATTATCTCATGGGAGGGTTAAAATAATATAGTATTCCCATCCATATATGTTTAAATATTTTTAATTTTGATTATTTGGAAGGTAGGGATATTAGCATCAAATTTGGGACACTATATGCTAGTGTCTTAATCTAGAAAATAGTGTCCTACAAAGTTGAGGATATGTAATTGTAAGAATAGAATATAAGTTAGGTTTTAGATAGATTTTGAGATACATGTGATTTGATTCATCATAATATAAAGGTAAAAATATAGGATAAGTAGTTAGGCATAGTGAGATGGATAACACATACTTTTGGAAGCAATAATGTCTTGAATTAAAGATTTAAGATATGATTGGTATTTATCAAGTTTACAACACTGGTATATAATATAAACTCAGAGTTGAGTATTTACATTCCCTCTATTTAATCTAGTAATTCATAAGAATTAAATTAAAAGGTTAAGGGCAATAAATATGTACTTGGTGTGTACAATACACCTCACTTTTGCTTGAGCCCTATTTTAATTTTTTATTTATGTATTACCTACAACTAAGAGAATGTTATAGTATATTTAGTGAATACAATGTGAAATTATATAATTGAAATGATTGAAATAAAAATAGAAATGAAAGAATACACTTATGTTTTTATGCAACCATATTTTTATTTGGTACTTTACTTTAGATATGATGCTTCCCTAAAGCATTATAGAGAGAGGCTCATCAATAAACCTGATAGATGTGAACTTTGAAGAGGAGGGTGGGAGGGTGATCATGCCACCAATCTAGTGCAAGATTGAGTTGTGCCACAGCCATTGAGAGCATTGAATCTTAATTGTACAACTCAAATGTAAACATAATCTAACCAATCTAGACAAATTCAAGTGGTGTGACAATCTGAACCTGAAAATGGGAGTAGTTCTAATGTCATGAAGGGCACTAAATATTGACTACACTAATCAAGGGAGGCAACTATTATATATAGATAAAGTCCTAATTGGTGCATATTTGAAAGGTTAGTGCATATATGTGTGATGAGAAAGGATGGAATCATGTTCATGACCTTTCTGTTGATAAGTGTTGTCATTAATGTCAAGGTTGATATCATTTGATGTTAAGATTGATGTCATTGATGTCAATATACATGGAGTGTGGGGTCTAAGCTTGTGTGCCTAATATAACAAGGAATCTAGGTGACAAGAGAGAATTTTAAGGTAACCTAATGGTTCTTCTAAGGTTGATGTCAAGTTTTAAGTCAAGGTAAGCATGTTTTGAAGTATTGGTCTTTGAGTATAAGGTTTCTTGAGAAGCCTGGTCATATCATGAGAATGTGCATGATGAGTATGAAGAGGTATGCATAGAGGTATGACACTATCTGAGGAGCATGTAAGACTTATGAGAAAGGTATAAGATCATTAAAGAGTGTTTTAAATATCAGTTGTCAAGATCAAAATGCTTAAGAAGCCTAGTCATGGCACTAGTCATAACTTGTACAGACTTAGTGAGAAGGTTTGAGCATGATGGCCTAATGAGATGGATGTATGAAGGCATAAGATGCTATACAAAGTTAATTTATAATGTTTTTAAGGCATTAGATCACTCATGAGAGTATCAAGGTGAGCCTATAAGGGTAGGACCTATAGACCTAACATACAACTAGATCGGTTCTAGACCCTACCTAATTTAATGAGGGGTCATGAGGTATTGTCAAGGAATTTTAAGAATGTATGGTAGTATTTGAGCATGGTAATAGGTTTTTTTACATGTATATGAGGTTTTTATATCTTGGATAATGGCCATAAGGTCAATTTCAAGACCTAATATGACTTACAGGTCAAAGGGCTAGAGAGTAAAGAGAGAGATGGTGGCCAAATGGGGAATAAGGATTAGTTTACATGGCATGTGTGAGTATTTAAGAATTCAAAAAGGTAATTCAAGTTTTTTTTTAAATGTGTATGGATTTTCAAGTCATGGTTTGCAAGATAAGGCTTGAAAAAGTGTTTTAAGGTCTCAACCCAAAAAGGACTTTTAAGTGTTCATTGGCATGTGTAACCTCTACATGGGAACCTAAGATGTTGAGGAGAGATGGGGAAGGTTTATAAATAATATTTATAGGAATTAGTTTTATAAATAAGGGTCAATTATTTATGAATAATCGTTAACACCAAAAATAGTGTTAACCCACTCTAAAACCATAACAATGCCCTGATGTGAAAAATATTGATCAAAATAGCCCAAAATGGTTTGGAATGAATATATAAGTGATTGGATGTTGTAATCAATTCTCCCAAGAACGTCTATGTGTGATTAGTTTTTGTAGGTGAATGAGTGGACCCTATATGAAAGGCCTTATTTCTCAGTGATTTATTGTAGCAATCAGATTTGACCAAGTAAAATCTACTAAATGGATGAAGGTTGAATATTTATACTTTTATTTAATATTCATGGTGGTTTTTGAGTAATTTATATTCCTTGGGGGTGATAAATTTTTCATACAAGTTGACCACTCATTAATAGACCTAATGGTGCAGACAGTGAGAAAACGTACGCAAAAGTGAGAAGGTGATTAGGTATGTGTTATCATGGGTTAAGGATGAATTTGAGTGCATGGATAAGTTATTAAATACTTTTAAGGCATGTTCATGTTTGATAAATGATTTTTATGTTAGTGGATATGATGAAAATTTTGCTCATAATTTGACCTATCTAGTGCAGATGAGATAGTAAAGGTGTAAGGTTGTGAGATTGCTCTGCAAGACCAATATTTCCATATTACCATGTTATCTATCTATTTTATATTTTTATAATGATATTATAAGATCATCCACAATCATTTAAATTATATGAAAGTGCCTACCTAGGTGTTGAAGGTCATTATCACCATGACTGTGTTTGTAGGTAAACTGGCAAAACTGGGTTAGTAAGTTGCAATGATGAGTTGGAGGATCTTTATCCTAAGTCAATGTATTTAATTCACATGATGTTGTTTTTTGTGACTTGAATGACCTATCCATCCTTTTTTTAAACTTTTAAGTTAGTTTAGAGGTTGGAACATTATCTTCATCATCTCAACATAATAAATTCATTATATTTTTATCTGAGTTTCATAAATAATTAGCATGCTCTAGAGATAATCTACCATCCTTATGCCCTATTTATTTATTCCCCCATTAACCCTATATTCATTCATATCTAGATTTTAAGGTTAAACATTTGGTGAACCTAACCTCTACTCTTGTAAACCCTAGATTTTTATCTAAGGTTTCTTGGTTCTCTATTTTGATTTTTGGTTTCTGATTTTAAAAGTTACAAGTTAAAAATCAGATTTCATTTTCTATCAATATATTCAATATGGATCCATGTGTACCTCATTTTATGTCACAGTTTGTAATTTTAGAGATAGTTTGCTAGTATATTATGTTAATCCAAAGAAATAAGTAGATCCTTTAGTATAATGAAGGGGTTTTAAATCAAAAACAACACTTAGTCTCTCTTTAAACTTCCTTTTGCAATACTATAGATCCATTATTCAGATGCCAACATGCATACTCTTGATTATTTGATCCATATAAATATTATTTGAGTGACAGATACCATCCCACACTCATTATTCACCCAAGGCTTATATTGGATTCCATGGTCTAGTTTATCATTACTCATAAAGGTAAAGGTGTTCAACCTAACCTATCACCTCTTAATTTAAAACATGTGCCTCCTATTCCAAAACTTGTGATAAAATATAAGGGATATGACCTTTTTGACACATGATAATATTTCCATCCTTGAACTACTAAAGAGGTATTTTATCTATAAATATATGCTATATATTTCATTACATGAAACCTAAATTCTGAGTGATATTGAGCTAGTTTACTTTGCAGATATCATGTAAGACCTTTAAAAAATACAAAATTAATCACCTTTGATCCAATAGATTTACCATATAAATATGTTATTGACCAAGAATTACCTTTATTCATATAATTAACTATGTATAATAAGGGTATCAAAAGGGTGCTCATTGATAATAGATTGATCTTATGTATTTATAGTAAGAATTTCCTAACCACCATGGGTATTAGCACCAACCATTTGTAAAAATCAGTGATACAAAATAAGGGAATCGATAATTCACATAACCCCTCATTTGGATAAATAACTTTGGATGTAAAATTATGGCCAAAAATGATTCCAACCACCTTTTAGCTAATGTCACAATAATTACATTATAGTTTAGTTTTGGGTAGGACTTGGATACACATAATGGAGGCCATCCCATCCACCTTACATTGATTTATAAAATTCATACATGATGAGACTTTATTGACAATGTCTGTGGATAATGAACCCTTTAAATTTTGTAAAATGATACATTTTGATAAAGAGGGCATTCCTATGGTAGTACTACCTATACAATGTAGTCCTCTTGATAATATCCAAAATTATGAGGTGGAAAACTCAAGTACAATGGCTCCATTATCTCCAAAAAATAAGGCACAAAACACTAAAGTGCACATAGATGCACCTCAAGAACAAGAAACAATACCAAAGGAGGCAATGATCCAAAAATCATAAGTACCTCTAATATTAGAGTTCCCTTTATTGGTTAACACTAAGTAGCAATAAGGCCATGTTTCAGATTATTATGAAAGTGATGATGACCTATCCCATGATATGATAGATGAAACACTACAAAAACTTAATTTTGATCCACTTGAGCATCTTTCACATAACCTATTTGAACCTATAGGTCCTAGTACATATAAGCTAAACTCACCTATAGAGGATAAGGAAGCAAATAAAGATAAGAGAAAAGAATAAATAGTGGATGAACATGTAAAAATTTGTTATTCCATACTCTTGGCTTCACACATTGAGTCAAATATAAAGGTGAAATGTAGATACATCATGTAAATAATGTGGAGGTCTCTCATAAGATTCCACAATAGATTTTAAAGGTCATAGTAAACTAGGATACTATGGATATAATACTTTCCATCTTACTTGAACATAATATGATATATTTACATTTTAACATAAATAGATCAAGTAGTAGAATTGTTCCTAAGCAAAAGTTTCCATATTGTAATTATCATCAGATAAATGACCATCATACAAGTCATTTCCAGACATTACAAAACCAAATTCAAAAATATAAGAATAAGGGTTGTAAACAAATTGTGCCCAAAAAGAGAAAAAGATAAACCACTTCTAAATATTTATATAAAAACCATCCTATAAAGTGATAAAAGCACAAAGATATAACTATTAATGCTAATATTGATGGGTTTTATTGTTAGCATCTCAAATTTGATAGGAACCATTAGGATCTAATGTGTATCACTACAATCCTTTAACATTTGGGACATGATATAAATAAATTAACATACTCTCAATTAATGCCAAAGTCTTTGGGGTACATCAATTTACTAGTAGCATGTGGACAATAAGTTATCCCCATAATCATATGGATATTAGATCATAATCCTCATTTGACATTCAAATTTAGACAACATCTATTTATTGACTAAAATTAAACACTAAATAGTGCATATATGTGTATCATTTTTAATTTTAAGGATAGGAATATTTTCTTACACCATGATGGATATGGCCACCCTTCCCCACCAATGACTGTCAAAATATCATTACACACAAACATTAAATAGGTGGCCATGTGTCGATATAAACCAGGAATCAAACATGCCTCAAGTGATCCTCCACACTTTGATGATGTTGATTCCTTGATTAGTCCTCTCAAAAATTCTAAAAATATCAACAAAAAAAAAAAAAAAAACTTCAAAAATTCACAAATATTTTCATTTTTTACATATCCTATTATCTCCTCAAAATATATTTTGTTGTTTCTATGTTGGTAGATGGAATATCAATAATTCATATATACACATGTGTTTCAAACATCTTATGAGTGTGATTCAAGAATACATAGATACATGATCTTTGTACTTTTGGCTATTGGGATTTCCCTCTACTCATGTCACTAGGACATTAGGGGCATACACATTTATGATAATGATACATCTAGGTTATATCATTATATGGTCACTTTAAATTATAATACTCGATCTCATCTATGTACTTACACATGCCTTTATCCATAATTATTTATTTTTAAGTGTATAACATATTTCACTAACACATATATCCATGGAATAGTATGATATGATTATGCTTTCATTTATGCACTTCTTTGAGTGTCTTTCCTTGTTATTATCTTTCTTGTTTAAGTATTTTAATATTCTCCATTGGTTATAGCTCATGTCCCTTTATTTTCCTCTTTGAAGTTTGAATATGTCATTACTTGTTGTATATTGGCATTTGAATATGACATTTATTATTTTGTGTACATTTGACTAAGTCACGTTCCTTTGATTATGTAGCATTTGAGCATTCCCTTTATTTGAGGCCTTCTTAGACCATTTTATTTTGAATTACTTTTGAGTGTTTTTGTGTGTGTGTTTGATTACTATTGATCTTATACTATTACTATCTAGTCATTGCCATAATCTACATCATGCATCTTAAGACTTGGTGTGATTACATTTTTCATAATTCAATGATATATCTACCTGGACATGTTTTATTTATATGTTACATGGTACTTTCATAGTTTGCATGGTTATATTATCCTTTTGAGGTAAGATAACTACCAGTTGCTACTTCCCTCACCTCAAAATGGGGGCATATCAATTGGGGCATGTCATGGAGACATGACTTCCACATTACTTCATAGATTTAGTTTGCACTAGGGGTATGTTTTGGAAACATGTTATTCACATTTGTCATAGTTTTAGATTTAGTGATGGAATGTTTGGAAACATGTTTTTTTCACTTATTCAAGTATTCAACATGCCTAGATTATAGTGGGGGCATGTTATAGAAACATGTTCTTCACATTGTCACTTATATCAATTTTCAAACCTCTCCATATGTAGTGGGTTCAATCTTTGAAAGCATGTTCTTCACACTTACACAATTTCAAATTGGCTAAATAACATAGTTATATGATTAATTTACACATTTATGGTAAAATAATATATATTTGTACCATTATTATACATGTTTTGGCATGATACATATCTAAGGTGCATATGCCATGCAATGTGAACCTAATATTTTAGAATCAAATAAATTTTATATTATAAACACTTTTAGGGACTATCATCACCCACTAGATTAGACTTTTATAGATAATATTGAGCCAATCTACTATAGTAGTTGGTTCACTTTTTGGTATGGTTAAGTTGATTAAATCATTAAATTTTTTTAAGTTTATAGGTTGGACTTGATTTCATCATCCAGCCTCACCAATTTTATAGTGTGAGTTAATTTGGTTCACACGCACTTATAGGTAATAATTATGATTGGGTTACATGGTTGAGCTAAACTTAATTGTCAAGTAATAACTCATTTTTTATTTAAGTTTGGGGGCATGCTCTCTCTCTCTCTCTCTCTCTCTCTCTCTCTCTCTCTCTCTCTCTCTCTCTACATATATATATATATATGGTTACATGGTTGAGCTAAACTTAATTGTCAAGTAATAACTCATTTTTTATTTAAGGTTAGGGACATGCTCTCTCTCTCTCTCTCTCTCTCTCTATATATATATATATATATATATATATATATATATATATTCACTTTCCAAATTTATATATGTCTTAATCTCAATTTTGGTGATTCATAATGATATATCTCTCAAATGATATTGCCAAAAGGAAAGATAGTTGCATTGATATGAAAATGTGCTAGTAAACCTTGCTCTCTTTAAATTTTAATCATTTCAATGCTTTCAATTTCAAATTATATGCTCTGACTATATCTTGTAACATGTTCTTGGATGTAGGTCAATCACTAGTAAATAAATCAAGTTGGACTCAAGCAAAGATAAGGTGTGTTATACACACCTATATGCATTCCTTTGCCTTTAAACTAAAAATTTCATTACTATATTAAAGAGGGAAAATGTAGACACTATGAATTATATAGCACCTTGGTCTTGTAAACTTGGAAAGTACATATCATGGATGTACCTTTATCTTCTAAACCTTTATTTTTATCAAAAATCTTGCATACACTATCTTTTTGTGCCTAATTACTTATCTCTTTGTCTGACTAATGTTATTTTGATAACCCAAGCGTTCTACCTAGCCCAGAATGTTAAAAACCTACTTATCTTCCATATCTACAAGTTTTGTACTTGCACCTATTTTTAACTACCTAAACACTTGCATCTTATTCAAACGCTTGTATCGATGCAAGTGTCCTACCCTAACACAAGTGTTTAGTGTCCTAGAGCTATCTAATTTGCAAATGAAATGTATTCCTATAGTTGGCCTAAGTAATTTAATGTAATATATTATCCAAGGGGATTGGTATAAATATAAGATAAACCCTCATTCATTCCACACCTATAAACTTCTTGCCTACTCACAAGGCAACTTACCAAAAGTATTCTATCAAGCACTCAAGTGAGAAAAACTTACTTTTTTCTCTTAATTTACTATTAGTCATAGGGATATCACATCTACAGGTCTAAAGTACTAAATGAGTATCTCAAGAGCTATATTTTTCAAGTTACAAGATAGGTCACTATTATACTAATTTATCACATATTTCATGATTCACACACAACCCAACACATAGGAGATAACTACATCAGTTTGAGGTCCTATTCAAAATATTAGACATATAAGTAGCATTCATTGATAGAAAGGTTTTTGAGGTAGCTTGACACCATGTACTCACTAACCCATTTTTACCACATCTAATATGAAGATGAAGAAATAGGTTTTTTCTATTTGACAAAGAGCTATAATCTATGACCTAGATCTGAATGCACCAAAACAAAAGTGACATAAAACCTAGAAGCATCTAGGTAGTCACATCCAATTTCAATAGGCATTCCATATTGTATACATACATCCAAGATAGAGAGTAGAATCGATGTAAATTTCATAATTTAACAAAAGTGTTCATGATTATAAAGGTCAAATTTATAGAATCATGTGATTATTCTAGAATCTATATCTAGTCTAATTTTTGCTTGTTCATGATCTAGATTTGTATTAACATCAAAACTAGCTATCTTATTTTCACTATTATTTTTATATCTAGCATAATTATACTTCTATATTTAACATATCAATATAATAAATTTGATATATATTTATCTAAGTTTCACAAATAATTGGCCTACTCTAGAGATAGTGTACCATCCTTATGCTCTAGGCTATCTCTTCCCTCTTTAACCCTAGATTTCCATCATAACTATATTTTAGGGTTAAACACACACACACACACACACACACAATTAGATTTTTATAAGTAATTTTATCCATCTTACAGTTACACAAAATCATATTACAAGTATAAATCAATTAAGTCTTATTTATCCTCTTTATGATTTCCATAGTTGTTTTAATTCATTCAAGCTTTATCAACTTTAGTACTTTACTTTCACGTTGTTAGTTACAAGTTATTTACAACATTTTCTACCTTTATAAAAAAAAATATCTCAATTATAATTAATAAATCAATTAAATACAAATTCTAATAAAATATATCCATCATCCTAATGAGAATATAATGAGTGTATATTGTATACTTTTTTTTCTATTTAAAAAGGTTCGCCTTGAAGAGCTACAATGTTGGATAATTAAGCATACGATAAAACTTAAATGAAATTATTAATTAGTTATTTAAAAAATAAATTAACTAATAAATAATAAAATGAAAAAAAAATTGGCTAATTAAATATTGTAATTAAAAATTATATTAATAAATTAAATAATTAAAAATTAAATGTCTATTTATTATTTAAAAAAATCAAAAATTAAAAATCTGAAAATTGGCCAATATTTTTTTATTGTTACATGTAAAAGAGGGTTTTGAAAGAGCACAAACCACTTCACAAAGTTAGAGAGAAAGATAAGACATATATATCAAAGCATCAATAACAACTAGAAGTATATGGCAAATACAATCATAACAGATAAAATGTTGTTGATAAACATTTAACTAACATCACATAACAAATAGATAATAAATTACATTACTAGGGAAGAGTAAAGATACTAAGAGTCTTGGAAGCCTCCCATTCTTCCTGTAGGAATTTGATATGATCCACTACTATTTATTAGTCTTGATCATTTTTCTCTTTTGATTTACTTTTATCATATAGTTTATTTCTCTTTCTAATTCTATGTTCTAAGTGACCTTCCTTTTTTCCTACGGTACCTTCCTTAAGCATAGTAAAATTGGTCGCACCTTATTTTTATTAGTAATTATGCTTAACTAGATCACCTTGTTAAGGTATTTTTAAACCAAATTTTGAATAATATTGATCTAATTCATATTATTACTAAGTTTCTCCATTTTTTTTGCAACACATTAACCCCACTAGTCATTGACCACATATCTTTATTGAAAGGGATTCTCTCATGAATCTAAGGTTGATTACCATACACCTATGATTAAAATTTTATTTTTTTCTCTAGTTCTTCATTATCCACCATGTACCTCTTCATGATATAGTGGTGGAGATGATAATCCATCTCTATTGATGCAACCTTTTCCTGCATGTTCCTTTGAGGGAGGTCTTCTTTATCCTTCACCTAAGCTAGTCCTTTTATGACATCTTCCCTCATCTAGTCTCGGGATTCGATATATGCATATTTCAAATCCTCTAGACTTGATGTACATTTTAAGGATGAATTGATTGAAATGTCAATCTATGGAGTCTCCCTAAGGTATTCACTCAACATGGCCTTTTGATTTAGGTTTTTTAAGATATTAAGCTCCCATTTCATTAAAGTATCACTAGTGTTTTATTTTATCTGATATTTAATATGGATAGTGATCACTTTGGAATTCTTTTTATCTCCTTTGACATGATAAGGGGACAAAATAGTTGACTTTGGGTGGTCATCACTATTGACAATTTTTCTCCCATTGGTCAAAGTTACATATGTGCAGGTTTTCAATAAGAATATATTCATGGAGTGAAGATTTAAAAAAAATATCCAAAACATCTTACAACCTTAATCAATCCAAAACTATGCTCAAAAATAGCTCACACGTTCAAATTTTGGTAGTGTTTCTTCTATTCCTCAAACTAACTAGTTGTAAGTTAGTAAAGTCAATTTTTAAATCTTCATTTCATAAAAGAGAAGAAGATTTGGTTCAAATGATCTTAAGATAAGATATATGATCCTATTACCTCAATATTTCATGGACTAATTTTATATTACATGGACTTAACTTTATGAAAATTGTTAAGAAAAGGTGCTCTAAAACCCCTCTAAAACCATAATGTTTCAGTTTTAGGCAATATGTTTACATTTTTGATTTTTTGTTGTAAATAAAAATAATTTTGAAATATAATTTTTCATAAATAAACTTTATAAACTTTCTTAAATCAAAATTTTAATTCAAATAACGGATAAAGGTAAAGGTATAGATGGTAGGGTTTCAAGCAAGTAAGAGAGACAATCAAAAAGGCGTTTTTGAGAGACAATCAAAAAAGGCATTTTTGAGAGGTTTAAGGGACTTTGAGTGTATCTAATTGTTGGAATTATTAGAGGGAATATTTCATGTCCTAATTAAAAAATTATTATGGATTTAAGTCTCATAAAACTCAAAATAATATCAAAATTCAGACCTACAAGCATTCAGAAATGAAATTGTGCAAACTAAGAAACACTAAAAAGTACATATTTTTAGTTTTAATAAATAAAATATTTTAAAATGTAACATGGATTTTTTTTATTTATTTTAAGGTTTATAAGTTTTTTTATATTTTTATTTTACTTTAAGAGAGATAAAATAGCAAAACATATGTCTATTCATGAAGGAAATCAAGATTTTCTCACTAATTTGCTCACAAATAAAGTTAAATATGAGTGTTTCAGATACTTCCAAACAAAAAAATGATTTAAAAATATGTATACTTAATGTATAAGTATTAATACATGATAATTAAAATTAAAAATATTTTAAAATAGGCTCAAATTAAATAAAAATGTCTCTAGGTCATCCTACATGCAGCAAGCAGGCACTTTTTTGTAAAGTTTTATTTGAGAGTTTGGTAAAGATTTTTTGTGATTTTTAAATTTTTTCAGATTTTACCCATTGATACCTATCAAATTATAATAATATTAGTGTTTTATGAGGCCTATAACTTATTTTAGACTTCCAAATCCAAATCAGTGTTTCTTAAGGCCTAGAGAGCATAAAATGGTTTTTTTAGAAGTCGTAAGTGAAATTTGAAGCTAAATATTTATTTGAAGGTATATTCCACCATGTTGTTGATATTTAAATTTTTTTACAATTATTCTCTATTTAAATAATTTAAATTCATCATGTTTCAAGTTTTCATGGTGTATTTAAGAAGCTTGCTAAAATCACATAAGATGAGCATATCCAAGAAGGACCAGTATGAAGAGCTATGATTGTTCATCATAAAATAAACTATTAGTAGAGATATTTCATGAATAATTCAAGAAATTAAATATAAAATATCTCCCACTTGTATTCCACCTTTGTTTAAGAAGATAATTCATAAGTTTAATCAATGTATTGTGCATTCAACAACCTTGACTAGTCAAACACGTGTTCTTAGCTATCTGGAGATCAAGAAAGGGTTAAGATTTTTTTTTTTAAATGAAATAAAAGTTGAAATTTGTCTACATCATCATACAATAATATTCTCTCCTACTATTCCCCCTTGAAACTAATTTTCTAAAATGTCAATTCAAACTCCAAAATACATGCAAGATAGTTGAATTCAAACTCCAAAATGCAAGTAAGATAGTTGAAGTTAAACTCCAAGATTAAATGAATATAACTAAATTAAAACTTAAATATGCATGAAGTATCAAGAGAAGTTAACTTAATATGATCAAGATCTCTTTAAGAATGCATGCATGATAACCTTTGACTTTTCAAACATTCAAACAAGTTTCTCTCTATCTCCTAGACCATATTCTAAGAAAAGAATGTTTAAACTCTAATATGCTACATTGAAATTTGGGGAAGTTGAAGTTTAAGTTAGTGTTTTACTTGAATAAGGAGTGAAGTTGAGTTAGCATGAGGACTTATCTCTAATATGAAATTGTTTGTCTCTCTTTCCTTTCTTCCTTTTCTATATGTATGTTCTCTTTTTACAAAATATGATGAGATTATGCTTTGGCAATAGAGAAACTCTACTAAAATTTATGCATCAAATTTGAAGCAATACAGATCTTATTTTTCCTCTATTTTCAAGTTGTTTATGAAGTATGTGTCTTGTGTTCATTGATGTAACTTAGTGAATGATTATTTTTCTTATGTTTATGTATAAATATTTTACCTTTATGTAGTAAATTAGAATTTGTTTAGGTCGTATAAAGGGTCTAAGTTTTATTTTTACCTAATCTAGAACTGAATTCAACCATTGTTCATTCATTCTAAGCTAATGTGAGTATTTGACAAGACATGTGTACTAAATTACTAATATAAGAATCATTATATGAATATG
The DNA here is from genome assembly GCA_037957365.1 of Torreya grandis. Classification (NCBI taxonomy): domain Eukaryota; kingdom Viridiplantae; phylum Streptophyta; class Pinopsida; order Cupressales; family Taxaceae; genus Torreya; species Torreya grandis. Next base: position 2,340,689 of record JARHVA010000839.1, read on the forward strand.
AAGTGAATGTGCGTAAGTTCTTTAGATTTTAAAGTGTGTCAAGTATAATCATAATTGACTTTAATATTGGTGCATCATCCAACTTTTCAATTTTTATGTCTAATTACAAATTATGTATTGTTTCTTTTTCCCTTTTCTTAGTCAATAAAGCACATAATTAGAGAGTTTAGAGTGAACTAAGTATGTGTAACAAAGGTAAATAGTCGTTCATCTTGATATTATCTCCAACATAAGGTCATCCACACCTTAGATATTTTTCATTGCATCAATAGGAGTGATAATAGGCACACATTGTTGTAACATTATACTTATGAGTAATAATATTTTATCACACATCCAGTGGGACCATAGGTCAAAATATTACTAAATATTAGTGTTGGTTTTAGTAATTTATAGTAAATACATTATTCAAGTACTTATAATATGGTGAATCCAAGTTATATATAACTAGTTTAAGTAGTCCAAGTGCTTAAAGACCATCAATTGGTATGTATTTCAGTCCTTATTATGAAAATATAGATTTTGAATATTTGTATCCTTCATATCAAGATGAAAATGTTTATGAATTAACCTCAAGTAGAATTAGACTAGTAGAATATCAATATTCTCATGATATTTAATCCTCCTACCCCTAACCATGTTTCCAATCAACTTTGGTAAAATCGTGTTCTTTCCAATCAACCTAAAAAAAGTGTGCAAGAGATAAGACTTGACTTTGAGAGATAATGTATGGAGAGTGACAGGGAAGAGAAATATAATAGGAATCAATAAGAACTTGAATATTAGGCTTATATATATCAACAAAAGGTAGAATCATTGAATAGATATAGTGAGGCTACAAGATAACAAATACAATAATTATTTATGACAGTATAAAGAATTGAGTCCAAAATCCCAAGTTGAAAACAAGAATAACCCTTTGAACCTTAAAGAGAGTCTAAATTATTCAATATTATAAGTTTTAGAACTCTTGATCTTATGAAATAACATATGCTTGTGCATACTTACTATATTCTTCCTCAAGCTCCTCAATCAAGGAAGTTTCCAAGTTTATCATATGTTCCTCCTATGCCAATCCAAAATCAAGAGATGGAGAAGGTTATAGAATCCAAACCAAGAGAGTCTCTAAGTTTCTTGATACCTTTATATAATCCTCAAGTTGAGTTTGTCCATGAATATCAAGGCATATCATAATGTGAGAGGTTGATTGTTAAGTGGAAAGAGAATAATGAAGCATACCTACCACAAGTTTATTTCCCTCCTCCCAAATAATTCTTGAATGAAACTATTACTTCCAAATCTCACATTTTTATTAATGCATTTTCAACCTCAAATTATATTCAAGATCATCCCATGATTACCTATGTTCCTATGCCACTAAATGAAACCTCTTTCCCTCCCTCTATCTCTATTTTTGAAGGACCTGTTGTATGGAAGTCAAAAGAAAAACATCTAGGTGAAGAGGAGAATTTGTCAAGAGAGGATGATCAAGAGTTGTGTTAGTTAAATAAGATTCAATTTATTATAGAATAAAATCATGTTGAATCGATTGAAGAGTAAAATCAAATTTTAATTACAAGTAATCCTCAACTATTATATCATGAAGATGTTCAAAATGACATGGTAGTAGCTAGTGAGATTGTAGTAATGGTTTCACAAGGTAACAGTCCTTAACATGATCTAAGTAAAGACACAAAATAAGATGTAGTGGTTCTTAGTGAACCTCAAAAAAGTACAAGTGAGAATCAAGAAGGTTTTGATGAAGATTGGTAGTAGTACCTTTATTTGATTCAAAACATTGATAATCTTTGTAGGCCTACATCTCCATGTGAAGATATTTTCAAAGTGGTTACCAAGTTTACAAAGCATATTTAAAAATATGTTGATCAGATTATATCTCAAGAAGACTTTGATAAAGATAGAGATTAGTATTTTCATATCCTTGAAGAGTTTGAACAACTTTTGGTACTTTATAATTAAGATGACATATCTCAAGATGTCATAAAAGCCAAGAACATTATTCTAGTGAGTCATTAAAATATAATATTATAGTTGTTATTATAAATTAGAATGTGGTTAAATTAAAAAAAACGTGTTGAAGAGAAAAATGAGGTGACCATTTAACTACAATAAGAGTTTGTTTATATTAGAGATATGTTTGCTTTAGTTTATTCACTTTGAGACAAGATAAAGAGGTTGCTAAATAGAAAAAGCGTTGATCCAACTAGAATGAAATTCAAACAACAGTTTGTTCCTCATAATTTTAAGTAACATGGAGAATAATTAAAAATTTTATTTTTTATCCAGATGGATTTTGAGTGTTATACATAGTAGTTTTGTATGTTCACTTTCATAAAAGTGTTATCTTGCACATTTTCCATTGGTAGTGTATTAGTTTTAAATTATATAAGTGCTTATGCATGAGTGTTTTAGTCTCTTGAGGGAATTTTAAATTTCATATTTGATGATATTTTCATAGTTTCATAGTCTAATGGTTAAGGCTACTATCCTTGAATGTTTAGCAGGCAAACATCCCAGTAGGATTACCAAAAATGTTGACAATTTTTGCCACCATTGGTCAAAATTACTTATGTGCAAGTTTTCAATAAGATTAAATTAATTGATTTAAGATTAAAAAAAGTTATATAAAACATTATAAAACCTTAATCAATTCAAAACCATGCTCAGGAACAACTTCCAGGTTCAAATTTTGATAAAAGTTGCTTCTATTTCTCAAATTAGCTAGTTGCAAGTTAGTAAAGGCAATTTTTAAATATTTGTTTCATGAAAGAGAAGAAGATTTAGTTATAATTATCTTTGGTAAATATATAGGCTCATATTTCATAATTATTTCATTAATTTTTTTCAAGTTATGGGGACTTAATTTTATGAACAATCCTTAAGAAGGAAAGGTGATCTAAAACCTTTCTAAAACCTCCAATGGTTTGATTTTAGGTAATATATTCGCATATTTGAGTTATTTGTTGAAAATTAAAAAAAATTTGAGATATAATTAGGTATAAATAATATTTTTAAACCTTTCTCAATTAAAATTCCAATGCAAATAATGGATAAAGGTAAAAGTACATATTATAGGGTTTCAAACAAGCAAGAGAGACAGTCAAAAAATATATTTTTTGAGAGGTTTTAGAGATTATTTGAGTATATATAATGGTTTAAATTTTTATAATTTATATTAAAATTATTTATTAAAAAATAATTAAGTATTTAGGTCTCATAAAATTCAGACCTACAGGGATTCAGAAATGAAATTGTGTAAGCTAGGAAACACCAAAAAGTGCATATTTTGAGTTTTATTAAATAAAATTTCTTAAAATTTTATATAAAAACATTTTTCATATCCTTTAAGTTTTTAAAAAAAATAATATCTTTAATGTACCGAAGGAGATATAAAATAACAAAACACAGGTCTGTTCATGAAGAAAATCAGGGTTTTCTCACTAATTTACTTCTAAATAGAGTTAGAAATAAGTGTTTCAAATCATTCCAAGGGGAAAAATTGATTTTTGAGTGTGTATATTTAATTTAAAGGTATTAATATATTCTAATTAAATGAAAAATATTTTAAAATAGGCTCATATCAAAGAAAAACATGTCTATGACACCTTATGCACAGCAATCAAGTACCTTTTTGTGAATTTTTGTTTGAGAGTTTGGTGAAGATTTTTTATGATTTTAAAATTTTTACATGTCTACCAAATTTATAAATATATAATTAGAATATTATATGTGTTTTTTTAGGCCTAAAATTCATTTTAAACCCTCAAATCTAACTCAGGGTTTCTTTAGGCCTAGAGAACACAAAATGATATTTTTAGAAGTTATAAGTGGAATTTGGAGATAAAAAATTATTTAAAGGTATGTAACACCATGGTATAATTTTTAAATAGTATTTACACTTATCTATTAAAATAATTCAAATTCATCAAGTTTCATGTTCTCATGATGCATTCAAGAAGCTTACCAAAACTATAGAAGATGAGCATATCCAAGAAGGACCAGTATGAAAAGTTGTGATTGTTCACCATCAAATATAATCTTATTAGAGATATTTCATGAATAATTCAAAAAATAAAACATGAAATCTCTCTCACTTATATGCCACCTTTGAAGAAGAAGACAATTTACAAGTTTAATCAATTCATTGTGCATTCAACAACCTTGTATAGTCAAACACATGTGCTCTTAGCTATTTGGAGATAAACAAAGGATTAAGTGTTTGTTTTCAAAAGGAAATAAAATTTAAAATTATTATATATAATATTAAAATAACATTCTCTCCTAATATACCCCATTTTGAGCTAATTTTAAAAAGGTTAAATCAAACTCTAAGATGCATGTAATATAGATAAAGTCAAACTCCAAGATGCAATGAAGATAACTAAAGTAAAAAGTTAAGATCCATGTAATATCAAGAGAAATTAATTGAAGATAATTAAGGTCTCTTTAAAAATGAATGTGTGAGAACATTTGAATTTTCAAACCTTCAAACAAGATTCTCTCTCTCTCTCCTATGCCATATTCTAAGAAAATAATTTTTAAACTCTAATATGTTATGTTGAAATTTGGGGAAGTTTAAGGTTAAATTGGTGTTTTAGTTGAACTAGGAGTGAAGTTGAGTTAGCATGAAAGCTTATGTATAATATAAAGTTTCTTGTCTCTTTCTCCTTCCTTTTTTTAATATGTATGTTCCCTTTTTAGAGAAGATGATGAGATTATGCTTTGGTAATATAGAAACTCTACCAATATGTTTACTACATCAATTTTTGAATTAATAAAGTGTTGATATTTCCTCCATTTTCAATCTATTCATGAAGTGTATGTCTTGTTTTCATTAATATGACTTAGTTAATGATTATTTTTCTTATATTTTTGTCTAAATATTTCACTTTTATGTAGAAAATAAGAATTATTTTAGGTCATATAAAGTGTCTAAGTCTAATTTCTACCTAAACTGGAAGTGAATTCAACAATTATTCATTTCTTTCAAATTAGTGTGAGTGTTTGTCAAGACTTATGTATTAAATACTAATGCAAGAGTCATTGTATGAATATGAAGTGAATGTTTGCAATAACTTCTAAAGTATGTCAATTATAATCATAATTGACTTTAATATTGGTGCATCACCCAAAGTTTTAGTTTTCATATTCAATTTTAGCTTATGTATTGGTTTTTTTCCACTTTTTCAACTCAATAAAGTAGAGAATTAGAGACTTTAGAGTGAAGTACATGAGTTTACGAAAGGGAAACATCCCTTAACTTAGATATTATATCCAACATAAGGTCACCCATAACTTCAAGAGTTTTCATTGTATCAACAGGAGTGAGAATAGACATGTGTTCTTGCAAGGCTACACTTCTAAGTGATAATAGTCACTTTTCAAAGATTAACCTAGAAATTAATAAAATAGACTTGTAATTATTTATTTAATTATAATTATAATTTATTTTAGTAATATTTTATCTATACATAAAAATAGAAATAGGTTGTACCAAGACCTCCACCTCTAAAATTTTTTAAAAAACTCTATAAAGGAGTAAGACATGATAGGTTTCTAGGTTCAACAATAAACCCAAATAGACCTCCATCTAAAAAATTAGAAACCATTCACAAAGGTGTAATACATAATAGTTTGCATGATTCAACTATAAATTGAAACAATAATATAAAATCATAGTTGTAGCTAGCTTATGGTATAAACAATTTATTTTGAGATCTAAGCTCCATATGATAGTTTAACTTCTTTTTTAGGAAGATCTCTTATTTGAGACCATAATCAATTTATCAAAAATTCAAATTTTAGAGCTACATCGAGGGCATTCTACAACCAAAATAGAAAACATGTCAACAAGATGATTACCCACTACAAAATTTCTAACAGACTGCCTGGAAATTTAAGGAAAAGAATTAGGGTATCCCCCAAATTGAGTACCAAATAAGTAACACCTTTGAAATAAGAGGAAGTATTTTACAAATCAAAACCAAATAGAATATCATAAATCGGAGGGGTAAAACTATTGAGGATAAGAAATATAACTTAACAATTAGTTGATGGTGAGGCTCCACACTCATCCACCAAGAATCATGCCTATTTCTCTTAACCTTGTTAATTGACAAAGCCCCTCATTTCTTTGGACATGAAACTATTAAATTCCCATGTGCAAATCACACCTTTCACCTAAAGGTAACTTGTTAATATTATAGTGGTTACATTCATATGTGTTTTCCCACTTTGATCATAATTTCCTTAGGAAGTCCTTTTGATAGATCCATTTCAATGTTAAATTGAGAAAAATTAGTTTTAGACCGATTTAAGGTCTCAGGTTAAATAGAGAGGAGATTCCCTAGGGTTCTAACAATAGTAATGAGGTTGAAGGCCATCCAAAATTGAAGTGGAAGGTTAGTCAATCTGACCCAAATTAGATAAATTAATAAGATTTATGTGGTAGGATTGAAGGCTATATATCAAGGTTTCATACATAAAATGGCCTTCCCCCATGACTAGGGCCCCCTCTGAAGAAGAAAATGTTTATCCTCCCTAGAATCACAAACTACTATTAAGTATCCTTGGGTTCAAGGGTAAGTGAAAATATCATGAGATATCAAGGGTATTCAATGCTCTAATATCTAAGAATTAAGGTTAGATAAGTTAAACCATAACATGTGAAAGCGACACACTAAGGCCAAAATTGAATATTAATCTTCTTCTACCAACACATCAGCCCTTAAGGATTGTGTATATTTTCTCATTCTAACTAGTGAACTTTTTATTTGATGAGAGATTCGTATCCCCTTTGTGAGTCCGTAACTCTAATTTATTTAGTGGACATGTAACTAAGTCCACAACCAAGGTAAGAATAGGAGATATACCAAAGTAGTGATGTATGCAGATGAAACAATAAGGGGTCATGTAAATGAAAAAAGTGGTTGGGATGAAGAAGTGGTAGTGAAGCAATTTATTACTCAATTAATGTCTCATATAAAACCCTTAGATTAGGGCATGAATCAAAAGAATGAGTATAAAAAAATGAAGAAGCAAAAGCCACCCCAAAGAGCATATTAATGAAGAAGTAAAAGCCACATCCAAGAGCCTAATCCCCAATATATATCAATTTTAATTATAAAGACCTTAAAAGTCACTTTTTATAAATACCTTACTTGTAATTTATTTATCAATTTTAATTTTATATATATATATATATAATTAAAATTGATAAATAAATTACAAGTAAGGTATTTATAAAAAGTGACCAACTTGAAACAAGACATAATTCTCACTAATAATTAAGTCCTACATTAAATTCAGTTAATGAACTAAATAATAGACATAATGAGTTAAATAATTAAAGTGACCTAAATGGGGTCATAACAAACAATGCACTAAAAATAGTTGTAAACTCATAAAGGAGGAACTAAAATGAAGGATGAGGCATGTAAATCTTGGAAAAAAAATATTGGTTTTCTAATTTGGTGTTTTCAGATAAGCTTATTATTAGATTGCAATAATGGTTTAAAATAAGCCCAACATATTTGTTCATGTTGTTCTCATGTACAACATTTAAATAAATTGATCCTCTATGGTTAGAGTTTTGATGCTCTTATTCAAACATAGTTCTTGGTCTCACTCACACACTTTTATCCCTTAATATTTCTCTCTATAGATTTTATAAGTCAAATTTATTTCAAGTCTAAGTGAATGTTTTTTTTATTGAAACATGAAACATATTCAATAAAAATAAACATAGTACATGTTTTCTCAAAAAAGGTGGGTGATATGAGAGCACACCCCAAACCAAAACTAAAACATATTAGGTATAAAAGAAACCCAAGAATCAAAACCATAATTACGTCATTACAACCACAATTACATCATCTCAAAATAAAAATATCAACATACAACATTCATAAATATGTGTAACCAACCTTGAAAAAAGAGGAGGAAGAGGCAAAGGACTATCAAGTTTATTTCCCTAGCCTTCCCCATGAGGGGGAGGGATATAAACTATGCTCCATCCATTACCTTGCTTATTTTCTTCTTCACCTTCTCCAATCTATTCACCAGGGGTGAGATATAAAGTGCCATCCCAAGTAGCTTCCCCTTAGCATCTCCACCTAAAATAGTAACCCAACATGAAAAAAATCAATTTGAAGTGAGGGATACCCTCAATACCCCCCTGAAAGGATAGAATATTTGACGTGGAGGAGGTGGAGGGATGGAAAAATCTGAATAACTTTGTGACCTTCGATTCCTATGGACATGCTCATGCTACTCTTGCTCTCTACTATAGAAATAATTATGAGGAGAATATGGGGTACTATAATAATTAGGAAAGGGGGATTACCCCAATGGAAAATAAGAGTATGGAGATGCTCAACCTTTAGAGTAAATTTTTCACCTTGTAGTTGAATATGTAGCATTATATTATACAAAACTTAGATTCTATTAGAAATAGAAAAGTATCTTTCTAAATAATCTTTATTAAATATAGTTGCATCCATGTCTTTCTAAATAGAAAAAAATGATTTTAATATAAAATATGTGTCATTTTTACTTATATCTCATAAGGAAATGGGCATAATCCCCTAAGAGGGTAATGTTCTAAGAGAATGAAAGGCTTAAAGACAAAATGAATCCATTTCCAAACAACTTAAGATCTAGTATAGAATCAAAAAACATATTTTAAAGACTCTGATTGACCACACACAAGGCATCTAGGAGAGGGAAGCCCCATGTGAAGAAGTATGTCTCCCATGTGGAGGCCTTGGTAGAGAATGCACCTAGTAAAAATGGATTTTTTTAGTTCCACCAAAGTTGACCAGATGGTTTGGAACCTCTTATTCTATAAATAGGAATAGTTTTTAGTATTCCAACTTTTATTTAGCAAATATCAAGTGTAGACACATAATATTAATCAATAAATTCTTGAAAATATTTAAATATTGACATCATTACCTTACCTCATTCATTTGCCATTTTGTTAATTCATAAGTTATAAGAGAGCCTTTATTTCCTTGAAAACACATAAAATATCATATATGCACCCCTATTTATACCATGTTTAACCTACAAGTTCTTTTCAGACCTTTGCATGTAGTCTTTGTCCTTTTAGGACATGTTTGCGCTAAGTCATATAGGGTCGTATTGTGCCCTTATCCACTATAGTGGCTTTATCACCCATGGTTTAGCAGTTACTTTTTCAAATAGAGACATCTCACAATGGATCTCTTGTACATTTTTTAAAGTTAGTTAGAAAAAATATTTCAAATATTCCACTATATAAGCATATCAAGGTTTCTCTAAATACATCTATCAATCACTTGAAAATTATATTATGTAATGAGCAAAAGATCACTATTTCTTCCAATTTCAATTTTGTTACATTTAGGCCAAGTCTAAATATTAATTATTATAGGTCAAGGGCATCTATTATCAAAAATCTCAATCAATATTCTAATGATAGTCATATATTTTCACAATCATGAATCACATAATCACCTTAGGAGGGAGAACTACATCGGTCTAAGGCTTATTTGGGCTATGTAGGTAGTACTCAAATTATGTGGGTTTTCTAAAGATAGCTTAGATATTCTCCTTACCCATTTCCCCCCTTCGAATTTTATTTATATCTTATTTATTATGTAAGACCTAGGGTTTTATCTTTTACAAGTATTTTATATGATAACACAAAGCATAGAATTTATCAGTCAACCCTCACAAGTAGTCACATAAACCTAGATCATAAAATTAGGTGCACAGTCAACTAGGGCATAGTCATAGTCATCAGAAAAGGTCTCATTTTGATCATTACCTTCTTTTAAGGAGTTATCTAAACACATATTAAATTCTTACATTTTTTCATGACATTATTAATAGTTATTTTTAGGTAATCTTCAATTACAATCAGTAAAATATGTTTTTTAGGGTGGTTTGCATATATGTGGGCTCATTTTATATTTTAAAAAATTCTAACTTATGTAAAATTTTGTGTTATATTATATTTCATTATCAGATCTATATATACTAGCATTCAAATTTTAATAGTTTATTATATATTAATTTAATTTACTTCAACTAAAAATATATTAAATATTCCAGTGAACCCACTATTTTTTATAACATTGTTTGTTGTTTGCTTGATTTTTTTCTTAAGATTTCATACTTATTTATGTAAATTCTTGATACTGAAATAAAATAAAATCCAAACTTGGATAAAATCTAACACACAATGATTCAACTTATTAAACCTTGGATTTAATTTAAAATTGAAGTTTATCTTGTCATATTGGAAATAATTTGATACATAAGCTCTTTCTTTCGACTTCAAGTTGAAATTTATTGATATCTATACATAAAAATATTTTTATTTAATTTTTACATTATTTATAAACTATGTTTTGTCAGTTTTCATACTACTTAGTGACTATCATGAAGGGCTACATAGTGTTGTATTTACAGACATCATGGTGTGAAGGGTTTATCCCAATACTCATAGCCATTGTATATCATTAAACACAAAATTTAGTTTTCATGTACCTCATGGTATATTATAAACACCTAGGGTCCTCTTATTTATATCACAGGAATCCTATTTTATTTGTTTGATTTGCGGTGTGCTTGAGATGAGTGTATTGTCCAAGGTAATTTACTCTCATTGTACCCTTAGAAATGGAGTTAATGGGCTATAAGAATAATTTTTCCTCTCTAATTAGTGATCTAAAATATTGGACTAGCACTAATCAATGAATGAACAAGTTTATTTTATATCCCACATAATCATTAAAACCCTTTCCTATATGACCCTTATACCTTGATTTTTTATTATATTGTATTCATTTATATGCTTCTAAGGCATAGTGATAGATTAAGTGGTATTTATATTTCACATATGTAGATTCCTTTAGTTTATTTAGTAATAGTTAGTCATGATATTTTTCTCAAACTAATAATGATACTATTCAAATTCATTAGTTTCCTACAAATGAGGTTCAAATTGAAATTAACAATGAAAATAATTAAGAAAAATCTAATAAACATGAAATTCATATTGATCCACATGAACTTAATGGATTAAATCAAAATCAAGTGAAATAATTATCTGAGTTTCATCAAAGTCTTTAAGAGAACCAACATGAGGTGAATAAAACAATTATTCTACTTTTAACATCAAAATCTAAGAATCAAGCTAAATTGGCCACATCTCCACCACAACATTTTCCTTTTCAGGTTGTCAAATCCCCTACTTCCAATGTGTTTACTTTTATCATTGCATCCAATCTTATTTATAAACCCATAGAATCATCCTTTGGTTTGGTAACATTGCTTGGTCTCCAAAATTTAATTATGATTATGCCTACTCATGTTACTTATATTCATCTAATTATCTATCTAAATTTTCCTCTTGAGCATGCACTTATTGTCTTACAAGCTAAGCTAGATAATATTAATCAAATTATTTTTCATTTTATCCCCTCTATAGACTTGTGTTTCTTGTTTCATAACCTTTTGACATCTAAAATTACAAAATATCCATTACTAGTTGGCTTTATGCTACACCTTTATCCTATAGCATGTCTAAGGATATGTGTATCTAACTTGTGGCTTACATACATTTCATATTATCTTGTTGCATTTCACTATGTTTTTAGTAAGGTCAACCTATTAAATAATCATGGATGAGTATATATAGGAGGTATTGGTTAGTCTTTGAGAATCATATTATGAATTTATTTTTATTGCATTATCATTGAAGTTTCCCACTTAAATCAATTTAGTCATATTTATCAAGTATTTTATTATTTCACCAATTATTATTATGGATCTAGTTTTTATGTTATTAATTATGTGATTAATATTTCATTTTTGTGAAACATCTAAGTAATTTCATTACAAGTGGTATCTAACATCAATTTGGGAAGTTTCTACATCATTTTTCAGAGATGATGTTACAGTTATCCTAAAATTTGAAGGATATAAAAATGATAACTTGAGATCTGAGAAGAATTTAATTTTTTTATCACTAAAATATTATTTGAAGTCTCTTTTTTCAATCTGTAAAAATTTTTTTGCATCCTTCTGCAAATTATCAGTCATTGGATATGTCTCAATGAGATGATCACAACAATATAATCCACCAATACACTTTTTTTAAGCTTGAAACCCTCCATCTCATGGTTTGTGCATAGTTAGTCATAAACTTATGGTTGGGAAAAAGGGTATGACATTCCAAAAAATCCTCACAAGGATGACATGGAGTTTGGAACATCAGATCTTTTGGTTTTTGAGGTGGTTCACCAATTTAAATTAGATATACAAATCATGGTGATCAAAGATGATCTTGATGTAGTAAAAGGGGACACACTAGAGTACAAGGAGACATAGATTTTTTGAATAATTTAAATCAGAAACTATGAGTGAGAATTTGACCACTCTTATGGCTTAAATTTTGTAAAATAATCCTTCACCACTCCATTTGGGTTTTCTCAATCACAAATTTGATACCAATTCAAAGTACATAATGTCCAAAATAGAAGTGTGAAAGTTTTATTATAAGGATCCACTCATTTGGATCAATCATAAAAAGTTTATTTGATCTATATCAAACCCCAAGTGCACAAAAGGTATTTGTGGCATCTTTGCATATAGAGCCTAAGCAGTTTATTTATTATATATGGTTGACTCAAAATAAAAATAAGGGCATTCCTATTACCTGGTTGGTGTTTATTGAGGAGCTATAAATACGTTATTAAAATAATGTCTCAAAAAACTACTTCAATTAGTTAGTAAAGATGTAACAAGTAGGGACTATGAAGGATTAGATTCAAGAATTCCATAATCTATCTTTACATGTGGATGACATTAATAAGGGCAATATGATTGACATGTTCTTGGGTTGGATCAAGGATAACATCCAACTTAATGTTTGCATGTTTAATCCAACTTCAATATATGAATCTATAGCATTAGTGTGCACAAAAAAATAAAAATATATTGTCAAATGAAGGGATTTATCAAATGGATATAAATGCAATGCCATAATACCATCATTTTCTCAACTTACAAGATTAACCCCTCAGTAAATTAAAGAGAAGCATGCAAAATGGTTGTGTTTTGACTATAAAAACAAGTGGAGAAGAGGACATAAATGTATTGAAAATAACTTTTTATGCATTTAAGTCACCAATGAAGATGATGAAAAATGGTTAGGCCTCAGGTGATCATATGGAAGAGGAGAAATATGAATATTTTCACCCTACCATCATGAAACTTTAGGTATTATTACTCCTTAAACACTTAAGGTGGTGGGTTTCCTCAATAAATAGAAGGTGATAGTGTTGATTGACTTAGGTAGTAAACATAACATAAAAAAATAAGTTGGCTACATGTTTTAACTATTTTATTGACCTAGCTCTATAATTTTAAGTTTTGATTGCAAATGGTGACATAGTCAACTGTTTAGGAATTTTTAATAGTACTAAACTTGTTATGGGAGAATAAATGTGCAATTCTCCTATATTTTTTATTCATATGGTTGAGGATGACATTATTTTGGGAGTACAATGGCTCACAAATTTGGGCACCATAGAGATGAATTTATAACAACTATTCAGTCACTTTCTTTCTAAAGGTAAGACATTTAAACTACATGGATTACAAGCAAAATCTCCACAATTGATAAGTTCACATCAGATGATAAAGATTATTAAAAAATGGGATGAAGTATTTATAGCATGATTATTTTTCATATAAATTCAATCAGTGAATGTGTCTACACATCTCGATTTACAAATGATTCTTGATGACCAGCTAGCTATTTTTGGAACCATATCAAAATGACTACCACTAATAAGGGAACATGATCATGCCATAAGACTGCTTCTAGGTAGTTCACTACAAAAAACATTAGACATTAAAAGTATCTATATGCCCAGGAGAGTGAAGTTGAAAATATGGTACAAATGATGCTAGAGGGAGGTGTTATCAAAAATAGACAAAGTGAATATTCATCCTTAGTGGTCACGGTGTGTAAGAAGAATGACTCTTATAGGATATGCCTAGACTACAGAGAACTAAACAAATACACCATCAAATATAAGTTTAATGTTATAATAATAGATGATTTGTTATATGAATTAAATGGTGTTTCTTTTTTACCAAATTAGATATTCATTCTAGGTATTATCAAATTTGAATCAAAGATGAATATATCCCTAAAATAGATTTTAAAACTAATGAATGCAATTATGAGTTTATGTTCATGCCTTTTTATCTCATAAATGCACCATCTACATTTCAAGTTTTTATGAATATTGTTTTTAGGACTTTTTGGAGGAAAACATTTGTTGGTGTTTTTTTATGGCATCCCAATATACAATAAAACTTGAGAAGAACATTGAAGAATATGAAATAAGTATTGTTAGTTTTAGAACAACATCAATCTTATGCCAAACCTTCTAAATGTGATTTTTGAGATTAAGAGGTGGAATACTTAGCTCATATTATTTTACATGAAGGATTCAAAGTCGACTCTAAGAATATCAAAGATATGGTGGAGTAGCAAGTGCCAAGTACCCTAAAAAAATTTCATGGTTTTTTGGGGCTAACAGGGTACTATCACATATTTTTAGAAAATTATGGTAGCATAGCAATTTCATTCATGACCTTGTTGAATAAAGACTCCTATCTAAAATAGGCTATGTGCACCACTACACTTTTAACTGCCCCTTATTTTTCCTAAAGTTTTGTTGTTGAATGTGATGTACCATGTCGTATCATGGGGAAAATACTCATGTAATAAGGAAAACCCATTGCATTTGAGAGTCATCAACTCATGGGAAAAAATAATCTCAATCTAGTTTATGAGAAAGAGATGATGGCTCTTCTTCATGCAGTAAAATAATGGAGACCTTATCTAATGGGTGGAAACTTTTACGTAAATATTGATCATGATAGTCTAAAATAGTTTTTCAAATAATGATTATCACCAGAAGAACAAAAAAATAGGTGACTAAAATGTTGGGATATGAATTCGAGATATTATATAAGAAAGGAAAAGAGAATGTGGTAGCACATGCACTCTCCAAAAAGGATGAATTAGTTTAGTTATTGTTATACATAATGACCATTTAGTAGGATTATTGGTTAGAAGAGGCAAGATCTGAATGGGAGAATGGTAGGTATACACAGGATTTTATTCATAATCTTTAGCATGGTTCTAGTGTTTATGAAAAAACTAATGGAAAGAGAACGCATTATGATATAAATATAGATTATACCTATTCAATAATTTTATCCTCAAACATAATATCCTTCATGAGCTTCATGGATCTCTAATAAGGGGCACTCAGGGTTTTTAAAGACCTATCATATATTACAAGCAACATTTATTTTGTAAAATACTCAAGGTGGATATATAAAAATTTGTATTAGATTGCATGATTTTTCAACATAACAAATATGAAACAATTAAGACACCAAGTCTTATGAAAACTTTATCTATTCCTAGTAAGAGGTGGGAGGAGTTTTCCATGGATTTCATTACAATTTTGTTGAGGTCTAAAGGTAAAATTTTCATCATGGTAGTTGTGGATAGGCTCATAAAATATGCTCATTTTTTCTATTATGATATCAATTTGTATCTAGTATAGTAGTTTTTATATTTCTTAATATAGTTTAAAATTTACATGGTACGCCTAAATTCATTGTAAGTGATTATGATCCCATCATCACTGATTGCTTCTGGATTGATTTATTTATATGTTTTGGTATTTAGTTGACTCATAGTTCTTAATATCATCCTTAATCTAATGAAAAAATAGAGTTGGTTAATAAATTCTTATAAATAATCATTTTTTTAATAGATAAACAAGAATGGTGGGTTTATCAACTACCACTAATAGAATGGTGTTACATCATTTTCTTCCATGCCTCTTTCAAAATGTTTCAATTTATGGCACTTTATGGTTATCATCCTCCATCAATAACTTCATATTTAAAGTTTCAACCCAAGGTTTGAGCTATTGAGAAACACATCCAACATCAACAAGAGGTACTAGCTAGTTTAAGAGAGAATTTACCAATGACACAAAATCGAATGAAGCATTGAATGATGATCAACACTATAGTGAGAGACATTTTGATATAGGTGATTATTTATTTTTTCACTAGAAGACATATAATCGTATATCTTTAAAGCAACAAAAAAATGATAACAATTTTTATCCTAAGTATTATGGCCCTTATTAGATATTGTATAAAATTGACAATGTGGCATACAACTTGAGCTATCTTAATCCAATTGCATACATCATGTATTTTATGTATCTTTCTTGAAGAAGGTAATTGGATTGAAATTTTATACCTAGACTGAGTTACTAAAACTAGATGAATAATATAGATTCATTTTATAACATGAGGAGATCCTTCACACATACACTAAAATGTTACGAACAAGAGAGATTAAGGAGTATTTGATTGAGTGGAAGAGTCTAAATCATGAAGATGAAACATCAGAGGATGAATATTTCCTAAAACATCACCTATAATTGATTCAACATTGAGTACATAGTTACTTTGAAGGGGAGGGGAATGTTACTCCCTTAACCTATAGCATGTCTAGGGATATGTGTGGCTAACTTGTGGCTTACATACCTTTAATATTATCTTGTTACATTTTCTTAATTTTTTAGTAATGTGAAATTATGAAATAAGCATGGATAAGTAGAGTATTAAAAGATTTAGTGGTTAGTTTTTAGCATTATATTGATAATTCTTCTCTTATTGCATTATTGTGGAGGTTTCCCCCTCAAATCAGCTTAGTCATATTTATCAAATAATCTTCTCTTTCCTAAATTTTTGTTGTGGATTGGTTTATTTTGTTCTTAATTATATGATATAATATTACACTTTTATGAAACATAAAATTAATTTCATTACACATTGTGGCTCCTAAGATTCCTCTATATGAAGGTAAAAGTGATTCTAAATAGTATATGTGCACATTCCATGTAGCTTGTCTAGACTATGAAGATAATGAAAAATTATTAACAAAGATCTTTCCAAGAAGAATTAAAGAATATTTTCTTTGATGGTTCTATGATCTTTCTCTTCAATTAGTAAAGGATCTCAACCCTTTGTAAAATCAATTTTTAACACACATTTCCATCAAAATTAGTGAAAATTTATCATATGCCTAAAATACAAAGCCCAAATAAGGTCTAATTAAACAATAAATGAATATGTGCTAAGATACAAGACTATGCTAGCAAAAATTCCAAATCAAATGGTTGATAATGAGATCTGAGATATATTTACTCATAGTTATTTCCAATTCAAGAGTCACTTATGTTTGATAAGTTCAAATCTTTAGATGAATTATGGCGTATAGTTAAAGATCATGAGATCAAGTTAGTTACCTTGATAAAGCATAAGTATAATTCAAAATATATTTCTAATTCAAATTCCAAGTTTCAAAGTGATCAAAATTATAAGAGAAAACCAAATAATAAAAATAATGAACCTAATGTTACAATTAATGTTATCTCACAACTAACACAAAAGATTCAATTACAAGATCCACAAAGGAAACAATTTTCAAGGGTACTTTCACCATCTCATGTATTATTACAAAGGTTATTTTAATGTGATTTAATCACTATTCCTCCACCAATGGAAGTGGACATGTCTAGACCATAATCTAGATTTTTTGATAGAAATGCATATTATGTCTACCATATATTTATTAGGCATTTTACAAATATATGTTTCAAGCTTAAGCATAAATTTTAAGATCTTATTGATGAGAACATTATTGATGTTTTCACACGTACTCAAGAAGCTAAGCCATAAGCAAATGGCAATTCAAAACTCAAAATGTATAAAGATCTTTTTCCAAATCAAGAAACAAATACCAAGGATAATTTTGAAGTAAACTAAGCATATAATGGTCATCCACCTCCTTCTACATATGGACATCCACTTGATATCAACATTAGTATAATTACAACTAAACAAGCATCATTTCCTACATTCATATTTGATGACATTGAATTTTTTTATGATGATTTAAAGAGACATCATTCTTTATTTGAGCATATGTTAATAAGCAATTCATACGTAGTGTTATAATAGATAATGGATCAAGGGAAAATGTATGCACCATAACAATCATTTTCTCTCTTTGTTAGATAGACAAAGATTTATAAAATAATTCTATATTTTTCAAAGCATTTTATGGCCATACAAAGGATACTCTTGGGCATATAGTACTATTTTTACAAGTGGGCCCTCTCATAGTTTCCACCTTTTTAGTTATACCATTAACAAGTGTATTTTATATGGCATTAGGATGCCCTTATATATAAAATATTATAGCATTATTTTATAATGCATAAATGTCTCAAATATATTCATGTTAATCAAGTGGTAAAAATTCTAGGAGTCTAATATGAATATATTTTGAATCCAATGGTATTTAATTATACTATAGAACAACTTTCTAGAAAAATCATTGAGTAAGATGGCAATGAAATAGTTTAAATAACTATTCAAGAGAATTATATATTCCAAAGCATATTATAGTTTCTTCATCTATTAGTGAGCATGAACATATTATAGAATTAATTTCTCCATCTGTTCATGAGCATAAGCATATTATAGAATTGGTTTCTTCATCTATTTATGAGCTTGATGCAGTTACACATGAACATATTTAATTTATTTCAAAGAGAATTTCACATTATTCTAAGCAAAAACTCATACATAAAAATAGGTCTTCATCTCCTAAGGCACCACAGGTATTCAAAAAACTTCACCATAGGTACAATTGTCACATCTCCTATTTCACATGAGTATATAGGTTTATATGGGCCTATGATCAGTGATTAATATGGGTATATTACAACATATGATCCTAATTTAGATTCAAAGTAATCTACAATTAACATTCTTTCTTCAAAAGAATATATTCTTGTATATCATGTCATGGGTTATGCATACATGTCCATCACTTATATAATTATTCAAATTACTTGTATACTTCCCTTTGTACATAGATTCAATTGTTTTTACTTCCTTTCAAAATCTTATATATCTCATCCAAACATTATTCTATCCCTTGGATTTATTTTTGTCTTTGGGCACTTGTCCCCTTGATTTCAAAGTGATTTGAACAATCTAAAACAATTATCTCTATGATATTTTCTTTAATATTGCATCATATTATAGCTTTAATCACAATTACATGATCATATCTCTCTCTTTACTATGAGGAGCATGTACATTATTATTTATCTTAATCATTCAATGCACATTATTATGATTCATTTGTATATACATTAGGGGCACATTACTTTCCTTCCTCCTTATCACATAATGCTTTTGCACCTTGTTAAGGATCATTTTAATCTCTTCCTCTTCCTCTATTTTCAAAGCCTTTGTTATTAATAAATTTGTAATTACAATATATATATATATATATATATATATATATATATATATATATATATATTATAAAAACTTAAAAACATGCAAATAATCCAAAAATTTAAAAAAAAATCAATAAATTTTTAAAAATTTAAAATCAAGACCTAAGAAGCATTTTTCAATTTTTTTTGCTTATTTCTTTCAATATTTTATTTATTTTATGTTAGGTAGATAACATATTTTAAATATTTAAATATGCATTACTTTTCACTAGGTATTTGAGTGCGATACATGTTATACTTCTACATGGTTTTGATGTAGAACTTCCCTTATTACCCAACAACTTTGTTAAGTTGGGGGCATATTTTTGTTATATGTGAACAATTTAATAGGTTGTATTTATATATAATATTTCCACTATGTTGAGCTACATATCATAAAAATACTTTGTTAAATCACTCATACTATACATATGTTATATGAAAACACTATTTTCTAACGACGACATAGATACATATGGTTCATACAAATTAGTTTCATTTGTTTTATGTTTTTTTTTTTTACTTTATTACATGATAATATAGAACTTGTTTGCTTATCGTGTGTGGCCCTTGGCCTTGTATGTTCAAATTCTTTCTTAAATGGAATCATATGTCATTTTTGTGTGGCCTTTGGTCTTGTGTGTTTATACAACATTCGCATGTCCCTTGTATGTGACCCTTGTTCCTTATGTATGACAATTTATCCAAATTGCATGACATTATATGACATACTTATACATTCATTACTTTTTACTTTGGTGTCATTATACATATCATGCACGTGATGCATATGTGTTTCAATGATATATCAATCTCTTACATGTTTTATATATAAATTCAATGAAATATTTTAATACATGATGCAATACATTTAAAATTTCAAGTGCTTCTACATGGTTACATCTTTCACATATTACATAACACTTATTTGATCTAAGTGACTTACAAGGTACATCACTCATATCAAAAATAGGGCATCACAATAGACTTATCTTGAAAATTCAAGTCCTTATGAACAAATTTCAAATCTATAGCACTATATTTTTTCAAATATTATAACATGATTTAAAATTTTCAGATTATGGGGGCATGTCACATGCATATGCACTCATTCCCACTATAACAAAGTGATAAATTTAAAATAATTATAAATTTCAAAAAAATTAAAATTTAAAAGGGCATTCAATATCAATTTTATACAATATAGAGGGCATAATGTTCATTTATGTTTAAGTTACTATGTGGTAATTTCAAATTTTCTCAAAATTTCAAAGTTGTAAAGTTTAAAATTGAATCTAAATTTATCTACAGTAGTGTAATTCATCTTCATTCTATAGGTGGGTCATTTTAGAGTCTAGTGACACTTAACATCTATGTCTACATTTTTTAATGTAGTGAACCACAATTGGTGGTTCCATCTCTTCAAATATTTCACAAAGTACTCTACACAGTCAAATGGGAGTTAGAACATACAATATTTTTAACTCAAAAAAATTTAAAAAAAATTGAATTAAGACTTGATCACTCTCAATTTGCCACATGTTCAACATTTATATATATGCCTTAACAAGAGGTCAAGCACTTATCTCTACTTTCAAATTACATGGAAATAAGATTGCATACTCTTTTAGGGGTATACTTTCCTTACTCTCTTTTTAAAATTCAAATTTTTAACTTTTAAATATGGACAATACCTACTTTCAATGGCATTATTGTAGGTTTTGCATCAAATCATCTTGCATGATCAAGCTTTGCATAAAAATATAGAATGTGTATACACACTCAAGGTCACATCTAATTTATTCTAGTAATTTCACTTTGTTACATCACTAGAATAAAGTGGGGGGAAATGTAGACATAACATTAATCAAATTTAAATGCTTGACAATATTTAAATCTTAAAATCCTTAACTTAATTGTTATATTCACCATTTTGCTAATGATTAATTAATAAGAAACCCTATATTATCTTACAAATAAAAAAATATTATACATATATTTCTATTTCAACTCTATTCATCCATATTCAACTTATAGGTTCTTGATGGACCTTTTCCAGTAGTCTCTATGCTTCTGGGACAAGTTTATGTAAGGTCAGATAGGGACACATTATGGTTGTGTCTACTACATCGACCTTGTCCCTCAAAGCATCCATGTTCCCCATTCTCTATTAGTTAATTTTTTAAATAGAGATGTTTTAAAATGGTTATCCCACACATTTTACAAAGTTGGTTATCAAAAATATTCCAAAAATTCTCATATATAAGCACATCAAGGATTCTCCAAATACATCTCGCAATCACTTGGTAATTATACTACACACTGAATAAAAGAAAATTATCTATTCCAATTTCAATTATGCTATATTATAACAATCAAAGGACAAGTCTGAATATTATTTATTATAGGTCAAGAACATCTATTTTCAAGCATTTCAGTTAATCTTCTAACAATAGTCATATAATTGCATAATCATGGATCACAAAATCACCCTAAGAAGGAGGATTACACTACCCTAAGATCCATTTGGGCTATGTAGGAAGCACTCAAATTATGTAATTTTTAAAAAGATAGCTCATTTATTTCCCTTACTAATTGTCCCTTTTTCATTTGATCTCTATTTTATTTTTTGTGAAGGATCTAGTTTCGTGCGACAACATAGAGTACAAAATTTCTTAGTCAATCCTCGCAGGAGTCACACAAACCCAAATTAAAAAATCAAGTGGCACAGTCAACTAAGCCATAACTATAGTCATCAGATAAGGTTGTATTGCACTCATGTCCTTATTCTATGAACTTTTCTAATCACAAATTAAATTCTTACATTTGGTCATGACACAATCAACAATTCTTCTCATATAGTTTTTAATCATAATCAACCTGTATAGTTATCAATATATTTGTTTTATAAAGGTTTGCATATATGTAGGTTCATTTACTATATTTAATAAATTTCAAATTATGTATATATTATATTTAATTATTAGATCTAAATATATCAACATTTAAATTTTAGTTTGATTCACTTCAATTAAAAATAAATTAAACACCAAAGAGCATTGTTGGGAGAGAGTCACTGATAACCAAGCCAGGGTTTATACCAAAGCATAGAGGTGGAAACAACCAAGTTTTAGCCTTTCCACCATTTGGGAGACCCTATAACATTAAAAAAATTTATTGCATAATCTAGAACAACCATCTAGATCTCAAAAATTAGACTCAAAATCTTGAGCATTTAACCTAAAGTTAGTTTTTAAGTTAAGCTAACTAAACCAAGATCTAGATCATTTGTGAATGATATCCCCTAGAACCCAAATAAATTTACAAAAAAAAATAATGGATTTGAGTATGGGAACTTGTGAAAAGGGTTTCACATCGATGGTAATCACTAAGGACCACAAAATGGAATGAGAAATAATAGATAGACTAGACCAAAAACTATATTTTTTTAGATTAACCATGGCTTAATGATTTCCCAAGATTTTTATATGCTTTTGACCAAAAAATTACATGTAACTTTGACAGGGATTAGGGTAATGAGAAAATTTTGGAACCCTAAGTTCTGCCAAACCTTTCTATGATAAGGACATTTAGATGAAATGCAATGTCTGAGGAGAATTTTTTAAGCCTCCTACCATTAAATTATTCTAAGAATGCATTTGGCACATAGGGTGAGTACCTATTTAGCAATGTTAATGATTTTTAGTCCTCTAATTTCTATGGGATGGGAGCAAATTTCCTAGACAACTCTGTGAAAACCTTTATTGCTTTCATAATTAGCCCAAAGAAAATCTCTGAGTAACTTCTCAATTTTTTTGTAGGTTTAGTTGGAAGGAGCCCAACAGGAGGAATAATAAACATGAGTGGTAGAAAAAATTTAGAACAAAATTGAAACTAGATAACTAGAGAGAGGGGTTTGATAATCTAATAAGATAATTTTTTTCTACTATGAAAACTACATAGTTCCATAAATCAACCTGAAAAGCTTGAAAATCAAAAGGAATACCGCTAAATTTAAACATCTCTTCATGGGTAATCCACTTACATTAATAAGCCTCAAGGCAGCTAGGTAGAGGACCATAACATTGTTTATAGCATTGAGTTTTATCCCACTAAATGTTAGAGACAGAATCCAAGCAAAAAGTTTATTAATATTCAATAGGATTATGAACAGATTGTTCTTCCTCTTGAAGAGTGGGAAATGAGTCATCGGTGAAGTGCCCATTTATGACTTAGATGTGGGGTACCATAGGGATTCTTATTCATTTGATAAGACCTATAGAAGAATAATCCCTTAATAAATAGCCAAAACCCTCAGCAATAAGAATTTACAAGGAGGGGGCAAGCAAGTAACCCTATTTGATAAAGTAAAAAAGACCAAAATTATCATATTAGTGGCCATTGATGGTAAGGTAATTCGAGACATCTTAGAATAGGGTTTGAATAGAGTGAATGAACCTAGGACCAAACTCCAAATCTTGTAGCATGGATACAATAAAGGGCCATTTTCAAAGTCTGTTTTGATAAATAAATATTTTTACTTAGAGACATAAGCCCATTCCATTTCTTCCCACACAACAATAATATTGTCTAATATGTATCTTCCTTGGATGAAACTAATGTATTCAGGTCTAAAAATTAAAGGGATGAGGTATTTAATTCTAGGGCCAAAGCTTTGAAAATTATCTTATAGGAAACATTCAAAATAATTATAAGTTTCCAGGTAGTAATAGCCTTATCATCCCCAACTTTGGGATTCCAATTTATATTATATTTATTAATGATCTTGCTCATATAACCCTTGGTCAGGGTTTTCAAATAGAATTTGTGAATATTAGGTCCCACACAATTTTAGAAGGATTGATAAAATTCATAAAGGAAGCCATCAATACTCAGGGTTTTATCTTGAGCCATGCTAATGTTTTCTTGATGAAGTTAGTTAATACAAAAATGTTTATCACATGCCATCTTTTTGATATGTGACAGCCTAAACAGGACAACATCAAGGTACTTATTGATTGCCATTGTATAAGCATCAATAGAGGTATAAGCTTGAAAGACTTATTTATAGTTTAATAAAATCTTGAAGTATGTTTGGGAGATTAGTAATGAATTCACTAGTGTCCTTAAAAACATTTATTTGCACACCTGAATTATGAGCGATTGATTTATTGAAAAAATATTTAGAGATTCGATCCCCAATTTTGAGCCAATGGATGTGAGCTCGAATTTGAGCACTGTGTTATTGATAAAACTCTTCAAACTCAATCTAATTTCTCTATTTTTCCACTATATTTTACAAAAAACCATTTAAGGGAGCTTATTCCAATTCTTGGGAAAGGCGGTTGAATTCTATCATAAAGTTTGAGTTAACCTCTTCCTGATCAAAACCAACTATTTTCCAAAGAAATAAAGGAAAGTGGTTGTATATGTGATGGTTATCTCATACTATTCAATCCAATCAGTATTCTTAGAGGTACGTGGAACTAAATTCCACACTCACTTTATGTGAACAAGGGTTTGGGCATGCTTTTGATTTGATGGGAGGTGTTGAGATAGAACTGGTCATTATAAATTTTAACCAAATGAGCAAACCATTATACATAAATTTTGATTATTTGGTGGTTAGAGAGGAGAACATCCAAGATCATATTAACTAGTCTGTCATACTTTTGAGCAAAGGAAAAAATGTTTTGATCATAAATAAAAGACTTGTCTAATCTTGTAAAAACTCTTTCATTACCTTGGCATATATTTGACTAGGTGAACAAAGGTGTGGGATAGGATGACATATGGTTATGGTTTGGGTTATACAACCCTATTTTATTATTCATGTAAAACCAAGATTCCCTCTCATCAACAGACCTTCTCATGGGTAAGATTTCTTATTTGTCTTCAATTGATTCAGTCATGTTGAAATACCTATAAAGTATCTAGTGGACCATAGGAATATGATCTATTAGACACCACCAAAGAGTTGTCCGCTCAATGACATCATTGGAGGCATGAAGGTTGATAAGATTTAAAAAAATTCCTTAAAAATTAAAAACCATCCTTGTGCATGGTTAAACGGGTCCATACCCAACCCTATCACAATGATGTAGAGTGGTGAAATCATTATAATGACACTACCATGCCATACAACATGTCTACACATATGACAAGTAACACTCAATCGAATGATTTTAGCTACCATCTAGAGATTAAAATCATTAAAATATTAAGTTCCTATAAGAAAAGGATATGCATCTATGAATACTTCTAAGAGCTATCCCAAACCAAGTATTTATAGTTTGAGTTAGTTAAACCATAAAAATTTTGAGAAAACATTCATTGGAAACCATCAAGATTTATGGTTTTTTAGATAATAAATCTAAATTATAAATCACCTCAGTCTTGTATACTTGGTAAGTACTTCTCATGGCTATACCCTTTAGTTCCTAGACTTTATTGTTGTCGAAAGGATCACATCTGATATCATGTGTCTATTACTTATCTCTTAGTTTGACCATATATTATTCTAATCATTATGCCTTTATGTTTCTCAAAATTCTATTAACCTGCTTATTATCATCATCTACAAGCTTTAGACCTATACCTATTTTTCTAGCTTCCCAAACACTTGCATCCCAGCTAGACACCTACATTAACGCAAGTATCCTATGCTAAACTAAGTATTTAGTGCCCAAAAATGATCTACTTTAAAAATGAAATATATTCAAAAAGTTAGCTTAATTATTTGAATGCGATATATCGTCAATAGTGATTGGTATATATATAATATCAACCCTCATCTTACCTAGTAAATTCATACCTCTCACATACAGAGCAACAAAAGAACTAACAATAAATCATTCAAGTAAACAAAGTTGTTCTATTCATTCCTATTTCCTTAATAGTCATATGAGTAGTCTATCTACATATATGAAGTAGTTAAATAATAACCCATGAACCATATTTCTAAGTTACAAGCTATGTCATTGTATGTACATGTTTATCACATATTGCACCCTTATGCATAAACAATCCAATATGTAAGAGATAACTACATAAGCCTGAGGCCCTCTTTAGATTATTCATTATGTAGGTAGTACCCATTGATATAGGGGTCCTTGGGGCAGCTCGACATTGTGTTCCCACTAACCCATTTTTTCCATAATCATTTTAAAGGTGAGAAAACTAGGGTTTTATCATTTGACAAAGAGAGACAACCTGTGTGAAATATCTAAAGACATTAGTGGAAAGGTAATGAAAAACCTAAAAAAACATAACTGGAAGATTTATAAAAGAGTCTATATTTTGGGAGGGACATTAACATTTATAAGAGGACACTAACATCAACATAAGTGTCTAAATCTACTGGAAGTATCTGAGAAATAAAAATAGTCAAAATCTTAAACAAATGAAACATAGAGATGGGTTATAGGACTAATAGGAATCTAGGAAAAAATAAAGTCTAAAATAGAATAACAAATAAGATATACTCTCTTTTATCTCTTAATTATGTAAATGTAAAATCATTACTATATTTATTACACATACTTAAATGAATGTATTGTCAAAATACTATATTACATTTCATAGATCTGAATATTATCATATTGCATTCAAAAAAAATTATTAGCTTAGTGTGTTTTTGTATAAAAACCCAAATAACATAAAACATTTTGGTGAACCTGTCCTGTGTTTTTTATTTGAACCAAACCCTAAATTGTATTTAGGGTTTCTCCTACAAAAATTTATTTTCAAATTACTATATTTATTTTCTAGATCTGATTTATTACATGGACATAGCTTAACTAATGTTTTCTTCTATTTTTTCCCTAGGCATTGTTTTTCTCCTCTTTATGGTTGCATCCAAATTTGTAGCCTTCCTCAACATGTTTACTTCTACTTTAATCTCTAGGAAACCCCATTTTTGAATTTTTGGTTTAATATTCCCTATGACCAATGTATTGCATATGAGGATATTATGGCATCTAAATAAGTGTTTAATCCTCCTCTTTTGCTTATAGCTATGATAATGAAAAAACTAATGATGAAAATGTAAGTCTAAATGAATATGTTGAACATCATATCATCCTTTCATATGGTTATGATTGTGATTATACCCCTCCTAAATGTAAATATAAGGAGCCTAGTTCTCCTATTTCTCCTTCTTCCAATAATGAAAGGCCTAGAAAGTCACAAATGATCAATTTTGTTAGTGCATCACATAAATATGATCCAATAGACATGAAATAAATTAGAACTTATGATGTTGAAATTAATAATGTTTCATGTAAAAATTCTCAAGATAAACTCAAATTTGAATTATTTTCTTCCTTTTTAACTGATGAAAATAATGAATAAAGTGAGTGTGTATCTTCTTTTCAAAGTAACAACAATTTGGAAAATCTTGTTCTTTTTTTAGATCACTTAAATGTAATTAGTGAAAGTACCTCTCTCTCTTTAGATATCAATGATATGAATGCATGTACTACTTTTTTTCCTATTCTTTTAGATTGGGAATATGAAAATGATAATACTATCCAAAGTACTATAGATGCATGTTCTTCTACTCTTCTTCCAATTCATGATAAATAACAAAATATCTTTTCCAAATGTTTCTTAATTAAAGAATTTATAAAATCAAGTAGTAATAAGGCCACTCAAGATTCAAATTATAGTTATGTTAATGTCCCTTTCTCATTTAAAAATAATGTACCTAAAGTAGAAAGTGATATTTCATCTTCTATCCCATTTTATTTTGAGTTTAAAAATGAAAATTAAGCTTGCATATTTCATTTTTTATGATAATATTTCAAGAAAAAAAGAAGAACATTCATCTTTATCCCTTTTTTACATTTTCCACTAAAAATCATGTTTCAATTATAAATGAAAATAATGAAAGTGTATCTTTTAACCCTCTTGCATGTAATAACAATCCAAGTACTCGGGATCTTTCAAATAATGATTGCATTAACCTTCGTGATATCCAAAATGATATAATGATCTCTCTTAAATCATCATGAAAAGTGGATATCCCTTTACCTAATGTTTACAAACCACATGATGATCATATCCTAAAATACAATGAGGATGGTAAGAAGCATATTATTCATATGTTCTTTATGGATGGAAAATTACAACATTTAAGCAATTCTTCGACCTCTTTACCAGCACCTCCTAGTGATATGTTATCTCTAATGATTATCATGTGAGATCCTCAACAACAAATGACTATTATTAAGTTACAAGTTTCCTCTCATGAGGCTACTTTTAATTATAATATCTTAGAGGAACAACCCCTTACTAAAGGTATTTTTTAGTATCCATATCCTTCCACCTTTATCGTGACTATGTTCTCTTACTTTGATGGAAAAGGAGATCCAACAAATCATTTGAAACAATATATACACTCATTTAAACATTGAGCTAAAGATGGACACTTGTTATTAAAAGCTTTCTCATAGAAGTTTAGCTCAAGAGGCTCTTGATTGGTTATATACACTCCCAAATGGTTCTTTATCAACCTTTAAAAAACTTGAGGATGTATTCTTATCTAGATTACATAAGCATAGAGTACCCAAGCTACCATTGGAACATTTGTAGGCCTTAACTCAAAATGAGGATGAATCCCTTCAAGACTATGCCATTAGGTTTAAGGATATCTTGTATTCCTTAAACTACACCCCCTTGGATTCGGAAGTACAATTCATATTTAGTACGGGTCTTCTTTTTCCACTTAGAAAAAGAGCATTGCATAATCCCTTTACTTCATTCGATATTTTATATTGGGATTTACATAAATATGCATGTGTTTTGACAAATACCAACCCAGAATTACTTATTTCCCCACCAAAAGGCAAACATGTTACAAACAATTTTCCCAAAGCAAATCATCAAACCAAGAAGGGTCAGGTCCCACATCAAATACCTTTTCAAAAACTAATAGTACTTACCCATGAACAAACAGTAAAAGTTTTACATAGAGGAAAATATTACACTTATGGAGTAACTCCTATAGTCAAACCATATGCCTCTACTAAAAGGAAACCATTGTAGTTTAATTGTTTACAAAATATACCACATGATATATTGCATTTACCATTGGATAAACAGATGATAAAACTTCCTCATAACTACTACCATTCACCACATAGATTTGAAAAGGTAAAAGGAAAACCCTTTTTGACATACCATGGTATTAACGAGCATTGAGATAATGATTATTATTTTCTCAAGCAAAAACATACACAACTTGTCGATCATGGAGTCATTACCTTTCAAAAATACACATCAGGGTCTCTTTTCCATACTTCTTGTAGAGGTTATTCTAAGAGGGTCAGGACATCCCATGCCACTCATTTTAACAAACATGTGGTCTATCAACCTTCACATAATTCCTTCCCTTAGTGTATCCTCTATTACGACTAATCTTTCCCACACTGATCCTATCAAGGATCCATTTGTTAATCGATCTCTCGATAGAGGGACATGTGGAGGAGGCATTGTAACAAATTTGATAGAGACTACTTTTATATCTACACAACAAATTTGGGTATTGAAACTAGTATGTACATATATAGATCATATAGATATACTTGATACTCCTACACATACATCAATTATAGTGTTAAAATTTAAAGTAGAAACCCAGTTACCACATGATCATTATAGTCAAGCATTTTTATTCCTAACTAGATTCCATTATATATGATGATTGCCTCAGTTATCATTACAAAGCAAATTAAAAACTATCAATACTTTACCACATAAGAAAATGTCATATTTCAAACATATTACATGAACACAAGTAATGTATTTGACATGATACATATAAATTATATGCAGTACCTTCTAAAGTACATGGGTGTATTAAATGCATTCATACCAATAGGGTAATTATAGTTTCCAAAATCTTATATGAACATCCACTTGATCAAAAGGCTTTTATACTCATGCAATTAATTATCAAACCTACTATATATTAATACTCTACGAAAGGGTAAGAAACAAATAATTCCCTTTCCTAAGTAACCAACACTTGAGAGGCTATAACATCAAAAATACATAGGGGATTCTATGGAATCCTCATCCAATAATACACAGTATATTCAATTACCTAGAGCAACCAAACATGTTACTTTTTATGCTACTTCAAATAAACCACAAAGCATTTAGTGATGGGTTCCATGAACCTTTGTTCCTTCTATTGTCTTTTCACAACCATAGAGTCCTCGTATACATACACAGAGCATTACATATCCTATAGTGATATATATTCACACCTACATATGTTCCTTGGTAGTACCACTATTTTATTGTGCTAGTTTCTCAATGGGGAGAAACCTATAAACATTCTTTAGATGAAATCATAAGATAGTTTTTTCTTTTTGAATATTCCAAAAAAAATTAAAATTTCAAAAATCTAAATATATTGTCAGCATTGACATGTTCTATTAGCTCCTTGGCATCTATATTGTTAGTTTCATGTTGGTAGATAGCATATAATTTATTTTTATATACACGTGTTTTACAAATATTTTGAGTGTGATATAGTCATACCCAAGCACATGATCTACGTACTTTTAGATGTTGAGCCTTCTCTCTAATCATGTCATATGGACATTAAAGGCATATGTTTTCTTGATTATGATACACCTAGGTTATATTATTCTATGATCATTTTTTATTATCATGTTTGAACTTATATACTCACACATGCTTTTATCTATGCTTGTATATCAGTGTACTTGATATAATATGTACTTTAAAAAAATTATTGACACATATATCCAGGGACTAGTATGACATGTTTATGTTGGTTGTTTATGATTCTAAGTTTTTCATTTATGCACTTCGTTAAGTGTCTTGTCTGGTTTATTTGATTATTTGAACATGCTCCTTTGATTGTGGCTCCAATGCCTTTGTTTATTTTGATATTTGAATATGGCACTGCTTATTGTATTGACATTTGAATATGTCATTGTTTGCCTTGTGGACATTTAACTAAGTCATATACCTTCGATTTTGTGGCACTTGAACATGTCTTTGTTTGAGTTCTCCTTAGACCATTATATTTTGATTTACTTTTGAGTACTCTTGTGTGTGTGTTTGATTACTTGTTGAGCTTGTATTTTTACTATTTAAACATTTCCATAATTTACATCATGCATTTTAGGATGTTATGTGATCACATACTATGTACCTCATTGTTATATCTATCTAGACATGTTACTCATATATGTTGTATGATCCATACACATATTATATAGTTATTATATCATTTTGTGGTAAGGTAACTACTAGTTTTTATCTCCCCTCACTTCAAAAGGGAGGGCGTATCAGTAGAGGCATAGTGATGCAGAAGCATCAAAAGATCATTCAATATTCATATGTAAATATGTCAATTTATTTTTTATCATGATCTAAAAGGCTATAGGAGTGTCTTGAGAATTCTTGATAATAAACAAGGAGCTTTAATTGCTTAACATGGTTCTTAGGAGTCATGTAAAATGTCAATAAGAAGCTTGGAATGTTTCATTTATCTTGTAGTAAGTCAAATTAGTATGGTGTAAGTTTCCCTTCAAGTTATACATTTGAGTGTTTGAATTACCACAAATGGCATAAGCTCATATGAATAGTCGTAGAAGGTTTAGTAATATCTTGTAAAATAATATTCACCCTTTGTAAATGTAATCTCATCCCTCTAAAAGCTTTGATATGTTGGAGAATGGATAAAGATAAAAATGAGTCTAAAAAGGAGGAAAGGATCTTGACCAATACTAAACTTGTACATGTGATAAGTCTTGTACCATTTAGATAGGAGTATAATAAATTAAATAAATAATAATATATGTGGAGAAAGAAGACTTTGTACGAAGATTAGAGGGAGTAGAAGAGAGAGTAAAAAAGAAATAGGATTTTAAGATTGTATTTTAACAATGTATAGATTGTGTGTACATATGCAAATTGATCAATAAAAGGACATTTGTGTCCAAATGATTTCTTAAAATTTGATGAATAATAATGTTTCGCTTGGATTTTAGTAGAATTTGAAGGCTTTGTTTATTTTCTGGAGTTATATACTCAACTAGCTTTGGATAAGGACTGTTTGCATTTTGTGAATGGAAAAGTTACAAGTCCGCATAAATATTATAAGTTCATTGTTTTTGTTCTTTAGTAATATTGGTAATTTCAAGTGAAGCATTCATCTACAGGATCCTATTTTTCTTAGCAATTCAACTAATTCAGTGTTCTGATTATTGATTAAAATGTGAAGTATTCAACTACAGGATCCTAGAAATATCTACTTATTATCAAAGCTCAATAATATATAGTGGTAATCGATATTTAGAAACACAAAAAGTCTTATTTATCGTGGCATTGATTCGTAATGGTTTCATTAATATTTGAGTTATTCACAATGGTATTTAATAAAGAAAAAGCCAACTTCTAAGAAGAGCTCGATAAGATAAAGATTTTGTGCTCTCGGGTTTGAAAGATTAGTCACGGTTTTTATCAATAATGTAAATAAAATATTTTATTAGCTCTTGAAAAGAGAAATCCTTCCATATAAATGCTCTCAAGTCCATCATAGTAAATTTGTATAGTCATTGAAAGAACTAAGTTTTGTGATATTTTGATATATTCCATGCATTGCTAAATCAATATATAGTTTGATAAATTATTTGGAAAGTCATAGAGAGAATGAAAAGTAATTCTAAAACTCCTATTGTCTCCATTTGTTCACACTCAAATATCTATAGGCAGAATTGTAACAGTCTTTTGAATAATGAAGTTACTTGCATAAATCTATGCATGATGAACATAAGTGATTTGGTTTAGAAAACTCTGTATGAGCTCATGTATGAGTTTTAAAAGGTAAGTGACATCTTTGTACATTAATATTAATTGTATGAAATGTTAATAGATGTTTGGGTTTATAAATGATTTGTTGTGAGAGTCTTTTCTTTATTTAAAATGACAAAGCTAAATAGAGGTCAACAACATGATTATTAATATAAATAATTGTTGTGTAAAGTAATATATGGAAATCGACAAGGTTTGGTAGATTGAGATTTGTCTTTTGTGGAAGGCGTGTGTGAAATAAATGCCAATTGTGAAAGAGAAACATTGAGGGAAAGAGAAAATATTAGATGAAGCCTTGGATTGACATCCTATTTAGATTAAAGGGATTATGGGAACAGTTGGCTAGAAATGACCAGAATGATTCTATCCTAGTGAGTAATTTTTCTTAAAGTAAGTAATACAAATTTGTCAATCAGAATAGCAAAGATTTGAGATTGTTATAATGTTGTTTGGTGTAGAGATCACACTTGTAGTTTGAAGATTTAAATAGGCTAAAGATAATGAATAGAGTTCTATATGGCATAGAAAAAAATCAAGTTGATGTGAGAACAGACCTATTTGAGACCTAGATGATGTTCTGTGCAGATTTAGGAACCAGACCTACTGAAATCTAAGTTAGATAAGTGATCAAGAATTGACTATTAGGATATTATGAATAAATTGAATGTTTTAAAGAATGTAATAAGAGTGGTGATTGAGACCTTGGATGA
This sequence comes from Torreya grandis, assembly GCA_037957365.1. Classification (NCBI taxonomy): domain Eukaryota; kingdom Viridiplantae; phylum Streptophyta; class Pinopsida; order Cupressales; family Taxaceae; genus Torreya; species Torreya grandis. The sequence goes on from JARHVA010000839.1 coordinate 2,374,740, forward strand.
AAATGTGTTGAATATTGCTATCACATGGCCACCTTCATAGTTTTAGATCTCGATGGGGGCATGTAAAAAAAACATGTTCTTACACTTATTCAAGACTCAACATTTTCAAATTACATTTACACTTATTCAGGACTCAATATGTTCTCCACACTTACACCATTTCTCGTAATTTTTAGATTCAATGGGGACATATCATAAGAACATATCTTCCACACTTGCACAAATTTTAAATTGGTCAAATTTCACAGTTATATGATTCAAATACACATTTGTGATAGCATTATATACAGTGATACCATTGTCATACCCCAGTTTCAACTTGAGATATACATGAAGTATATATTCCATGCAAAGGGCACCTTAAATTATAAAATCAAAATTAGTTTTAGATTTCAAAGTTTTATATGGACTTTAACATGCACCAGGATGGATTTTTACAGACTATTATTGAGTCAATCTACTACAAAATTTGATTCATTTTCAATAAGGTTGAAGTAATTAAATCATTCGATCTTACCAAGCTTATAGGATGAAGTGATTAAATCATCCACCCTCACCATATTTATAATATGAGTTGACTTATATCACCCATATTCACCAGGTTATAAGTATGATTAGATTGCATAGTTGAAGTACCCTCAACTATCGGGTGAAAAATCGCATTTTCTCCAAGGTTGGGGGTAAGTTTTTCTCATATATATATATATATATATATATATATATATATATATATATATAAAGATGTTTCATTATGAATTTTTGAAATTGAGATTAAGACAAATGTAAAACCTTCAAACATTTGTCTTAATCTCAATTTCAAAAATTCATAATGGAACATCTTTCTATATATATATATATATATATATATATATATATATATATATATATATATATATATATTAAGGTTTTACATTTGTCTTAATCTCAATTCCAAACCTTCATAATGAAACATCTTTTCAAATCAAATTTCCAAACAAACTGCCTTGTTTGTTTGGAAATTTGATTTGAAAAGATGTTTAATTATGAAGGTTTGGAATTGAGATTAAGACAAATGTAAAACCTTTATATATATATATATATATATATATATATATATATATATATTAAGGTTTTACATTTGTCTTAATCTCAATTCCAAACCTTCATAATTAAACATCTTTTCAAATCAAATTTCCAAACAAACTGCCTTGTTTGTCTGGAAATTTGATTTGAAAAGATGTTTCATTATGAAGGTTTGGAATTGAGATTAAGACAAATGTAAAACCTTAAAATATATATATATACATACATATATATATATATATATATATATATATATATATATATATATATATATATATATATATTAAGGTTTTACATTTGTCTTAATCTCAATTCCAAACCTTCATATTGAAACATCTTTTCAAATCAAATTTCCAAACAAACAAGGCAGTTGTATCAATACACAGGTATACTCTTAAGCTTGTTCATTTTAGTTTCAAGCATTTTAAATGCTTTCTATTTTAGATTATATGCAATGATTATATATTATAACATGTTCTTAGTTGTAATCCAATCACTAGCAAAACATTAAAATTGGGCTCATGCAAAGACAAAGTGTGTTATACACATCTATGTATGCATTTTTTCCCCTTTAAACTAACAATTTCATTTCTATATTAAATGGGGTAAACGTAGATACTAAATATGAATTATATAGCACCTCAATATTGTATACTTGGCAAGTACTTCTCATCATTGTACCCTTAAATTTCTAGAGACCTTTCCACTGCCAAAAGGCTCATGTTTGTTGTCTCTTATGCCTATTGTTTATCTTTTAGTCTGACCATATATTGTTTTGATGATCAAGGCTTCTATGTTGCTTAAAATGATATAAACCTTCTTATTATTATCCTCTGCAAGTTTTAGACATATACCTATTTTTTCAACTTCCCAAACAATTGTGTCCTTGCTAGACACCTACATCGATGCAAGTGTTATGTGCCAAACTAAGTGTCTAGTGCTCAAAAGTTATCTAATTTACAAATGAAACATATTCAAAAGGTTATCGTAAATGCTTTTGTCTGAGCTATTTTCGAAATGTTGGAACAAATAATGTTTAAATGGTGTTATTTACCCTTACCATTATTAAAATGGTTAATAAATGAAATAAATATATTTAATTTATTAATACAAGGTAGTCTCGTGTAAATAAATTACATATATTTTACCGTTGGGTTCTTTGGGGAGATATTGAACCTGTTAGCTACAACAATCCACCTCCACACCCCATTATATAAAGACATTTTACCTTTGGTAATTGACACTTATTCACACACATTACATTATGTAATAAAAACTAGCAAAACTGTGTTAATATTTATGTGTGGAAAATATTATTCAAAGAGTTATGTGTTGTCTAACAAAGAGGAAGTTGTTAAGATATGTTCACATTATTAATTTGTTATGACATAATTATTGTTAATAAACAATAATACATTAATAGTTGTTTGGTATAGTATTGTATAGTATTGTTATTATGCCTAAACAATAATATACGGGGTGATTTATTTTAGTTAGTTGGTTATTAGTTTGAGTTATAATAAGGAGGTTCGAAGATTGTGGTGGAGATATGATCTTCCCATTATAGGAAAGACCTTTCCTATATAAATGTATTTCCGTATAAAATAATATATAGATAGAGTGTAATATAATATTATTGATTTTTATTACTACTTGCATAGTCGGCTCTCTGTGCAACTCTGATTTTCCCAATATCTAGTATTAGAGCAAAAAAAAATTATGAGAATGGTCTGTTAGTATGTGGAGGGGCAGCTCTGTTCTATTTCTCCGAATAATGGCAAGCCCAAATTGAGATAATTTATTTTAGTTTTCTTAGTTTAAGATCTGTGCTAGAAGGAATAGATGTGTTTAGCATCATTTGTTTTATTCTTGTGAGAATTTATCTTTTACATGTCATTGTAGGTTTCTGCCTTGTTTGAGTTATGATCTTCAATCTTATTGGACGTGTCAATGGATATCTTATTTGTTAAATCTTGAGCATTATTTTGCTTTAAACTTTGGCAAACGTAACATTGGATCAATGCTCCTTTCTGCTCACCATGTCATAAATCCACACCACATCAACCCAATCTCTTTGTCATCCGCTGCTCAGATATGAGTATTTCGATAATATAATCTTGTCAAATCAGTGTTCCTTTGGTCCTTATGCATTCTGATTAAGCCTACGTTCTTTGTGTAACCTACTTCAAAACTTTGTCTCGTAATCCTAATTTGTAGGTATCAATCCTATTGGAGGCTTTAAATCTTAGCATTCATGTGCTTTCATATCTCTACCAGCGTTGTTCTATGGATAAGTTTGTATTTTTGAGTCAATAATCTGCAGACACTTGAATGACCCCCTGTTACATCGATGTCTCCCAAATCAGTTCATGTCATAAACGTCGTGCTTTGCATAAATATTTTGCCAACATATTTGGAAAGAATAATTTACTAGTTTTTTGCTACTTGTGAAGAAGTGCATAGTCATCGTGGTTATCTTGGATATATGTATACAATTTTGGCATCTCAGACATGTGAATTTGTTCTGCATCGATTATCCTATCAGTTTCCATCTCAAAAAGTTTTGATTATATGATTGTGGAATTAATGTCTTCATCGACTGGTATCCTCCAAGATTGTCAATAGCTCTATCCTTTAACTCACCTTCCAACCCGTCGAGCCAACTCACCTGTCCTAGCGTGTTCTGCGCTTCCACAGCTGAAGCTCCTAATTTGACTCACTACCTACACGGGTTTAAAACTATGTCAAAAGATATATTTAGGTCATGTTTTTAGTTTTGTTTTGTAAAAGTTTTTTTTTTTATAATAGGTCTGAATAATTCATTATAACTTAATTTAATTTAGAGTATGAGTATTTGAATTTTAACATTTAGATAATATCTTATTATTTAAATGTTGGATTTAAATGTTAATTTTGAGTTTTATTATATTTAGGTTTATATTTCATAGTTTATTATTGAGTCAAGTCCCAAATGTCATTGTTATATGTCAAAAGTGTCAAAGTCGAAAAACCCATCCTATATAAAGGATGCATTTTTGGGGTAACCGACGGTCTTATGTCAAATATGTTAGTCTTATGGGGGGTTATATTATCAAATACGACATTTATTTGAGCCTCAACATAAAATTTGTTAAGTAAGCAGTTTCACTTGTTAGAGGAAGAGGAAACAAAGGTTGGAGGTTTCATAGCCTCTCGTTAGCCACTAGCGATGAGACCACTTTCTGCTTTAGTGGAATATTTATTTTCAGTTGTGTATTTGATTACCACTGAGTGAATAAGAACATAGGTTTTATGCTTATTCATGTTTGTCATAAGTGAACTGAGAATTCTTATGTAGCTTCTCTAAAAATGTGATACTAATGAGAGCTAGTAATTGTATTGCACATCATGATGTGGTTTGTGATTAGTCATTTGTAAAACCATTATTTTGTGGTTGTTGGTTATCCACTTGAAAACTATCTCATTTTAGTTGATGGTCAGCGATTTGTAAAATCATCGATAAAGTTTGTGATTGTCTTTTGAAAATCATTGAATCATGAGTACAAGTGTAGATATGGGCGAGATGTTTTCTCCATGTTCACATTAAAGGGGTGTAGACTAAGAATTAATAATGTTCACAATGAGATGAATGTTGAAGTATGTTCACATTATTAATTTGTAATATCATAATTATTGTTAATAAACAATAATATGTTAATAATTATTTGGTATATTATTGTTATTATGCATAACAATAATATACGAGATGATTTGTTTTAGTTGGTTATTAGTTTGAGTTATAATAGGAAGATTCGGAGATTGTGGTGGAGATATAATCTCCCCAATTATAGGGAAGACTTTTCCTATATAAATTTATTCTCGTATGAAAGAATATATAGACAAAGTGCAATATAATATTATTCATTTTTATTATCCCTTGCATGTTTAACTTTCTATGCAACTTTGATTATCCCAATAGAAGTGAGAAGAAAAAGCCTTGTATTGAGTTTTAGTTTCTCAAATTAACGAATATCAATTGTAGGTTTTTTACTTCTGTTAGAGATTTTGCCACCAATATTTGTTTCTTTGCTTATTCAATGTTCATCATATATATAAATATATGAGACTTGATCTTGTATATATATATATATATATATACAAGATCAAGTCTCATTCATTCCTTACATAAAAAATTCATACTTCACATATAAAGCAACAAAAGAACTATCAATAAATCATTCAAGTGAACAAAATCGTCATATTCATTCTTATTTCCATATCAATCATAAGAGTAGTTTATCTAAAGGTCTTGAGCACTGAAAGAACAACCCATGAGCTATATTTTATAAATTACAAGTTAAGTCATTTATGTACTTGCTTATCATATATTGCACTTTTTGCATACACTGAAACCATGTAAGTGAGAACTACATAAGTCTGAGGCCTTCTTTAAAGTATTGGCTATGTAGACAATGCTCATTGGTAAAAAGATCTTTCAAAAAACTCGACATTATGTACCTACTAACTTATTTTTTTGATAATTTACAATTTGAAAAAGCTAAGGTTTGATCATTTGACAAAGAGCGACACCCTGTGTGCAAAATCTAAAAACACCAATGGAAAGGCAACAAAAAACACCCAAAAATGCAATTAAAAGATTCAAAAAAATGTATGTATTTTGAAAGAGATTAACATTTATAGGACACTAACATCGATGCAAGTATCTGGATTTACCAGAAGTGTCTGAGGAATAAAAATAGTCAAAATCCTAAACAAACAGAACACATAGCTTGGTTACAAGACTGAAAGGATCTTAGATATATTAAAAGTCCAAAACAAAACAACAAATAAAATTATCCCTTAGTTATGTAAGATGTACAATCATTGATATATTTATTACACGTTTAAATTATTGTATTGTCAAAATATTTTATTACATTTCTTAGATTTGAATTTGTCATATTCCATTCAAATTATTTTATTAGCTTAGTGTGTTTGTGTATAAAACCCAAATAACATAAAACAGGGTTCGCCATCTCAGCGTTCTAAAACCGCAAAGCAGTTACTCAAGATTTTTGTTATTGGCTTATGGCTAAAAAATTTGTAAGCATAATAGGTCATCATTTAGTTTGCAAAAAAACCTCATCATTACTAGGGGAAGGATTATATGATCGTTGGGTCACCTAACAGTGTGGAGGACTATCTTGTGTTTTGGACACTGAGATAAAAGCCTTTTATGATTGTCTTATGTTTGAAAAAAATGAGGAATAAGGAGTCAAGGATTTTTGAGGTTTCATAATTCTGCATTAATGACCTGATGAGCACTTGTCATACCCAAATTAGGGTTTGGTAGAGGAAACCTAGGTTTGAGCCAATGGTAGTAAAATGACTACATTAGCAGAAGTGGAAGGCTTAGGTTTAAAAACAAGGGATTTGGGGTTGCAATTATTTTGATTATTTCTTCGACCCACAACCTGTCATCCATCATTAGCTTCTATCATGGGTCAGGTGGGTCTAGGCTTAGCTTTGGGCACAGGGTTTGAAGTGGCCATAAGTGGATAATCTTTGATCATATGGTTTGAACCCTCACATATGAAGCAGGGATTGGGAAGATTGATATATAACTCCCCCTAGGTAAAACGTTGCTTGCCAATTTAGATATCAATAGTTTCGTGGAAGTCTTATGTGAGGTCAATCTCATAACCAAATGTATCGTTGTGGGCGAATAACAAAGGAGTGATTGGTTTTGATATAAATAAAACAACCTAATGATTTAACCAATTGTTTTAAAAAAGGCCAAAAAGACAAGTAAACCAAGAAATTCAACTCAAACAAGAACCTTTAGTTTGGTTTTCTATGAAACAATAAAGTCATGAGTTTGAGGAGAAAAAACAAGCAAAGAGCTTCTCGCATAACATGGCCATGCTTATGAATAGTGGTACATTGTTCAAAGTTTTCAAACTTAAAAAGAAAGAAACCTTTGGACAAATTTTAAATCCCTATAAATTTGATGTCATGGGGTTGCCAATTAATTTGCACCCAATTACAAATCATAGTTTCAGTAGGGATATGTCCCACAAAATAACTAATACTTGATTATGTGTTTCAAGCTAGTTACAAGTATTATCAAAAGAAGGTAAATTAAGTAAAACATTAGGAGGAGATCCCTGAGCAAGGAGTATATTACCTCATAAAAAAGTTTGGAAATAAATTTGTAAGCCCGCTTCAGTGCCATGGTTGCTTCCCCCAAGTTGAGTTGCATCCAATGGTGTGAGCTCCTAAGGACTCAATAATAAGAAAACCACCTAAATGATAGAAATGCAAAGCTTTAATCAATAAAAACAAGTAAAAAACAAAATAATAGTCTCATATAGCGAAAGAAAATGGTAACAAAATGACAAAAATCTTAAGAGTATCGAAATGACAACCACTTGAATGCTCTCCTCTAAATATATATTTTTATTCTCATACCTTAACATTTATCTCTAAATTTTATGATATTCAAGATATATTATATTTAAATTAATTACTATTTTTGTGCATATAGTTAGGCAAGTTAAACGTTAATCGGTATTTGTAATGCAATTTAGTGTAGCGATTGACAGTTACTTCGACCATGGAGTGACTCGCATATGATAGAGAGACTTAAAGGCAGAATATTTGACAATGACAGAAGGCACCGACGACGACGACAACGTCGTCGTCGCCTCTACGGATATGAAAAACCACACAAGGAAGATGTGGACGGTACTGCCTATAAGCGAAGTACGTACTTGATTCAAGACTAAGAGTGAAAATTGGACATCAACGTCACCCTCCTCCGTCCAAGGGAACTCCATTCTCCATTTATTAGTAAAGATATCCCTAGATTCAACCCGTACATTGGACTTCAATGATCGTGATTCGTGACATCGACGCCCGTGATTAAATTTGTATTTTACACTCTCGAGTCCCGAGGGAAAAATGATATACAGTCGTTAGATTACAGATTACAAGCAGCGGCAGCGGTGAAAGATAAATATCTACTGTTTGCTGTCGTGTGAGGAGGGCAGTAGTTCTAGCTCTAGCTCCAGCTCTCTGCTACAGAAACTCAGCTGTTTGGTTAGTTGTTTCCATAGCGTTCCAATGTCTTCAGCAATGTGCGTGGCATCCATGGATGCCCCCAACAATCCTCTTCTTGTGAACCCAACTGCGTACAGTCCCTTCCCTCCTTTCCATCCGTTAGGAAAAGGCGTGTTGGGTATGCCATCTTCTGAGAAAAAAGTGCCGTCCTGAATAAAATGCACACAGCAAACCCATTAAATAAATTAACATGGAAAGATTGAAAGTGTTACACCGCGTTTTAAAAATCATTACCTTTAGCCATGATGGCACATTGCTTTTGTAGCCAGTCGCCAAAATCACAGAATCGAAGTCCACCTCTTGGCCATTCACGAATTTGGCTCCGTTACAAGTCAGGCAATCTAGTGTTGGTACAATCTGTGCCACCCAAATATCGAATCGGAGGAATAAATTATAAATTAAAGGTACGATATTAATAAGGGAATTTGGTATACCTTGATCTGTCCGTTTCTGATTTTGGCCATGGATCCCACGTCTAACACAGGAGTTTTTCCTGCTGTATTCTTGAGTTGGAATGGACCCAACGAAGGCCTCTTGATCCCGTACCGGTCTGTATTGCCAAACAGCAGCCATGCCACGCATAAAAGCAGGCAATCCACGAGCCATATTGGGAACCACTTCATCAACCACATAGCTATTTGGAATGTGGATATTCCAAACATCTCTCTTGGGAGGACATGCACCTACAAGCAATTCGATGCCCACTAGGTAATGCACATGATAAAACATTATTTTACTTGCAATTCTGTTTGCCAAACAATACTTACAGAACTGCGTACTACCATGGATGGACGAGCGTTGTGATTGGCGAGATCGAGGCTGACTTCCATGCCAGAATTCGCACAGCCGACCACCAACACATTCTGTCCTTGAAAAGCAGCGGCGCTCTTGTACGTGCTGGCATGAATGATGCGCCCCTTGAATTTCTCCATTCCTTTGATATGAGGAATGCAAGGCTCTGCATTTTCTCCAGTGGCCACAATGAACCATCTGCAAATATATTCCCTGTTAGCAGTACGCACCCTCCACAGTCCGCAGGTTCTATCATAACACGCGGATTCCACGCACTCGTTGAAGCGCGGGCTAAGTTGGAAGTGTTGCGCATAGGATTGGAGGTATTGAATGAAGTGATGTTTGGTGGGATATGTGGGGAAGTCTTTCGGGAAGGGCATGAGAGGTAGCTCGCAGAAGCGCTTGGGTAAGTGAAGCTTCAGACGGTCGTATGTTCGCAGCTGCCACAGGGACGCAATGCAATCCGCTTTCTCCAATATCACGCAAGGAACCCCTTTTTGCTGTAAGCAGGCCGCCGCGGCAAGCCCCGAAGGACCACCCCCTACAATTATAGGTCCATGCACCCACACACAACGCTGAGGAAAATCGCCTTGCACTTCTCCAATGCCACTCCCTTCACCCGATATGCCCGAATCCATAAGTAATGATTTTTATTTTTATTTTGCAGACGGTACCGTGCAGTATGCTGAGGGTGATGTGAATTTGCAGATGCCTCTAAACTCGACTTTGTGAATTTGTAGACAAAGCTGGTGAAGATACACAGATATATATAAAATACAATACAATGTGACATTTTTAAGGGAAAGGGAATCTCCAGACGCTACCTACGTATATATCCTAGATCGCTGATTGTCTGCCTCTGCCTCTGCCTCTGCCCTGCCGCCGTGTGTGGGCTCCTGTAAGGATGCGACAATGGGGCACCATAATCTTTGGGGTTCTTCCCGACTGTACATGAGGAATCAGGAGGGAGGGAGGGATGACGCACGGTGCACGGTGCACGGTGCAGTGTGCAGGGTGCAGGGTGCAGGGTGCAGGGTGCAGTGTGCAGGGTACAGCGCCTCTTACCCTCGCATTTAAAAGACTCAGTTCTGACTCTCACTGCACATACTACCTAGATGGCATAAGCTTGGGAGAAAGAAGCAACCTCAGTCTTCCCCTTAAATAGACTTTTTCTTTTTTTTAAAGCCTTTCAAGAGAACGCGCAAAATTGCACCTCGCACATCATTCCTGTCTTGATGGGGTGGCGGGCTGCCTTTATTTCACAATAATATTACACACCAATTGCAATTCTGTGTAAGCGTTTAGATAAGGAATGATGTGTCCTTTATTGAGTGTTGGGCAATTTTAAATGCTTCAGAGGTAGTACACGCATGCCATCCATGATCCGATAGCAGTGACAGTGCCAAAATAGTTTGTAGCTCCTATTTTTATCATACTTAGAGAATGACATGTAAAACAGTTTCGAACCATACGTTGTCATGTCTACGCTTTATCACGACTGGTACACCAAAAATTAGAAACCCGGACTTTACGACTTTATTTTTAAAATATAGTCGAGCAGCAAATGGACAAAAACGTCTTATCACAAACTTTACATGTAAGATTTTTTATTATAATAAAAATCTTTTGAAGTAGAAACTATAATTACATATTAATTTTAGATCAAATCTAGGTTTTGAATTATAGAAAGGATAATCAACAGTCAATATTGAGAGGCTGAATGCTACGTCACAACAGAAGAGAGCCATAAAAGGTAAGAGGGATAAAAAACCTTAACTTGTGCTTCTTTTAAATATAAGAAACTACGCACATTTGTGTGTGGATGGATTTTTTTGGTCCATTCTCTTCTCTCTAAAATAGGCGTTTGAGAGGAAAATTAAAATTGAAATCTCTCTTTCTCCCTTGACTAATCATGAATTTGAAGTGTTTGAGGAGGATGTTTCCATCGAGCATGTTGGGGAATAGGGGTTCTTCCCTCTAGATTTAATGTAGTCAGAGCCCAGTTCGGTTGTGGTTATTTGTTTGTCAATGTTAGGAGTCTCTGGGCTGCGGAAAGGTTTTTTCTCCAAAATAAATGCAAGGATGTTGTCTTTGTAGGTACCCAAGGTGGAGCTTCTATAGTTGAGCAAGCTATTGGTTGTAATAGTGCTGAAATTTTGGCTAAGCCTTGTGTAACGTACGTTGAACAAGTGACGACCTCTTATCGCAGGCACTTTGCACTTCCTCCCAACCACTCTCAATCCTACACTGATGTGGTGGTGTCTCTACCTAACGCTTCTTTAGATAGTGTTTTTAAAAGCAGAGGGTGTTCATTGACTACATAAATGTTGGTAATCCATATCATGAGGGTGGGAACTTTTGTAAGTCTTAGCGTCCTTCTTTGTCTGCTCCCTCTTTGCTCTGTTACTCAGATTCACTAAGCTTCTATTCCTTGAGGTGTCAAAAGATGGGGCCTTTAGCTTGAGTCTTCGCTCCCTCTCCCTCTTTTTGGTTGGGGGATGTTCTGATTCTCTTCTCGAATGAATCTCCTAAACTTGAAATCCCTAACTCATCCATTGAGGACATGGAGAATGAACTGGGATGAAAATCATTATTTGTCAAGTGCGTGGGATCCCATCCTACCATCGAGGAGTTGTCTCTTTGAGCGAAGTCTACCTGGAGCTCATTTGTTATTCCTTCCTTTCCCTTAATCGGCTCAGGGTTCTTCCACGTGCTCTTTCAAAGCTCTTCAAACAAAGACTTTGTTTGGTCCTCAGGGCCATGGTTTTTTCATGATTGTAGCCTCTTCTTGTGCCCTTGTTCACCCTTCTTCAACCCGATAAAGATGAAGATCACCTCTACTCCTCTTTGGATCAAATTGTATCATTTGCCACCTGTTTTGACAAAGGAGGATCATATCAAGAAGCCGGTTAATAAAGTGGGTTCTTTTGTGAAAATTGATGAGAATTCATTAGCCGAAAAATTTGTGACAATTTGTGCCTTCATCAACATTTCCAAACCCCTCTTTCATTTGGTGCTTTTGTTCTCATCTCGTGGCAAGTGGACCTAATTTATTAACTACGAGGGACTTCTGTTTCGTTGTTTTTGGTGTAACCTTTTGGGTCACAGGGCGGTGACGTGCTCGATCCTAGTTCGTTCACTCCCTCCTCCCCTTAAATGGCCCTCCTTCCTAAGAATTCAGGTGGTGCAATCATGAGGTGTTCTTTCAAGCTCCTACTTCTTCCCCTTCACCTCCCTTGCCTATGTTTCTTGCATCCTCTTCTTGGAAGGCTTTTCCTTTCAATTCTTTGCTACCCTTCTGCTAACCCCACTCTTGTATGTGTATGGTGAGAATCCTATCTCCCCTTTCAATATAGTAGGAAAAAGAAAATATGATGTTGGCACTACTATGAAGAAGAAAGGCACACTCTAAGGCAAAAACTCTGAGAATGGAGGCAGAGGAAATGGTGAAAGATCACTCTTAATGGATAATGAAGGACCTCCTTTCTAGACATGCTAGAAGATAGGCCTTAGTCAACAGATGATGGTTGCATCTTTTTTTAGTTGGCTTGCCCCTTGCTGCCTTCCACCTTTGGTTTAATTTTGTCTGTGCTTCTTCTACAAGTTTGGTGGAAGATCTGTAGACTAGTGCAGTCTTCTTATCATAGGATCTTTTGCTACCTTTTGGTAGAAGTTTATAAGTTTATTGTAATTCCTAAGTTGTTAAAGTGTATTTCCTTAGTAAATGGTGTATTGTCGATTTTTGTTATATGTTGTTTTCTTTTTCTTTTTCTCTATTGTTTGTAGGTAATGGGGCCCTATTTGTGCCCCAAATCTGGTTCATAACTTTGATCAAAAGCGTTTACCCATTATAAAAAATAATAATAAGGAACATGAGAAATTTCTTTCATATTCAATATTAGAAACTTAAATACTAATCACAATCATCATTGCCCACTCTTTTTGAAATATATATATGAATTGAACAACACCATCATCTTGTAAACATTAAATTAAACAAAAATAAATTGTATACATTTTATTTTGATGAGTAGTTATTAGTTGTAGAATTATATGACTCTTGGGTACTTGGTGTATTTGTTAATTACCGGTTTTCATATTAAATTCTTATTAATATGTTTTTGTCTGTATTTTTTGGTAACCCCTCATTTTTTCCCTTTTCCTCTCTCTCCTTTTTCTCTCGACTCCCCTCCCTATTTCTTTTGATTTATTGGCAATGTATTATTTTGCGGCAGCCCCTTACGAATCTCATTTTGTGTTGTCCATGCCTTGTGTTCCTGATTTGTTGGTGTTTCCCACACATTATATGTCAAATTGTACACCAACAAGATCTTAATTTGAATTTGAGAAGCCTATAAATACACAAGTGTATTAGTGCATATAAGATCTGAAAGAGAAGATATGGTCATAAAATTTATTGTGAAAGTGCAAGATTAGTTAATTCAAGCATTAAAATTGGAGAATTCAAGTAAAATATGAAGCATTTTATTTCTTCACCATGCATTTATTATATAACAAAAATTGATAGAGGACTAAGTCATGCATTCACAAACTACTTGTTCACACACATTGAGTGTTGATTGTCAAATTTGTTTCGTGCCTAAGGGCCTAATGATAATTGAAGGATAACACATGGCTGAAAAATACTCCTATTTTTTAATGGTTTATGATGATTTGTTAGGATTTTACAGAAGGGGATTAGATTTCAATAAATCTACATGAAATTTGGGAAAAGCAAGTAAGGTTTTAGGAGATCCAATGCAAACAAACATGATGGTCAAATCATATTTCACCTATGCAAAAGTTTACAAAATTGTACACTAATGGTTTTGGAATAGTGCATTAGTTTTATAAAAGCATTCTCTATACTACATTTTGGTGAACATGCACTCTCTTACATATCTTAAAGTTAATTCTTGCTTACTTTGTGATAGAAATGATTTTTTCCTAAGGTTTCATAAACCCTTGAAGTGTCATGCCTAGTTTCTTATGGCTAGATATTTCCTTCCGTAGTGTTGCATTTACATAAGGCTTGTGCTATCTCATGTTTAAAATTTTACCTAAAGAGTAGGTTCACCTGATTGCCAAATTTAACCTTTACATGTATGATCACATTTAAATTTTTTTATTATATATATATTTTTTAATTTATAGTTTTAGAGGATTATAATAAAGTTTCAGATCATAATTTGTAATTCATCATCAAAGAATTTATTGTAAATTATGATCATAAATACATCGATCAACAAAATTGTACATAATTTATCCATTTATAATTTAATAGCCTTTGAAAACATTAAATATCTTAATATATAATTAATCCACATATTTCCTTCTTTAATTATAAAGTGCCCTAACATTTAAAGGACACTATTGAATTGTCAAGTCAATATGGGAATGAACACATCAGTTTAAAAAAAATTATTTATTTTCATTGCCTTAAACAATGTGAAGTTTTCAATAACATACAAAATTTTAAACCAATCAATACATAGAAAAATAATAATTTATGTATTATCGGTTAAAAAGCTTGCAATTTAACTATGAAAAAAATTACATTTTCAAAGCACATAGAAAAATGCAATTTGATTGGTGGAAAGAGCTTAGTTTAATCACAAGTTAGAGAAAATTAATCATATAAGTATACCCTTCTGTAATGATTGGGTTTTATGTGAACCATTAGTTTTTTAAAGTATTATGCTAGACACGATTGAGAGGTTGTGAGCTGTATAAAGCACTACATGTCTACGGGCTTTTACGGTTTCCTCCCCATCCATCACATTGTCAATCTATCTTTGATCTAGGTGGGATTAATTCTATTTTGATAATGCATTTATTATGTTGAGTCAGGTTGGGCTTCCTCCCTTTACGCAGTGTTGCCTTCCCTTTATTAAATGGTCATCACCACCATTTCTGCATCATTTGATGGAGGGATAGCTAATGGGAGCTTGAGAAGCAATGGTGTCAAAAAAAGCTCAGAAGTTTGTCCCGAAGGTCTATCATGAGTTATTGAATTTGACCCTGATACTCCTTTATTAGATGTGGTTCTATATTTGCTTGAGTTTGATAAAGCCTATAATTATTTTGAAAATTTTACCTTGGTTATTTATTTTGTGGGTCAAGTCCCTCTGAAGAGCCTATTAAAGCAGTGGGTTCATAACCATTGGCAAGGCCCTGGGGTGAAACTATAAGGGGTTCAAAACATCACTAAGGATTTATTCATATTTCATTTCATAAACCCTGAACATTTTAAAGCTATTATTAATCATGGCCCCTAATTTATTCACAAAACTCTAGTTGTTTTCTCCCATTGGACCAAAGACTTTCAAGTCTCAGAACAAGCTAAACTTAAAATCCCAATTTTGGTAGAATTTTTAGGCTTCCCTCTTCCTCTATGGAATTTTGTTGACCAAATTATCAAACCTTTGGGCTACTTTATCTACCATGAATAACCAAAGTTATATGCAACATATCCTTAGAGAAGGGTCTGTGTGTAAATAAACCTTGTCAAAGATCTCAAGGATCCCATTGAGATTAAAGTGGGTAATAATTGTTTCACACAACATGTGCTTATATCAACCTCCAAAACACTTATTTCTAGTGCTAGGGTTCAAACCATATGATTAGAGAATGCCCTCTAATGGGTCCCACTCTTTTTTTTACCTCAAGAAAAAAGTGGGTCTAATTCAAAACCCCAAAATGGGAATTATGATGGGTGGACAATAGTCTCTAATAGGAAGAATAATGCAACCCATGAAAATCTCAAACCCTAACCAACCATCTACTGGCCCACAAGGGGCCCGCTTTCATTGATATCTATTGATAAAATTCTTGCACCCATGTAAATCTAACCCCAAACTACTATCTCTCATTCTCCTCAAGCGATTGCCCATCTTGTTTCCTCTCCATCTCCCTATGATGAACCTACTGCACAGATTTATGAATTATAGAAAATAATGGAATAATAAAAATTACTTCAAAAATTATCTTAGAATAATTCAAATATGTTATATTGATCGTAGGCCACTTCGAGGGAGCACCCTAATTTGAGCAATCTCAATACAATAATATTCATCAATGCCTTCATTGGGCCTCAATACTTAAATACTAATTATATTCTAGAAAATAATACTTCCCATGCATGTGGGATAATTCAACTATGCTACTTACTTAAATACTAATTCTATTATATCAACTAATACTTCCCATGTATGTGGGATAATTAAAATATACTAGAGGGACAACTTATAAAGCATATGCATCCATAATGACTAATTCACTAACATATACAAAGAGAAGGGTAAGAACATAGGTTCCTAACATCACCTCCCCCCAAGAAAAAGCTGTCCTCAAAGCGGCAGATGTGGGAATCATTGCTAAATTTAGAATAATGGTTCCCATTTGGCATCTTTGGGTTAGAAGCCATGCTGCTAGATTAAGATTTCCGTGATGGAGGAGGAGTGAAGTTGGTGAGTGCGCTTGTCTAGGACAACACCCAATTCAAGAAAGATGGAGCCTTCATTATCAAGTTCGAGTAAAAATGTCTAACTCTAATGGTAGGTCCAAGAACTTATTCAAATAGGAGACATGAAAGATTGGGTGAATTCAAGATGAAGGTGGAAGCTCCAAATTGTAACCAATAGACCCAATTTATTAGAGAACCTTATATGGCTCATAAAACTTTGGGGCAACCTCATGATGCCCTTTTAGTTTTAAGGAGGATTGCTTATACGAATGCAGACAAAGAAAAACCATATCACTAGGTTGAAAGGTAAGCTCAAAGCAGTGTTGATCTGCCTACTGATTCATTTGGTTCTATGACAAATGGAGATTATCCCATAGGATGTTGAGAATTTGATCTTGATGGTAAAGAGTAGTGTCGACTCCATGAACTTGGGAATTACCAGGTGTGTATGAGAGCAATGTTGGGTGCGCTTGACCATAAACTGCTTCATATGGAGTCATTTTAGTATAAGTGTGGTATGAGGTATTGTACCACCATTATACAAGGTGGAACCACTTTGCCCACTAGTGTTGTTTTTCTAAAGCAAATAAATGAAGGAATGTTTCCAAACATTTGTTGATGATTTATGTCTGGCTATCAGTTTAGGGATGATACCCAGAGTCCATCTTCAATTTTGTGTTTATGCATTGGAATAGCTATTTCCAAAAATGGTTAGTGAAATTTGCATCACGATCAAAGATAATTGAAGAAGGGATGCCATGAAGACAGAAAATTTGATCCAAGAAAATGTGTACAACCATGAAGGCTATATAAGTGTGGTTGAGGGTTAAAAAATGAATATATTTGGAGAGGCGGTCAACCACGAATAGGATCACTATTTTTCCATCATATTTAGGGAGTCCCTTAATGAAATCCATGGAAATATCAGTCTAGATCCCATTAGGGATGGGCAAGGGTTTGAGAAAATAAAGAATATTATGGTTTCACCTTTGTTACATTAGCAGGTATCATATTCAGCCATCATATATTTAATTTCCCCTTTCATCCCCTTCTAGAATTTTTTTGATGTGTGCGCTCATATGTTTTTATAAATACCAAGTGCCCTACTAATGGAGAAGCATGGATTTCATAGAATACAACTTGATGAAGGTTTTTTTTATTAAGAAGTACCAAATGACCCTTGTAACATAGAGAATCACCATCTCATGAATAATTTGGTACTGTAGAGGGGTTAATGGTCAATTGTTTAATGAGTTAGTGTAAGGAGGGATCATGTGCATACCCTTGGTGTACATATTCCAACCAGTTTGGAATGGGCAAGGAGATGGCATAAAGGGAAGTTTGGTCCTTGAATGTGTGAGAGAGAACATCCACCACTACATTGTCTTTAACCTTATTATAAGTTTACCAACCCATTTATGTTGTGTCGGGGATGAGACCCATTATTCCAAGAAGTATTTCAAACTCTGGTGATCAGTTTTTATGAAAAAATGATTCCTAAGTAAGTATGGCCTCCATTTTTGTATTGCATGCAAAATGACCATCATTTCTTTTTCATATGTAGACAAAGCCAAATTTTGTCTAAAAAGGGATTTGTTAGTGAAGGCAATGAGATGACCTTATTAGAGAAGAACAACACTAAGGTTGTTGCCACATGCATCACTTTCAATGGTGAAATTTTTGGTGAAGTTTGGCATGGCCAAAACTAGTGTACTACACATAGCTTGTTTGAGTACCACAAATGCCTAGTTAGTTATGGCATCCCACGTGAATGTGTCCTTCTTTAATAAGGAAGTTAGAGGAGCTGTGATCTTACATTAATCCTTGAAAAACTTGCAGTGGTATCCTATAAGGTTGAGGAATCCATAAAGGCTATTGAGTGTCATTCACTGAGGCTAATGTTATATGGCACTAATTTTATCTAGATCCATGTGGACCCCATTGGTTGAAACAATGTGCCTTAGATATTCAACTTCTTGATCAAAGGAACACTTGTAATACTTAGCACATAATTGATTGTTTGTTAGAAGTTGTAATGTCATATCAAGATGATAGAGATGTTTTTCCCATATATGGTTGTAAATCAAAATATCATCAAAGAAAACCAAAGCAAATTGGAGGAAAGGCCAAAAGAGTTTATTGATTAGGTTATAAAATGCTGAAGGGGCATTTGTAAGTCCAAATGGCATGACCAAGAATTTATAGTGGCCCTCATGAGTGCGTAAAGCTATCTTTAGAATGTCACCAACATGCACGTGGATTTGATGATAACCAAAAATAAGATCTAATTTGGAGAAAAAATTTACTCCATGGAGCTCATCAAGAAGCTCATCCATGACTGAAATTGAAAACTTGTCTTTGATAGTGAGGTGGTTAAGGGTATAGAAGTCAATGTAAAGGCACCACAACCCATATTTTTTGTGGATAAGAAGCACTGGGGAGGAGTATGGGCTGGTGCTTGGGTGAATAACTCTAGACTTAAGGAGTTTTCATACTAGCTATTCAATCTCAATTTTTTGTAGATGGGGATAGTGGTATGGCCAGATGCTGGGTAGGATGCTTCTTGGAAAGATCAGAATGTGATGATATTTAGAATGTGAAGGGGGAAAACCCACTAGCTTTAGAAATATGGTTACATGTTTGTCAAGGATGGATTTCAAACCAGCGGGGTAGTGAGTAGAATCAGGGAGTTGGATACAGATAGAGTATAGTTGGGAAATGATCCCATGTGATCCTTTCTTCAGAATCTTTTCCATGCGATGAGAATTGATGATGTTAGCAGATTCAATCAATAACCCTTTTAAGGTGTGCTTCTATCCATTATCGATGAATTCCATCCAAATCTTAGATAAGTCCCATAGAATAGGTCCTAATGTGTGGATCCATTACGTCCCTAGGACCACATTACATCCCCCTAAGGATAGGGAAAATATATTTGAGCAAAGAGTGTAATCACCTATCATGATTTGCACATTATGATACTTACCTTTATAGGGCAATGTTCCCTAATTAGTAATCATGACTTCAAAGCTAGAACAAGGGTGTATAAAGCAATCTGTATGCTTAGCAATGTGAGGTTAATGAAATTATGAGTACTACCAGATTCAATGAGGCTTATGAGAGGAATATTTTTAAATAACCCCTTGACCTTCATGGTTTGATGTGTGGTCACACTTGTGAGTGCATGGAGAGAGGTCTTAAGTTGAGTTTCTTGAGCCATGGATTCATCAGAGGGGCTTTATTCTACTTGAACATCAAGGAATTCTTGGATATTAGACTCGCTATCTTACTCTAGTAGTGAGTCCACATATAGTAAGTAAAGATTTTATGTGATGCATCAATGGCCCTTAACCCATTTGTCATCACAATTATAACATAATCCTTTCTCCTTACAATCCCACATCTCTGCCTCAAAAAGGTGCTTGATCAGTGTGGTTGTGGCTGGGCACTGGTTTGTTGTGTTCTTTATGGGTAGAAAAGTGGGAAGTTGAAGTAGTGCTAAAATCTTATCTTTTGCCAACTTAGCCAAACCTAAGGAAGCCATAAAGTTAGTGGGCTAAAATATTTTCACCTCTAAGCAAATTGGCTCTTTGAGGCCACTAATAAAATAACTCTTGAAGAAGTCATCTAATAACCCTTCAGTATGATTATCTAATTTCTTAAATTCAATATGATAATCACAAATGGTATTTGTTTGGTGGAGTTTGATGAGATCTCCTATAAAGTCCTTGAATGTCAAAGGGCCAAACCTACCCAGAAGTAAGGATGCAAAGGTTTTCTAATCGAGTTCATCATTTCACTTGAGATACCAATGGTACCATTGAAGTGCTTCTTGTTCCAAGTGAAAGGAAGCAATTGGGACTTTGTTGATAGAATAAGTATTGTGAAAGTTAAAGAATTATTTAGCTCGATATATCCATTTAGTAGGATCTATACCATTGAATCATGGAAACTCTAACTTAGGTCCATATGATGTGTTTTGAGAAGAGAAACTATTCTTTGAATAATACTCCTATAACTTGTTGAGGAGAAGGGTATTCTACTGATTTAATCCATGTATCCTAGCAGTTAACTCAGTGACCTGGGCTTTCAATGAGGTGAGTTATTCCTCCATGATTTTTGTGCCTGTATGGGTGACTACCATAACCAATGTTTTTTTTTAAAATTTTAACTCAAGGGATAGAAAAACAAGTTCTAAGACACAGTCAATAAGGCACATTTTTTATTTGGACTAAAAGAGAAGGGGTAAAGTTACATTTACAATTTTTTTTACAGTGTCTGGGTATGATTGAAGAGGGCAAGGGCAATTTCAGAATTAAAATGGAAGAATTGGAAAAAATTTCAAAGAGGGACAAAAGAAAAGAAAGGGGAAAGGAACACTATGAAAAAAATTTGAAGCAAGAGGTTTAAAAAATGAAGTTATGGTAAAACCTAAAAAAATAAAAAAATGGGATTTGTGGCTATTGAAAATGGAATTGGGAGATGGGACCTCAAGGAAGAAAATATGTGGAATGAAATTTTAGGTGTCTTGGTAAACTTTGAGGATCAATAGAGATATATATGGAGAGATATAGTGAAAAAAATAATTTTTTCCCTAAAACTAGTTTCTCTGGGTTTCTATTGTCAAAAGTATGTCCGTAGGTTTGCAGTAACCACTGTGCTACTTTGAAACTAGTTTCTCTGGGTTGATCCTGTTAGAAGTCTATCCATTAGTTTTTAGTTACACTATGCTAATCTAAAACTATTTTTTCTAAGATGCTATTGTTAATATTCTATATGTAGGTTTTTAGTTACCACTATGCTAATCGTAAACTAGTTTTTCTGAGATGCTCCTGTCAAAAGTCTATCCAAAAGTTTTCAGTTTCCATTATGTTAATCTAAAATTATTTTTTTACTGATAATCCAAATAAATTGACATGTTTGATATGGGCTCCAAGTTTATTTGGTTGCCTAAATATTTTAAGAAATCTCTTTGGCCATCAATACTATCTGAACGAGTACCACTCTCCAAAAAGTTTTGGCCATGGATTTACCCCTAAACAATAGCTCTTGGTTTACCTCATAGGTGGGAACTAGTCAATCAGGCTTGGGGCCATTGCCCTTTTTGTTGGTAGGTGCTCTCAATGGGCCAACTAATTCAAGGTTCATGTGGTTCTCCTCACAATAAGTTTTAGGGCTATATGCCCAAGTACTTCCCACATTTATATGGAGGGGTATTTTACCCTTATCCAAACATAAAAATAAAGTTGTAAAAATAGATACAATGAAACATAGTTTTTTAAATGACATATCTCTGGGAAAGCCACTACTATAAGGAAAAGAATCTCTAAATTATAGCTGTAGCCCAAGGAAAGTGCTCTGATACTAGATGTGATGAATGTACTACACATATTTAGGAATTATAAAAAATAATGGAATAATAAAAATTACTTCAAAATTTAACTTAGAATTATTCAAATATGTTATATTGATCACAAGCCACTTTGAGGGGGCAACCTCTTTTGAGCAAGCTCAATACAATAATATTCATCAATGCATTCATTGGGCCTTAATACTTAAATACTAATTTTATTCTAGCAACTAATATTTCTTATGCATATAGGATAATTCAATTATGCTACTTACTTAAATACTAAATCTATTCTATCAACTAATACTTCCCATGCATGTGGGATAATTAAAATATACTAAAGTGATCAATTACAAAGAGTATGCATCCATAATGACTAATACACTAATAGATGCAAAGAGAATGGTAGGAACATAGATTCCTAACACTCCCACTTCTAAAAAAACATCTTCACAACCCCATTCAAGGGTGAATGATTCAGATTCAGAGCTTAGTCTCATGACTCTCAACTGTAAGGCTACTTTACTATGTTTTTTTATCCCCTCACCTTTTTCAGATGAGGATTATATGCCAAATAAAAGGCAGCCTTTCAAGTTTAGAGGTTATGTCCTAATTGACTTAGCTTTCATTCAGTTTGCATCCCTCTCAAGTCTTACAAATGGAAATGATATGAACCTAGATGATTTCTAATGATAATTTATTCTTGGAATGTTAGAGGGCTTACTAATCTGACATGTAAGTATACGATCAAGAATAATTGTCATCACTTTTCCAAAATAAAAATATTTTGCATGCAATAAGTCAAAATTTATGATTTCATCCTTCAGTATCTTGATTGCATAATCTGACTTGGGGCCCTTTATTAGGCCACCTATCACGAGCCTGGATATAGAGGTGTTGTCACCCTTTTGGCACCTAAGTTGTCTCAAAATATTTTTTCTTGGGGTTCTGATCCCACCCATCAAAGGGTCTGGACTCTTTTTGACTTTGGTAATCATATCATTCGCCTTTTTAACTTGTATGTCTCTAATGATGTTGTGGAATGCACCTTGCTTTGAAGATGGTTGGCAGGCTCTCTTCTGAATGTGCACTGGGTTATCTATGGTGACTTTAATATTATTGAGTTTGCTAAAGACAAATAAGGACATCTCCCCATGAGATTGAGTGTAGGGGAGTGGAAGGCATGGTTTTACAATCAAAATAAACTTGTGGTTTTTTTTCCTAACCACCATAGGAGGAGAGATTCAAATTCTCTTTGGCTCACATGGTCTAATTTTCATCAAGGAGAAGATCAAGTTCTTAAGTTTTTTTATCGTTCTTTGCTAGCAGAACAAGACCTTTTCTTCTTCATTCTTATTCATGATTGGCCTATTTCTATGATCCAAGACACTTTATTTTCTGACCATCACCCTATTTGATTCTACTTTGAGTGGACTACCCACCAAGTTAAATCCCATAATTTTTAGTTCTACCTCAATACTTCCCATCTGAAACATGAGCAGACTATTGGGCATATCAATAGAATTTAGAACCTAGATCCCAAACCCATAAGGGATACTAGTCAGATTGAGTGGTGGGCTAATGCAATAGCTCACACCACCTCTTTTCTCTAGATTTATGGTAAAAAATCAGCTACCTTTAGGAAATATATTCATCATGATATAAATCATGAATACATTAGGGTTTTATAGGAGTTATAATCCATTATTTTAAGCCCTCATCTATAGACTCAAGCTACCATGTGGAGACATAAGATCTAGTCGATCAAGGCTTACAAGGCCATAGGGGCACAAGTTAGAGAAAAAATGCATTAGTTTAAAGTTGGAGACAAAGTGACCAATGAATTATTCTCTCTCATTCAATCAAGATAATATTTAGACAAAATTAAAGCCATTAGATGTGCTTCAAATAGGTTTACCAAATTACCTGACATCTTGCAAGTTTTTATACATCAATATCATGATGTGTTTATTATGTATCCCTCCTCTCCAACTCACAAATTTTATCTCTCTCAATGTATTAGATTTTTACCCTATGATCTCTTTAAAGTGCATATAATTTTTATGATAGGTTTCTCAACCTCAGTGACCTTAAGGAAGCTGTCATGCAGATGACCTCTGACAAGGCCCCAAGAATTGATGGGTTTTTTTGTGAATTCTATCAAACCATCTGGGATACTGTCAGAACTAATCTTCATAAAGTCTAATTTGATTTTTTTTCCAAATATTTAGGCCATATAATTAATCAAGTTAACATCAAATTCATTCTTAAGGTCAGAGACCCTAGGGTTATTATCGACAATTTTGCCACCAACGGTCAAAGTTGCTTATGTGTAGGTTTTAAATAAAAATAAACTCATGGATTTAAGATTAAAAAAGGTATCAAAAACATCATAAAACCTTAATCAGGACAAAACCATGCTTAGAAACAACTCACAAATCTAAATTTTGATAGAGGTTTCTTTTGTTCCTCTAACTAGTTAGTTGTGAGCTAGTGAAGGCAATTTTCAAATGGGCTCAGTACATGAAAGTGAAGAAGAGTTGGTTAAAAAATTACTAGGGAGAGTTTATATCCCATATTAACTCAATTTTCCATCCATTTTTTTCATCTTATAAGTTATTTACTTTATGAACAATCATTAAGAAGAAAAGGTGCTCTAAAATCATTCTTGAACCCCAAATGCTCAGTTTTAAGCAATATGTTTCCATTTTTTAGTTATTTGTTGAAAATAAAAGTGGTGTGAGATATTAATAGACATAAATAAAATTTATACACCTTCATTAGTCAAAATTTAATGGAAAATAATGGTGAAAGACAAAGGTACGTGTATTAGGTTTTTAAACAAGTAAAAGAGATAGTCAAAAAATATAATTTTTGAGAGGTTTAAGAGAATGGTTGAGAACATAAAATGGTTGTAATGATGAGAGGGGTTATTTAATATCATAATTAAAAAATAATGAGATATTTATGCCTCATAAAACTCAATAAAATGGTAAAACTTAGACCCATAAGATTTTAGAAATCAAATTATGCAAGCTAGAAAACACCAAAAAGTGTTATAGACACTATAAATTTACACAATTTTATTACTAATAAATGTGTATTACCCATTACAAACTATTTTTATGATATTTAATATAGTTTTAACATTTTCCATCTTACATTGTGTAATTAATCTTATTATTTACCATTTTACCTAGGTAGTTAGTTAACCACCCCTAAATCTAGTAAAATCTCCCTAAGTTTACTTAGAAATAAGTTGTTTAAACCTATGTAACAACTTATACATACTTGAAACCCATTAAAAAACAAAATATAATAAGTTTAATCTCAATATTTTATTTTTTGGAACCAACAAGTTAAAGTTGGACCAAATCGATAATGATCCCAATGATTGTTATCGATCATGTTAAGATCAACGTCAATTTATAGTCAGTCCATCCTCAGACTAAAGGGTCCTAAATTTTCACATAAAAATGTTGAAAAAATTCCCTTAGAGTACTGTGGAATAATTCTACCTCTATTTTATCTCACCTACACTCTGTCCAAAGCTAAGCACATCCCTATCAATGAGATATTTTATGTAACACAGGAAGCATTTTCAGAGGTAAGTATGTTGTCTATTTGAGTGCATTATGAATGTTGTATTGTCCATTTATATATATTTTAATATTTTAAGTCTATTTATATAAAATTTTAACTAGTTCCCTAAGCCTTTTAGAATCTATTAAAGCCATTCTTTAGGCCCCATCCAGAGCTTTCCATCACCCACTATAAGGATCGATGACGATTACTTACGGATCAACATTGATTACATAATCAATACCTATTTTTAGACAATAATCATCAAAAAATATGTTTTTATTTCTATCTACAACTTGAGACTAGTTTAACAGTCTTAAGTGTTTTCAATTTGTTATTTTTAAGTCTTAAAATCATGCATTATTGTTTGTAGATGACCTTGTTTGGTGTTATACATGACGTGGTTTCAATTCATGACTTACCCATTGTTACCCACCCATTATTTATTGATCAAAGTGACATATATTTTGATTTGGGACTTTGTACGATCATATTTTCTCTAACTCTAGAAGCTATCAATGAGCAACTAGAAGTAATTCAAGAACAAAAGACTTATCCATAGCGTATTGAAATGAATACTTTGATAATAAATATGCAGTAGATTGATTTGTTTCAATTTAGTTTCATATTTTATCACATGATTTATTATAATTTATATAATTATATTATTTTCTTGATTGCATAAAATAATGGACTGATATCCCTTTGAGGATGTATACCACTTCCTAGAACCGATTTTGTATCAGGTAGTCTAATCATCTATCTTATTAATCCAATCTTGTCCAAGTTGTCTCTTGTATGAAGGTAGTCCTTCCTATTCAAAAATAAGCTCCCACCTCACTAGATCAATGGTGTGCATCCCCCATCATAGGTATTCCTCTTTAAAATCCTGTATCATTTCTATTTTTAGTAAGCTATTTTATTAAATAAAAATGAACTAAAAAAATACTAAAACATTTTGGCATGCCCGGTGGGACCCCTAAGGTCTCATTGTTGTTATTTTTGTTGTGAAATAATTCATTAGCTGCATTTTATTGATTATTTTATTTCATTTAAAAAGATAAAAATATAAAAATTCTTACTTTCCCTTTTAAGGTTTTAAAAAGAATTGCATTCATCCTCTGTATGCTTAGATAATTCACATAAATTAATCTAGGTGGATCAATATATATAGTGATCACACTTTCTCACACACAACCAAAACCACATTATATTAAAACAAGCATTGAAACATTTTTTTACCTAAGGTGGACCCACTTGGACTCCATCAACAAGGAGAAAATTGACTCAGTGTACCGATCGAGTATAAAAAATCTAGAAAGAAGTATGAAGGTTAAGCACCTGGCACCCTTATCATTATGGTGTGTGAAGTGAGGGGGTAGGCCCCACTACCAAGCCATGTAATTTATTCTAACATAGAATTAGGCCTTAATATATCTTCATGTATATAGAGGTTCCCATCCTTTAATAAAACCTGAAACCATATTTATATTTCCATTTCTTAGTACCCTCATTAACCCTTTTCCTTATCACATTCTATAGTTTCCTTAAAAATTAAAATATTTTAAGTAAATTTAGTAGTGTGTGTGTTTTATTTTAGTAAAATGAGATAACAAAAAGAATATTGTGTGCCTTTTACATTCATTTTCTTTATTTATTTCTAGTGCTACATAGTTTTGACATGAAAATAGTTATTGAAATAAACCAACTATCCCACCTCATCCTCATCCATGGAGAACACCTTGAGTCCTCCCATCTCTCCTAAGTCCATGGGGGAAGGCATTCCCTAGTTCTATACATAGGGAGATCCATAATTCGCTAGCATATTGGATAGTAATCCAAATGCCCTTAATCATTATTGTTGACCAAATTTGACCCTATAGGTCAAATTGGGAACCTTATAGGTAAAGATTGAGTTTTATATGTTTTTATGGGTCTAATATTATGTAATATGGGGTATTATATGTCTTTTGATGTTATTCCATATCACATTAACCTTGATCATTAGCCATATTAGCCAATATATCATTTTGAGTCATTTGGGGTTCATAAATAGAGCATTAAATGAGTTGTACAGCATCCTTGGGAAGTGTGAAGGTGTAAAAATGGTTATTTCACATGAAATATGTATTATTATGTCTTAGGTAACTATTTATAAATGAAAGTGGTAGGTTCTTTAGAAGAAAGAGTAATTTTCTTGGGAAAAGAGAAGAATTTGGCACTTGTACGACCCATGGGGGAAGGTGACACATGGGAGAAGCTGATGGAATGTATTTTAATCTTCCTCACACTAATATAAATTCTTGACACACTTAATAAGAGATAAAAAAGGATCAAAACCATTTTGCTCCTTTCTTACCCTTCTACACATGCAAAAGTGATCAATAGGTTCATGAATGGTACAGTCAATAAAAGAGGTTTCAGAATAAAAAAATTTTGGAGGTGAATTTAAACTCAGGGAGATTAATTTCCATAATAATAATTCCAATATTTTTCAGCCATGCTTTATGAACCATCTCTTACAAGTTGACTATGTTTTTCTACTCACTATTTCTTGCACCCTATAGGTTTTGCTCTATTTTGGGCATGCCCATACAAACCAATTGGTGATGTTGAATCTAGATGATGTTTAATCTCTACTCAAATTATATCCATGATTTTTTTCATGTATCATGATGTTTTTATGGAAAAGGTAACTCAGGTTGCAGGTGAATGCACCATTCTATGTTGCAGGTAGTTTTTCACCATTTTCAAGAACTTCAAGATTTGAGAATGGTTATAAAGGGTTGTGATAGTTAAATTTAAATTTTATAAATTTTATATTGTTTCATTTTTAATTTTAGTCTCACCTCTAAAGCAACATTCCATGAGTTGCACTCACAAAGCACCATGCAGTCAGTTGGTTCCATAATTGTCATGCACAATCAACTTAGTGAGCTAGGTTAAGGCCTTCAACACATCCATGGGAGTCATGAATTTGGTATTAAAATGTTTAATAAATTATAATAGTGGGAATAATCAACAAAAAACTTTCAATTTTCAAGAAGAAGGGTCTGTTACAGTCATAAATAACACCTTCATACAATCTATCATTAAAATCTACACCTATAGGTGATTAAAGGGTTTCAAATGTTGAAATGAAGTGTGTGATCATGTTTGGAGATATGAAACATCATAATATTACATATAGATATAGTGAGGAAAACACCAAGTGACTATGAAGGTATTTTCCTTGATATATGTCATTTCATTATTCACTGCCTGTATACCAGTCAAAATGCACATACATGTATTCCATGATGATGATGTCATGTAAGAATGAGAGATTTAGTAGTAATTTTAAACTCTTTGAGATGTGAGGAGTTAATTTTAAGGTATTTTTATAAGCTTAAAATTCATGATAAGTTAAAAATAATGCAAACTATCCATCCTCACACTTACTACGTATATCTTGAAAATGTCCACCTACCTGTAGGTGCTAGTAGAGAGCTAAAATATCTTTTTGAGGTGTGGAAACAAATGATGGAAATTTGTTTGAGGTCCTATAATTTGGATTAGTTTATGACATACCTATTTTAAGGGATAGGTTCATAAAATAAAGTGTAAACTGCCTTAAGGATGAGATGACTGAGTTTAAGGATCTAATCCCTAAAGGGTGAAAATAGAGCACCCTAACATTTTGTAGATATCTTATTATAAGGTTTAAAGAGACTTTAATGTATAATGGTGATCAAAAATTGCATTATCATCATGGGAGAAAGACCTTGAAATTTTTTGAAGGAAAATGATTAGTATAAGGTGGTTATTTAAAGGCATAAAGTCACACTTTTATGCACTATTTATAGGTAGTAAAACCTATAGGATTTGAGCTCTAAAGGAGGTATCCAACACCGAAGGTTGAAAATGAAAGTATAATCTCATGATTGGAATGGTCATATTTATTTAATGGTGTGAAAATAATCATGAATATCTGTAGTATGATGTTAGTGTATAATGTTTCAAGCTTCATAGACACCTATAGGTGTCCCTTCTCAAGGAAATGTGCACCTACAATAGGACAAGCAGACAGAGACCTAATCATGGTGTTTTGATGGTGTTTTATTAATTTTACAATGAATAAAGTTAGGAGAAGATGATAGGTTTATTTAAAGCTTCAAGGAATGTCTTCACACATCATGACCAAGTTTAAATAGGTAAATACACACCTACAAGAATCAAGTAAGTAGGGTATCACATTCAAAAGGGAGAACTCAATTTGGTGAGTTCAAAGTGCATATAAAGGTAAAATTAAATTTTAAATGATGAAATGAACCTATAAAAACCTTATTTATGATAATTATGACCTCCATGATCTCTTGGTAATGTGAAACAAGCTTACATATACCTCAAGGTCTTATATCCACATATAGCTATCTGAGTGTGACAATGAGTTTGAGCAAAAGGGTTGGAACCATAGAAATGTATGAAAATGAATTTTATTAGAATGGAAATGATTTGGTGTGGTTAATAACACATTTTTAAATTATTTAAGCACTATACCCAAGGCCTAATTCATGCAAAGAACACCTACAAGAGTTCTAAATAAGCAGAACATAGTCAAATGGTACTCAATCTAGGCTAACTAAGGAGGGGTGTAAACAATGCAAAGTTGGAGAGGATCCAAATGGATTACATGATTATGATATATTATAAAATATAAAATAACACCCTAATTATATGAAAACAATCAAAGGAAAGACCTTGAGCATGCATACTCAGTCCACATCAAAACACTATACACAATGCTCTTTTACACAAGTCTATTTTGGAACTTGAGAGTGTTGAGAGGTAAAATGACCTATTCAAGGGATGAAAATTGGTAAAAAACCTCCTTATGACTTAATTAATCCCACACAAACTTCACTTTGTTTAATTGAATAGGGGAAGTGCCCTCTATTTTATGTCAGATAGAGGCACTTCCTTTTATGCATAAACTATCAAGTTGGAGAAGGTAGGTGAGAAGGGTAGACCAAAAGCTAGAAATAACATTAAAGAACGTGGGAGAGGTTGAAATTAACCTAATAAAACATGATAATATTCCCATATCAAGATGAAACCTAACAAGATGACCTAGACTCTTAAGTATGTAGGTAGGCTTATATTTTAGGCCTAAAAACCAAATGGAGAGTCATTTCCACTTAGACCTTGAGATGAGCTTTATAATCCATTTGATACTGAGTAAAGGGGTCATTATAGGTGTGTTAAATCCTTCAATTTATATAGGAAACATTAAGAGTTCATTTTGAGCTTAGAGACAACACTAAGTCTATAGGAAAAGGAGAAAGAACTTGATATGACAACTTTAAGTGCTTGCATCTCCCTTTGTACATTGAATGGAGATTCAAGGAGATAGGATGAGTTATAAAAGGTCTTAGACAATAATTTTGTGTCATTTAGTTGAGAGTTTAATGTCAAATTTTCATGAACAAACCTTAAAATGGTAAAACTACTCAAAACCCTTGCTAAACCCTTGGAAGGACCCGATTGGGAAAATAAGGTTAGAGATGCATAAAAATGGCTTGGGAAATGATTGGATATTATATAGGACTCTCTAGATACAATTTACATCCTCTTGAGGTATTTCATACCTACACAGATAGGGTACAAATATGGTATTTTTAATTATTTTATGCATTATGCAGGTTCTGGGGACTTTCAAGGGATGAAACCAAGTTTGGAAGGAATTTATAGACTAATTATATCTCCTTATATCCATTTAATGTTTAGTAAAAATTAATAAGTGTGATTAAAAATAACTTTATCTCAACTAGTCAAAACTAACATAGTGACTAAGCTAGTGAGAAGGGTGTAAAACTTCAAGCAAGCTAATTTTAAAGTGTTATTGATGCCTATAAGGGCAATAGAGGGTATTTAAAGGTGTAATAAACTCCCTCAAATGTATTTTAATGGAAAATTAAATCCAATTTTGAGGCCAAGTGTGAGGGGTGATAGAAAAGGGAGTTTCTTAGACTGTAGATAGTGATGGCTCACTTCTAAAAATTTCTAGATGACCAGGACTGCAACCAATACATGGAGAGGCATGTATGAAATCCTTAAATATCATTCCAATCATAATACCTAACCCTAATAATTTTTGGGATGTTCAAATAAAGGTGAACCATAAAGGTAGTTTTCTAAGCTAGAATGAGAACTTCCATGCCACTTTTTATGAGTTTCATGACTTGAGATGACACTTGTGCTTCCTAACCTTACATGGTCCATTCCACATCCTTCTCTCATGAAAAAATAGCTAATTTTATTATATTTAAAAGTGCCCTTGTGACCTTTGGACTTATCCTCTCTTCTCTCTCTCTCAAGTTCTATAAGAACTAGCCATTTTAGCCTTTATAAACTATGCTCCACCTGAGTATGGTGAAGCCCTAATCATTTTCATACAATTTTATAAATAAGAATACTAATTTTTACCTCTTCCATGGCTATTAATAGTGTGTTTTACTTGGATGTTTGATTTTTCTTAGTGATGACTTATTGTTTCTTTATCATTATTGTTTCATTCTCTCACCTATTTGTAGTTGGAAAGCCTCTTCTTATAGGGCATGTGAGGTTTTTTATGATGTGTCAAGGGTGAGTGAGTTATGATATTCACTAGTGCCATTTAAGGCCTTTTGTCTAGTCCTCCTAGCTTAAACATTCATCACAACCTCATAATGTAACATTGATGTGAGAAGATGCAAATTGGAGAAGTGTGAGTTTTGTTAGTCCATTGTTCTCATGTGTAACATGCAACTAGTTGGTATTCATCAACTATTTTGGTGTATCACCTCCCTTAGGATAGTTTTATTTCATTTTTCTCTCTCCCTTTTCCCTCATAAGGTTTAGTTGTAGTAGTGATCCAAAGTGGTACATCAAGGGAGATATCCCTATCTAGAGATTCACCTCATTATTATGCTCACCCATAGCCTAGAGGTGTTTCAATTATGCCACTTAAATGAGGAGAGATGAGACATTTCCTCAAAGGGTGCAAATCCAAGTGAAAATAATTACCTTAGTACTCAATCCATATGTATTCTACTTTCCCCTCACATCTAATCTTTCAGGAATGTTTTTGGCATTCCCCTTGAAGGACCTGAAGGGCTTAATGTAGCTATGGTTTCCTCTCTTAATAATCCTCCTCTAATAGGGTCTGATACTAATGTATCATAACCCTTGAATAATCCACCCTAACAGTATCCAATAGTCCATCTTTGACCATCACCCAAGCCAAAAATGTTACTACACCTCAAGTTAGACTTACTCTATCTCCCACTACTTCACCCTAGAACTTAGTAATTTCAAACCCTGCAACTCTCCTACCCATACAAACTATCATAGATTAAAATACTCAAACCTAACTTTACAAAAGGTACACCTAAGTCAACCTTTTTAGCAATACGTCTCATTAACTAATCAACATATAAATCCATTGCAAACCCTTGGATCCACTTACCTTCACTCATCTCTACAAAAAAACATACCCTTACAAGTCCCATAGTATGTGGTGGCATCCCAACCTATCATAACCACTTATTTTGGTTATCCCTTGTCACAACCATTTTCTACTCCATTCCCTACCTATCAACACCCACAATAAAATGTCATAAGGGGTATTCCTCAATATAATACCCAACCTAAACCTATGAACATCCTTATGAATAGGATGGAAAATATAGAAGCCTCTTCCTCTGGGCAAAAAAATATGCTCACATGTGAGCAAATTTTTAATGAACCCATTAATCTAGCTATCCCTATTAGACCATACCCCTGGCAATGGGAAATTCTAAAAGTTATGAAATTTTAAAACAAGGAAGATCCTCAACAACACATTAGAGTGTTTATACATGCTTGTTATCTCATATCCAATGATGATGCTTTCCTCCTAATAAAATTTCCCATGTTGTTAGCTGGAGCAGCCTTAGATTAATACAACTCTATCCCTCAGCACTCAGGTTCTCTTTTGGGCAACTGACCTAAATTGTTTTAGAACATTTTTCCATTAACATTGTAA
The DNA here is from genome assembly GCA_037957365.1 of Torreya grandis. Taxonomy (NCBI): domain Eukaryota; kingdom Viridiplantae; phylum Streptophyta; class Pinopsida; order Cupressales; family Taxaceae; genus Torreya; species Torreya grandis. The sequence continues at coordinate 2,408,136 of JARHVA010000839.1, forward strand.
GGAAAGTGACCATAACCAACCTCTATTCCATTATATATTTAGATGATGAATCTATTGTTGATTTTGTAGATAGATGGTGAAGTCTTATAAACCAACTTACTTTCTCCCTTCCTCGACCAAAATTGATCAAGTTATTTATGAGATCATTCGCTAAGTATATCTTGTCAACATTATGATTTCAATCATTTAATACTTTTGATGAAGCCTTTTTCATGTCCTATAAACTAGAAATCCAAGATTTAAAGGAATGAAAGGTAAATTTACATAATAAGAACTTCAAATCCAATCCCTCCAAAGGGACTAACAATACCAAAACTAAAGGCACTTCCAATGCTACTATCTCAAAATTATCACCTATGTAGATAAAGAGCCAACATAAACCCTCTACCTCCCAAATGCAACCATAAAAACCTTTAACACATTTCTTCCTCTATAATACACACCCTTAGGGGAGTCATATGCTTCCATTTTAGATAATCTCTTAAAATCTTCTATTATCAAACTTCCTCTAGTCAGACCCCTTGATGATTCTCGCCCCAAGTCTAGTTGTTTCAAGGAAAATGACTTATACAACTACCATCATGTATTAGGTCATGATGTTAATAGATTTTGGTACTTCAAAAGTCTAGTTCAAAACCTTATTAACTAAGGGGAATTATAGCTAGATAATCCTAATGTTCCTCCTAACCAATCCATATATATATTTAGGAAACCATTCCCCAACATCCTTATACATCTAATTCTATACAAGAAAACTTAGGATGCAACTTAGATCATGAGACCCATGTGATAAGTATGATCCATGATCAACATATACCTAAATAGGTTGGTAGTGCTTCCAAACCATCTTTTGAAAAAATTAGAATCCCATATCTCCTTATAGGAGATGTTTTACAACCATTTGAACCAGTTAGATCTACTCTTAATATTCACTTAGGTATTTTGCATCTCATTATTTGGGATCCTCTTGAGGAAACATTACCTAAACCTATTCAAGGTAGTCAACTAAAGAAAGGATGAAAAGATTGTCAAAGAGGATACTTGTTTGGATATCCTAGAAGATATGAAAGTTATTACTTTAGTCACTTATGCATCTTCATGTAGCATACCCATTCCTTTTAGCTTACTCCCTTCTGAGAGGACTACTACATTACATAGACCAACTCTAAAACCAACTTCCCTTATAACTTAGGCTAAGACTAATTTGGTAAAAATAAAAATTAGGGGAAATGTTTCAAGAAGTGAAAATAAAAACCTTGGTGCATCATGAGGTAAATCCTTACAATAGCCACCAATAAGAATTGAACTCCCTAAAGAGGATATCCCTACTACTTACAACCAGATTCAAAAAGGGAAAATGGTTCTACCACCAATTCAAACTAGAGAATCCATATTGGGACCTCATCCTTTAGTGAGACCAAAAACCACCATTAGGGAATCCTCTTCTAAGAATCATATTCTAGTACAAATGGATCTTCGCATAGTAATAATGTTGATACATAATCCCTTAAATACTTATAACCCTCAGAATCTCGATGTAAGGTCTTATTTCACACATAAAGTACCATCTATGGGAAATATTCAAACAATCAATGTAAGGAATAAATACACAAAAGTAAATGTAACCTCCATGTTAATGGCTCAAAAAGTTGAAAAACCCAACCAATATCCATTATGTGGGTCTTACTCCAAGATTCTCGATCAACTCCTTCAAACTTCCCTTATCACACTACCACCTATAAAACCAATTAACCCCCATATTTAAAATTTAACATGGTATTAAGAAAGGAAGAAATGCACTTACCATCGAATAGTGGAACATGATACCAAATTTTTTTAATGTGCTAAAAGATGAAGTCAAAAATTTATTAGAAAAAGATGATCTTTACTGGAATAATTTGGTCATGATTATCCTCATACTCAAACTACTAGAATCACGACCACTCTAGGAACTAGTACATTATCAAAAGGGTCATAATGATCTTTACAGGATAATAGGACCTCGAATAAAACTCAGTATCAACCTATCTTAAACCCTTTAGACTTGGATGATTCTAGAAACACAACAAACCACCATTGTTTTAGATATATGTAATAAACATAACCAATCGATCCCAGACCCAGGGTCATAAAACCCAAAATCCCAACAAATCTAAGGTGACTATTGAAAAATATCCTAATTTTACCACAAACAATCCTATAATTCCCATCCCAAAACCTAAAATTTTTATTGTAGGGAAAGCACATAATAATAATAATAATAATAATAATAATAATAATAATAATAATAATAATAATAATAATAATAATGTTTCAGAGTTGATGCAGATATCGATTCTAAAACAACTCCATTAACTCCTCATCAAGATGTCTTTATATAAACTTATCCAAAATTCTCTATAACATCATGAGGTTATGATAGAGGCCTTGTAAGCCACCTAGATACATTCAGATAAACCTCAACCTCTATTGGCTTTTATTGCATCATTGCAAAAGACATCATCTATCACATTTCATGATTCCAAAATATCCCCATTACAACATAATGACCAGGACCCACTATTATTTATCATTGGCCAAGTTAATCAAAAAAAAATCAAAATATTTATGATTGAAAATGGATCTAGTATAAATATTATCTCCTCACACACTTTTAGGCAACTCCAATTACCTAAAAATATTGTAGCTCAATCTCCAACTATCTTGTGAGCATTTAATGATATTGTTTCCCCATGTTAGGAATAGTTTCCTCCCCATCCAAGTGGGTATACATACTCTTTCAAAGCTATTATACATAATAGATGGGTAATTTTAATATAAAATTTTACTAGGATGTCCTTGGATATGTGCCATGTGATGCGTTCCCTCTACTTTGTACTGATGTCTTAAATTTGAACATGAAGGTAAGATCCATGTTGTTCCCATAGATCCACATTCATTCAAGACATGCAACTTAAATTATCAACCTAATGATGTTTTATTACCCATAAATTATTCAAGGGAAATGTATGATATCTCCACTATACCTTCATCTCATATCCCTGATGTAAACACTTTTGACTCAGCATTTTAATAACTCTCTATTAGGGAGTATCAACTGTTAACTCTCAACACTTTATCAACCCCTAAATAATATGGATGCCCCAATTGACTATGTACTTACCAACCCAAACTAGGAGACATTATCCCCTTTATGAATCCTGATATACAAACATACTTAACCTATGGAGGAATAAACCAATCCCTTTTATACAAGGAAATTCAAATGCGTGCAAACCATTTATGTCTAACTTCTTATTTATTGACAAACCATGCTTCATAAAACCAATCTAAGATGATATGATTGGAAAGGATTTGGACTAATACATTATATACAAAGACCTCATGAGGTTATGATAAATGACCTTATAAAACCACATGAGAAATATGGCCTTGATTTTAAGAAAAAACTTGAAGCTGATGATGATCATTCTTTGATATCCCACATCCCTATGGATGTGGATGATGAAAATATGTCATCCCCTCTCAGTTCACCTATGGAAACTGATGACACCATTTCCATCCCACCTAAATTTTTTTTATTAACACCATTCACTTGGAATCACTAACCTATCAAAGTAATGGGAAACCATATCCCTTCCTTTAGTTTTCCCTGACCTAATAGATTAAGAATGTTTCTCGATCCATGTAATAGAATATCAGGATGATGACTCCATTTTAACATATTTATGGGTAGGAGATTCATATCTATATAATATCATACCATCCAAGTCTCTTAGTATTTTAAATGAGGTCACAACTGATATTAACATAGGGATGCTCGATGTCTCATGAAATATCAAAGTGAGCCAATCCTTAGATTATCAAGAACACCAAGATTTTGTAGCATTCCTTGATAATAATATCCAAACATTTACTTGGTATTATAGTGATATACCCATAATTGATCCAACTATAGTCATTTATAATATTGTTACCATTACTGAAGACAAGCTAGTAAAGCAAAAGCTTCATAAAATACAACCTCACATCACACTTCTTGTCAAGGAATAATTTTAGTGGTTTTTATCAATTAACTTTATCCAACCCATCAATTAACCTTAATGGGTATCAAACATAATACCTATCACAAAACCCATAGGGTTACTACTACTTTGTACTGACTTTCAGGACCTTAACATTACCTGTCCAAAAGATGATTTTCCCCTTCCTAATATCAACCAATTTGTGGATCTCATTATAGGACACAAGATGTTATCACTCATGGATGGATTTTATGGTTATACTTAGATCCTTATAACCCCAAAAGATCAACATAAAACCTCTTTTATTACTCCATGGGGGACATTTTGTTATAGGGTCATGCCTTTTGATTTAAAGAATGCAAGAACAACTTACCAGCATGCCATGACCTATATTTTCCTTGATTTAATTCACAAAATCATTGAATATTATGTGGATGATCTCCTTGGTAAATCTAGGTATCCTAAGTATCACTTATCCATCCTTCAACAAATCTTCACTCATTTGATCCAATATTAGGTTTGTCTTAACCCCAAAAAGTGTGTCTCTAGAGTTTTATCAGGTAAGATTTTGGGTTTTATCATTTATATTTGGGAAATTGATGTTGATCCTACTAATATTAAAATAGTTATAGATATTCTTCCTCCTTCTAATCTCAAGCATCTTCATAGTTTACAATGGAAACTACAGTCTATTCACTACTTTATTTTATAATTATCTGATCAATGTTAGCCCTTCCATCATCTTATTAAGAAAGACACCTGATTTGTATGGGATTCAAATTATCAGGTAGCATTTTATACTCTTAAGAAGTATCTCTTATCTCCCCCTATCCTTTTTCTACCAAGAGAGGATAAACTATTTTACTTATATATCTCAATTATAGACCATGCTTTAGGTGCCATGCTTACCCATCGAGATGAGAAAAATTGAGAACAAGAGGTTTACTATATAGTTCATCCTTTGGTTGAGTATGAGACTCATTTACACATGTTGAAATACTATGCTTGGACCTATCATTTTTAGCTTCCAAGATTTACCACTATTTGATTAATCACAAGACCTATGTGATTACCAATACCGATCCTATAATGTTCATGCATTTAAAACCCTATCATAATCAATAAATGGAAAGATGGCTGATGATGCTCATTGAGTTTGATCTTGAGTTCCTTAAATAAATATCAATTAAGAGGAATATCATCACTGATCAATTAGCTAAATCACACTTTGTTGATAATCTACCATCTAGCTATGAATTCCCTGATGAATCTATAGCCTCCACATCCTAAGAAAATGTTGAATATCAGATGATGTTATTCTTTGATGGATCTAAACACAAATATGGAGGGGGATCAAGGATTATTATAATAGTTCCTGAAGGCATTCCCATACCCCTATCTTTTAATCTTGATTTTAACTATACTAATAATATGGTGGAATATGAATCCCTAATTATAGGTCTCCAAATAACCTTGGCTCTAGGAGTTAAGTCACTTTGCATTTTTGGGGACTCCTAATTGGTAATCAAATAACTAACATATATTAGTGTAATAATATCATCCTTTAGAGTTATAAGATGTTATCATAGTATTTGTTAGTCACCCTTAATCACTATGTCATCCAGACCATTCCTTAGTCAACCAACATGTGTGTTGATACCATAGCTTCCTTGGCTTCCTTTATTCCATCTTCCTCTCAGGAGTATAAATTATTTTTCCTTATTCACAAGGTTAATCAACATTCTTATATAAAAATTGATCTTCCTTCTATCCATATCATATAGGAAAATCATTTGTATATGTGGTATACATAGATATTTGATTGTCTATTTAAAAGTATCACTCCTTCAAATTTATCCAAAAATGCCAGGCATGATTTTTAGCAACAAAATTATTGGTATGTAATATTAGGGGGTGTGATTTATAAGAAAGGGTTTGATGGTATTCTCCTCCATTGTATCCAAAATTTTGAAGCAAACCTCATGAACAAAAAAACTCATGATGGAATATATGGTGGCCATTTCAATGGTTTAATTATCGCCAAGAGAATTGTGTGGGTAGGATACTATTGGCCCACTATGAATCAAGACTATTTTGAGTATGTCAGTAAATGCATGAAGTGTCAACAACATGCCAATTTATCCCATATCCCTAGTCATGTGTTACAATTAGCCAAGGAATTTTGGCCTTTCTCCTAATGGGGTTTAGACCGTATAGGGTAGATTAATCCTAAATCTTGCTAGTGACATATCTTTATCATTACTTCTACTGAGTATTTCACTAAATATAAGGAATCCATTCCCATTATTTCAACCAAGGTAAATAAGATTATTTATTTCATTAATCATCACATCATATGTCATTTTAGTGTCCCTATAAAATCATTATAGATAATGGGAAATCTTTTAAGAATAAGCAAGTCCAAAAGTTATGTGATTCCTTTAGCATTAATATGAGCTTCTCATCACCTTATTATTTTTAATCCAATGGATAAACCAAAGCATTGAACAAAACCCTTATCAAGATGTTAACCAAAATAGTCAATAAAGATGGAAAGGATTGGCATCTTTGCATATCTTTTGCTTTGTGAGATTATCAAACTAGTATTTGAACATATATAGGGCTACCCCTTTTTCTTTGGTCTATGGTACCAAAGCAGTTCTCCCCTCGAAGTCCAAATTCCTTCCCTTTATATCTCTCTTAAGGATATCATTTTTGAAGAGGATTATTGTCAAGATTGATTATCACAGCTGTAACTTTTAGATGAGCATCAAGCTACATCCCTTGATCACCTAAATGTATATCAAGAATGAATAAAATGTGCATATAATAAACATTTAAAGGAACAAGAATTTAATATCGGTGACTTTGTCCTTAAATAAAATCAACATGTCACAAATATGGAAAGAATTAAATGAGTAAAGTTTTCTCCTAATTGGCCTGGAACTTATATTATCACTCATAAATATGGATATGAGGCATATCGTTTAGCCTCCCTTGATGGAAAACCATAATGTGAGCCTATTAATGCTTTTCATCTACATCCTCTCTATTGTTAGTAATCCTATTAAAAACTTTAGTCAGTATAAGTTTTCCTAAATTCTTATCCTTTATCTCTAAACATACCCCATAATGATCAAGAATCATGTGGATTTTTGGTAGTATACCTATTTTATCCTTAAATATGGACACCTTGTCTTTGTTCATAACATGTTATCATGGATTGGCTCCACTCAAAACACAATAGAGTTCCAAATCATTATTTCCTAAAATCTTACACCTTAAAAGCTTATTCAAAAGGAATAACACATGGCCTTATTCTGTGTCTTATGAAAAGATCTTAGGTCTAATCCATGGTAAAATGGTTAATTTGGGATATCAAAATCAAGAAAAGATCAAAGTGATAGATCGATCCCTCAAAGGATCATTGTTATCAAAATTAAGAAAAAAAATCAAAATTATAGATTGATTCCTCAAATGATAGTTGTTATCAAAATCAAGAAAAAAAATCAAAATTGTAGACTGATCCATCAAAGGACAACTACTAAGATATATATATATATATATATATATATATATCTAAACATATAGACCACTCCCTTAAAGGATGGTTATGTGCCTATGATTTAGGAAACTTCCCACATTGATCAGTTTTCTATTAAAATACAATCATGTAAAATAATATAAAATCAAAATTATATCCCACAAAAGCTTCCTGCATTGATCAACTTTCATTAAATTTGTAGACTTCTCGCATTGATTAGTCTAAAAATATCCATATATTAGCTTAAGGTTTAAAATCTTAGAAACATAAAAAAAAATGTGTATTACTGGAGAATTAAGTTTTTCTCCCATTCCTACATAAAATTCCCTTAAAAAAAAACCCAAAGGTTTATGAATTTAGTTGACAAAAGATTGTCAATGATTTTCATTAACATTGGATAAATGGAATATATGCTAAAGTAATAGAGGCATATCTTTGATTAGGGTCCAAGCCAATTATGACTCATGTATCCTTGATCAGTTAATACAGAAGTCATTTCAAACATCTAAATCCATGTAAAATCATAGCATAATTTTCCATAATCAACCATGATATAAAATGCCATCCATATAATATAACGAGTATAATCAAAATCAAAAAGCCATATAAACACCATCCATGTAATATAACACCCATAAAAAAAAATGTCATAAATCTATAATACATCATAAACTATCATATAATTTAAAATCCATAGTCCCATACTAATCCATTAAAAAACATACACATAAATCCATAATCAAGATAAAAGTAGCATCACATAATCTAAAACATCATAATCCATGTAAACATTGTATAACCAATATAATCCATGATATAAATAAAATCAAATGCCATATAAACATAATCCACATAATCCAAATCCATAATCACATAACACAAACTCATGTAGTAAATATGTGTAACATATACTCATGAATATATATCCATAAATCAAATGTACATCATAAAAATGTCATAATATGCAATATGTACAAAGCCAATCCATATAGTTAGCCATATACATGACTACTCAGTGAACTAGATCTAGCTTAGGTATATATCTACTATGCCTCCTCTGCTATCCCCTCCTCTTCCCCCATCCCTCTTGTCTTTCCCCTACATAACAATCCCCACACTAGTTATAGTAGTTTATTCCCCCATGGAGTCTAACCCTAGTTGGATATATGGCTGGCATATCTAAGAACCTTTGGTAACTAATTTGTAACAATCTGTTCATAATATCAGAGTTCTAATACCACATCTTGATATCTATCTAGGTTCACAGTACTTAAAGGCCTTATATATTACCCTATCCCCCTCCTCCTATCATGGATTTTGATACTTCTCCCCCTAAAACACCTGTTAGTACTCAGAGCCTCTCATGCTAATCATGATATATGTCCCGCACTCATCATACCTCCTCATAACTCTATTACAATGCATCATAATGCTCCTATAGCTCTACCAACATTGTTTTTAGCTAGTCCTACTAAAATAAAAATCTAGAATACTATGATTGGGCTATATCCCTCTCTACCATCACCACCTATATATCTCCATACCCCTCCCCCTCTCCTACTATGACCTCCACATCTACCATCTCTTCATCCCCCATTTCCCACCTTTATCAAACCACCCTCTCCTCTTCCCCTCCATGCTAATCCACCCACCATAATAAATATGTTTCTATCACTCCAACATCATCCATACTTGATCTCTATGTTTCTTCCTCTACCAAAAACTCTAGCTCTATGATGCATGACTCAGGTAGCTCCACCTCCAAGTCATCCCTCCTATATACCTGAGGTGCCTCAAGTATATCCTAACACAACCCAAACTATCACCACATGCACCTAAAATGAAATAACTCTACATGTTCTAGGCATTTCCCCCAAAACCACCTCACTCATTATCTTATCATTAGATCCATTTCCATCCCTTGTAATGCTAGAAACCTGACATATGACTTCCATATCACCTCATCCTCCTCCAACTTCTCAAACACTTATCTATAATAATCTAAATCTTGAACTCTCTCATCTCCATGTGAATGGCCAAAGTCATCCCTCTATCATAAAAAACCAACACTAAAAGTAAACATGTGCCATCGCATTTATGGTAGCCCTGGTGGCTATACTACTCGTATGTGCTTGTATTCCCAACACTGTAAAACATAGGTGATATCCATCCCATAACACCGTTATGTCCTCAATCCCTAAAACTCTTTATATATCTATGCTAGTAATTTTAGAGCCCATACAAATATTGTTTAGTGCTCCCATATGTTTGTAAGCACCCCTATCAAGCTCTATGAAAACCTCCCTCCACTAGAATCAATCAATTCATAGTAAGAGATGGCCATCATCATCATGGTGATAACCTATCTCCTATCTTGGTCCTGATCATATAAAGCCTTGAAACTGAATCCTCTTGCTGTAAACCATATATCTACAACATCATCACCATATAACCCTGTCAATGCTACATCCCATCCTCTCTTATCTACTAGGGTGATCTCTGATCCCTATACCGATAATCAAAGTATCCTATAAATATCTTCTAGAATCATTGTCCTCTCTATTGTTAGTAGACAAAAGGTCCCTACAACTGGATCCCATCATTCTATCAGTGCCACTAGTAAACTCTGATCTCAATGTACCTAGTGATAGTGGCATAGTCCTCCTAAACCTACTACTTTAAGATGATCACAATATGCATCTCCCATTACCTCCTATAGTCTCTCCAATAAAGGTGTACTTGATCTTTTATGGTCAATAATAGACATGCCTTCAATCCCATAATCCCCCAGGTTTATTTAGTTTCCTAACCACTATTCCTATCCTCTAAGTTTTTTTACCCTAAGAATCAACATCAACCCTTAAACGAATAACACCGATTAGTCCTAAATCATTGTTGATCATCTGATCAGTGTTAATCCTTCACCAATTGATGGTTAATCACTAGGGCATTGGCATTAATCCCTTATGGATTGATGTTAACCACTGCTAAACCCTACTAATGTTAAAACCCTAATTACACTAACTAAAAATATAAAAAATTAAAAAAATTCATAAAACACCAAAAACATGTTACCCCTACCTCATCTTGAGATCATTGTCATCAACTCCCACTCCCACCAACCTCCATCATGTATATCTTTCTCAAATATGTTTACAGGTGTCAATTTTTTGGCTCTAGCTCACTCACATGATCTCATTTTCAAAATGAAAACTGAAGTCATTTGATGACCTATTTTTATCCCTTTAGGATTGATTTCAATTCTTTTGTGATCAGTGTCGATTCTCTCTTAATTGATAGTGATCCATTGGGTTGATGTTGATTTGGTCCATTTTAGCTCCCTTGCACTACTTGCAAATCTCTTTCATCTTTATAAGCCCTATTTTAAGGCCACTCAAGTAATTTGTTATTAAAAATATCATATATTTTTTTTACCCAACATTATTGGCTTGTGGACATAGACCCCCTAATGGTCCCATAGGCTTTGAGAGGTCTACATTCATTTCAGTGGCTATCCCTTATAGATCCTAAAAATGTACTTCATCTTAAGTGAAAGTGTCCCTAGGTAGCATACATGTACCAAGCATACTAGATGATTTGGTCAGCCCATCCTAGCCTTTGCCCTCTTGACTGCCTTTGATAGAGCCTGTATGTTCCTAGTTTTGGTAATCCATTCCTTGTTTGCCTTGGGGCATTCCTATTTGGATATCCTATATCTTATTAGTGAAATAGTATACTTCAAGCTTATCTTTGTGTCTTCCATCCTCATTTTCTACCTACTCTATCCATTTCCACCTCATTTTCAAACTCATTTCTACCTCACTATCCTTTGCCAACCCCCAATTTGAGGGGGGATACCTCCTCACATTAAACTTGGAGCATTAGACCCATCCTAGTTTTTATCTCACAACAGGTTATCACAAACCACTTTAAAAAAATGGGAAAAGGTAGAAACTATATATTTATACCATTTTATTATGAATAAATGTGTCTTACCCCTTCCCCACCATTTTTATGCTAGTTAATAGAGTTTTACCATTTACCATCTTATGTTATGTAATTAATCTTATTAATTACCATTTTACCTAAGTAATTAGTTAACCATCCCTAAATTTAGTAAAATATCCCTAAGTTTATTTAGAGATAAATTTTTTTTAACTTATATATCAAATTATCCAAACCCAAACCTCATTAAAAACCGACCTAGACTAAGTTTAATCTCAGGATTTGAGTTATTGGAACCAACAAGTTATACTTGGACCGAATCGATAATGATCCCCATGATCATTATAAATCCTATTAGGATCAACATAAATTTATATTCACTCTATATTCATGTTGAAGGATACTAAATTTATCCACCAAAATGTTAAATAAATTCCCTTGGAGTAATATGGAAGAATGCCACCTCTGTTTCAACTCACCTACACTCTATCCAAAGCCAAGCACATCCCTATCAATGAGATATTTTTTACAGCATGAGAAGTATTTTCATAGGTAATTATGTTGTCTATTTGAGTAAATTCTAAATACTATATTGTCCATTTTTATTTTTTTTACTACTATAATTCTATTTAGATAAATCAGTAACCAGTTCCCTAAGCCTTTTAAAATCTATTAAAGTCCTCCTTTAGGCCCCATCATGAGTTTTCCATCACCCAATATAAAGATAGATGATGATTACTTATATATCCACATAAATTAAATAATTGATACTGATTTTGAGACAATCAACATTGATCCCTATGTTTTTATTTCTGTCTATAACCCAAGACTAGTTTATCAATCTCAAGTGTTTTCAATTTGTTGTTTTCTAGTCTTGAAATCATGCATTATTGTATGTATATGACCTTGTTTGGTGTTATACATGATGTGGTTTCAATTAAATACTTACCCATAGTTCCTCACCCATTATTCACTGATCAAAGTGACATCTCTTTTGAGTTAGGAATTTGTACAATCATCTTTGCCCCAACTCTAGAATCCATCACTGAGCAACTAAAAGTAAATCAAGAACAAGAAGACTTAGCCATAGTGTATTAAAATGAATGATTTGAAAATATATATGCAGTATATTTATTTATTTATTTAATTTTAGTTTCATATATTATCACATATTTTATTGTAATTTATATCATTATATTATCTTCTTGATTGCATAAAATAGTGGACTGACATCTCTCTAAGGCTTGTATTAGACAGTCCACTCATCTATCTTATTAATTCAATCTTATCCAATTTGTCTCATATGTAGGTAGTCCTTCCTAGCCAAAAAAAATATCCCACCTTGTTTTATAAATGGTGTGAATCTCCCATCATAGGTATTCCTCTTTAAAACCCTGTATCATTTCTATTTTTAGTAAGTTATTTTATTAAAGAAAAACAAACTGAAAAATACTAAAACAAGTGCATATTTTTATTATAAAATAAAATATATTGAAACTTGACATGGAGGAATATATTTATGTAATTTAATGTTTATAAGTGGTTTAATGTCCATACTATACTTGAGGAGATATAAAATATCAAATATAGGTATGTTCATGAAGAAAATCAGGGTTTTCTCAATAATTTGCTCACAAATGGAGCTATAAATGAGTGTTTCAAGTCCTTACAATGACATAAAATGATTTTATAATGTGTATAATTAATTTATAGGTATAAATAAATTTTAATTACATTAAAACCAATTCAAAATAGGCTCATCTCATTGAAAATCATCTCTAGGTCACCGTGCGAGCAACAAGCAAACACTTTTTTGTGAATTTTTGTTTGGAAGTTTGTTAAATAATTTTGGATATTTTAAAACTTTTACATGTATTAACAATATATAAATATCCAATTATCATAGGATAAGTCTTTTTTTATTCCTAGAACTCATTTTAGACCCCCTAATCCAAATCAGGGTTTCTTAAGGCCTAGAGAGCTCAAGAGAGAATAAAATGACATTTTTTAAAGTTGTACATGGAGTTTAAAACTAAAAATATGTTTGAAGTTTTGTGACACCATAATTATGATTTTATAATACTATTTACACTCCTCTATTCAAATAATTAAAATTCATCAAGTTCTAGGTTCTCAAGATGCAATTTAAGAAGCTTGTTAAATCACGAAAGATGTATACTTCCAAGAAGAGTGAGTATGGAGAGTTATTATTGTCATCATAAAATGTATAATTAAAAATAATATTTCATTTATAATTTAAAAAATAAAACATCCAATCTCTCTCATATTGTGCCACACTTGGGGTAAAAGATAATTATAAGCTAAATCAATGCATTATGCTTTTAAGAAGTTTGTCTAGTCAAACACATGTGTGTGTTAGCTATCTGGAGATAAAGAAAGATTTAATTATTTAGTTTTAATATGAACTCAAGGTTATAATTAATTTACATAAACATATAATATTTTTCTCTCTTATTATGCCCTTTTTCTCAAAAATTATAAAAAATAAAAAGTCAAACATGCATGCAAGATGCAAGTCAAGAAGCTCAAGTCAAGCTCCAAGTTACAGGTCAAGATAGGTCAAGTCAAACTCAAATATGTCAAAAAGGTAACTGAATTTAAAATTAAAGATGCATTCAAGATCAATAGGATTTAAATGAAGATCAAAAGGAGTTTAAGACAAGTTGTTCATGTAACATCCCCACACGGATTTACTATAATAATATAATAATTTATTTTTTATTATTTATATAACACTTATTCTTTGATTATATTATACCATAATAATATAATTACTTACCTTAACATACTAAGTATATTAAACATAATTAAATATTTAAAAATAATAATTATTGATCACTAGCATCTTATGTAACACAACATAACTGCATAATGAAAGTAATTATATTCAAATCCAACCATGGCTAGTAAAATAATACAACCACTATTGTCAATGTATATTAAGCAATAAATTACATTTACAATAGGTATTAAGCCTCAATATTAATAAAAAATTAGATACACTTCTCCATGGAGCATGAGTCACTCTAACTCTAGTATCTCTGATAATCTCAAGTGTAGTCTTCAATTAAGTATTGCAGTGGAGAGGGATATCATCATCTGAGCACTTTTATACACCAACCATGAACCATCGATACCCTACACAATAAACCAAATAGGGAAATACTCTCCCTTCATAGATGGGTAGGTAGTGATGATGTGGAAATCTAAAGAGACATGCTAGTACTCATATGCTATAAGATTATACTATATGATGTTTACCATTAAAAAAATATGTTTTAACATGATATTACAAAAATATGTAAATCATACATATGGAATTACAATGTATATCTGAATATTATTTTGGTCAAAGTTTTCAACTACCTAATGATTTCTAAAATCAGTAAAAGTCATACACACCACCTGACTGGATTACCTTCATATGGCATTGGTGGTGCTAAGTAAGTTAGTGAAGTTGGTCTCACCGCTTAGTACTAGCAATGAGATATTTGGTTAAAATATATATAACCAATAGATTCATACTGATTAATTCCTACTATAAAGTATAACTTAAGCTAATTATAGGAATAATCACTTTTCATACATTTAGTCTATCAAACATATGATTGAATCTTATTATTATTATTCATCACATAAACAATAATCATAACAAGTAGGTTTATTTACCAAATGGGTAAATTACAAACTCATAAAATAGAATCTAATTTATGTAAGTAAATGCAAATTTAATAAAATCAATATTCTCAAAACATATGGAGCATACTACTCTATTGTAGTAGTAGCAATAAGAAATTAACTTATAATTCCAAATTATAATCTTTCTTTTCATTATACCAATTGAGAGGCTTTATCACATATAATTAAATCATTCTATCATTTAGGTTTTTGAATTTAATTTTTAATCAAACTAAAGCAATATTTATTCATCCAATATATTCATACCCGCTATACATATGTATGTAGACCTAAGTTCACATATAAATATATAACATATATATACTTATTGCTCATAACATACATATATCCCATTACACACACACACACACACACACCCACACACACACACAACTTCTACCATACTATGGCATTTTCCATTTATTTCAAGATTATATTATTTAATAACCTTTTTATGAACAAGCATATAAATTTAAAAAGAGTCTTTAATTCCTTTAGCTCCCAACTAAATTCGTAAAAAGTTCCATATTTAGATGTGGTATGATTTTGACCATAAAATTGTTCTAAATACAATACTCTATTTTACCTAAATACCCAAGTCCATACATCTCTATTTCATACTCTCAGATATAACAATTTTTGCACATTCTTTCAAGGTATCTACTCATAATGTTTCCAGTCATATAACTAAATACATATACTCATAAAACTCTGGAAATTATTGTATTTATTATATACAAATTGTATATATTTAAATAAATCTTGTTTAATTAATAAAAATACACAATTGTTGGTTTATATATATACACACCTTATTCAAACATGGTCTTATTCTCTAACTTGTTCAAGTTTATATCATAGTCTTGTGTATGTATATATACACACAGTTGACATATCATATAATGTTTTTAAAAGATAAGATGTAATTGATACATATATAACATATGTATATATGTTATTCACACACACAATTGACATATATACATATGTATTCACTATTTAATGAGAAACTTTAAACATGGTCATCATAGGTATAAATATATACTCATTTTGTCACATGTTACATAGTTTGACTAAGTGTCCATTTTTAATGTTAAAAACTTATAATTATGGATTTGACATAATTATTTATGTTATATGTTTCAAGCTATATATATATATATACATACTATTTGCATATATACATAGGTCATATATGAATATATATGCACCCTACATATGTATTATTCATAAATACCCAAACCCTATATATGTAGAAATATACTAATTCTGTTCATAGTTTTATCTATCAAAATTTACGCAGATCTTTATCAAGTCAATAGTCCATACATCAACTTCATTATGTATGTATAAAATTGAATGACAATATGCAAATTTATCTATTAAACAATTTGAAAACCTTTTAACTCAGACCTAGTTAGTATATAACAATACAGACCTATATTTATTCGTATACATAAATATATATCCATATATATGTATATATGTATATACCCATCAAGTCATTTCTATATTTCTAAGTTCATATATATATATATTTCACCCATGTATATATAATTAAAGATTTAAAACTTAGTTATGTATATGTATATATACTAAAATATCATTCACTTAGGGTTTTGGTTTAAAATAGGGCATTATATTTCTATGAATTAAAAACCATTATACCCTAACGACCCAACACCCAAAATAAACCAATTTGAAGTCTTAGGGATTTAAAAGGTATTTTGGCTTAGTTATGTGGATGGCCAAGCCATCCATAGGGATAAGCCTATGTTTTATTTCAAATTTTCATTCATTTTTAAACCCTATGAATTCAAACCATAAATAGTAATTATATAAGTAAATGAAAGTAATTACTTCACCAACCTAGTTAGTAGCTTTCAGATCTGAAACAAGATGAAATTGTATTCTTTTTTCTCCTTACTCTGTATGACCCTTTTCTTCTTCATCATCCCCCATTCTCCTCTCAGTTTGCCTGTTATACTAATCTACTTCACCCATCGAGCTTTACATGTAAATTTTCCCAACTCATAGTCACCATGCAAACTCCATGCTTTTCTAGTTTAACAGTGACTTGAAACCAATTAACTACCATTAAGCATGCTTAAGAAAGCCCTAATTTAAATTTTACCTAATTATTTAATCATTAATATATGCATTTCAAAAATTGTGCATGTCAACCTACATTTCATGACCGAGTATTCCACTCCAATGTCCACTTTTAATTATATTACAAAATGATAATTATAATTTAAAATCTTAACATAGTCCATACATGTTAGAAATATTAGACTTAGATCTTAGGTTGGTATTATAGGATAATTAAATATCCTTTAATAACTAATAAAGGTAATTATCTGATTTCACAACATCAATTATCTTTTTATATCAAAATGATAGACCAATCAATTATTAATTTTAATTATAACAAGATAATCATTTGTGTCATTACTAGTCTATATAGACTATATATGTCTTTCATTATTTTAATAACTTAATATATATTAATATTATCGAATATGAATAATAGCAAGCTTAACATTCAAAGACATTGTAAAGACATTTTTTGGTCTCTATATAATAGTAATTAGATATCATCTATTAGATTTATGTTCCCATGATCATAAATAAATATAAGTAAAGTAACCTTATATAATCATACTAAAACATTAAGCACTAAGTTTACATAAAAAGTAGAAAATGCAATCACATACAAGGTTTATTCCATATCTATGTACTAACATTTAAAATATGAAAACTCTAATGTTTAACTATTATTAACTTTCAAAACATACTAACTCTAACAATACAAACACATAATTCATATAAAATCTAAAATCTAATGTGGTGTGTGCATGGGTTTAATAGTTCCTCTATCATCCTTCACCATCTCCATCTACGCCACCATCTTCTATGTTGCTCTCCCTTTATCAAGCTCTGGGGGATGAACTCTTCTACATCAAACTCATGACAAAAAGATAGTTTGTTAAATACATTATGATATATATCATAAAATAATACTATAATAAAAAATGTAACATAATCATTATGTACAAAATTCATAATTAGCCAAATCATAATGAAATCATAAAATCTAAGTAATATACATTTATTCCATAACAACATATGGCATAAAATTTAGTTAAAAAGTAAAAAATCAATTTAACAACCATAATAATCCATATATAAGTAGGTAAAATTAGTAAGAAAATTAGGATGTAACATATTTCTCTCCTAAATTTGGTCATCATCTTGATGACACTTTTTTAAATAATAGTTTTAAATAACAAATAATGTTTAGCAGAAAATTAAAATAGTTTGAAACATTAAATCAACCACTTAAATGTGGAAATAACCTATATAACTCATCATAGACCTCCTAAGTAGCACTATCCTTAGAGTATTGGTCTCATAAGACCTTGCATTGTGACATTTCTCTATTATGCAAATGAAGTTTATGAGTGTAGATACTTTGATTGGTTCTACCATGAACACCCTAGGATCTAGAACTTGTAAATCATATCAATCTAACACATGTGAAGGATCAACTATTTATTTTTTTAAGATAAGATACATGGAATACATTATGCAATAGAAGTAGGGCTAGTGGAAATACAAGCCTATATGCTATAATATTGACCACTTATAAAATATCGATGGATCCCACATATCTTGGTGAAAGTTTTGTTGACTTTTTAAATTTAATCGATTTATATTCTGGCTTAACCTACATAAATACTTTATTACCTAGTAAAAATTGCCTACTTGTTCTCTTCATATCAACATAGCTCTTATGCCTATCATTGGCCTTGACCAATATCTGCCTAATTATTCTGACTTGATCTTCTATTTTTGAAATCATCTCAGGTCTAAAGACTACCCTATCTTCCAACCTATCTCAACTGATTGGTGTCCTACACCTTCTCCTATAAAGTGATTCAAATGATGCCATCTTCAAAGCATATCAATATGAGTTATTGTATGCCAAATCAACCAATGAAATGTATTCTTCTCATTTTTATTATTGATCCATGCATTACATATTAATAAGATCCTCGAACACCTGATTAACTCACTCAATTTGATAATAAATCTACGGGTGATATGCAGTGCTAAAGTTTAATTACGCACTCAAAGATGTATTCAAAGTTAACCAAAACCTAGAATTCATTCTTGGATCACAATATAATATGATCTTCTCTAGAAATCCATACAATTTATACACTTTATGAATCTCTTTGTAAGAGTTGGTGCATCATCGATCAAATTGCTTGGTATAAAATTTATTACCTTGGTTATTTTATCAACTACAACCAAGATCATGTCATTCCTATTCTATGATAATGGTAATCCTTAGACAAAGTCCATGTTGATAACCCACCATTTCCACTATAGTATGTTATGTGGATATAACAATCCATCTAGATGAACATGTTCAACTTTTACTCATTGACATTCTAGACAATGTGACTTAAATTCCATTGCATCTTTCTTGAATCCCTTCCAAAAATAAAGTGGTTTAAACTTTACCATGATCTTTTAGTTACTCCTAGAAGTCTTGAATATGAGGTGTTTTGAAAATTTTTAGCATTGTGCTCCTCAAATTCTCCCAATATGGCACATACATCCTTCCATTATATCACAAAATACCATCACTCTCTAAGTTTTATCCTTTATATCTAAGATTATGAGCATTTTCAAACAAAGATTTCCTAACTTGGTCATAGAATTCCTCTCCTTATGATAACTTGATCACATGATCCATAACACTAATCCTAATAGTAGCCAAAACTATTTTGTACCTTCTATGACTTAAGGCATCAAATACTTTGTTCTCCTTACCTTTGATGTAATTGATATCAAATTCATAGTTAGATAAAAAATCTAACTAGCATCTCTAATGAGCATTCAAATTTGGTTGGGTGAAGATGTATTTGAGTCCTAAGTTATCAGTCTTGAGCTCAATTAGTTTACACAACAAATAGTGTCTCTAAAATTTCAAATCATGAATAATTAATGTAATTTCAAGATCATTAGGGGTGTAATTCACCTCATAAGGCTTCAACTTCCTTGACTCATAAGTTACTACTACACCATCCTACATAAGGACTCTTATTCCATCCCTAGATACATTTGTGATCACTAAATATTTACCATTGGGATCATGAACTCTTAACACTAGTGCTAAAGTAATCATTCTTTTCAATTATTGAAAATCTACTTCACACTTATTTGACCAAATAAAACTTTAATTCTTACATTACAGAGAGGTAATTGGATAGTTATTTTAGAAAAATTAGAAATGAATTTCTTGTAATAGCCCACTAATCTCATGAAAATCCTTACCTCATGGACATTCCTTGGTGTTGGCCACTCTGTAATGGCTCTCATCTTAGTTGGATCAACAAAAATGCCATTCACTGAGATAATATGTCCCAGATATTGCACTTTATTTTGAAAAAATGTATACTTGGACAATTTTCCATATACCCTGTACTTTCATAGATGTTACAAAAATAGCTTCAGATGTTGAAGATGTTCTTATTCATCCCTTGAATATATAATAATTTCATATAAAAATATCAAAATAAAATGATCTAGATAATCTTTGAACACACTATTCATGAGTGTTGTAGGTGCATTCATCAACCCAAATGGTAACACTGTAAACTCATAATGCCCATAGTGGGTTCTAAATGTCATTTTTAGAATATCATCATGTTTTATTCTTAATTTATGATATCCCTCTCTAAGATTAATCTTAGAAAATACTAGTGCTCCTTGAATTTGATTGAAAAGATAATCTATTCATGGTAGTGGATACCTATTTTTGATGGTTAGTTTACTCAACATTCTATAATCAATAAAAAGACAAAGAGTGTCATCCTTATTCTTAATGAAGACAACTAGTGCACCCCATGGTAACACACTTGGTCTGATCAACCCTTTGAATAATAACTCCTAAAGTTATGCCTATAATTTGACTAATCTAGTGGTTGTCATTTTATATAGAGCATTAGATTAAGGTTCTGATCCTGATTTAATATCAATAGAGAAATGGAACTCCCATTTAGGAGGAAAAACTCAAAATTCTTGTAGAAAAACATCATTAAAATTTATAAGAAAATTATAAACTTAAATTGATGGTTCCTTAGTTTCCTCCATTTCATTTATCTTGATGATAAATGCTTGACATCCTTTTCTTTAGGCCTTGCTAAGTTGCATTGCATAAATTTGCCTAATCCTTAACTCCAATTTTTTACCCTAAATTAGTGTTTAATTTATAGAATCATCTAGACACTCAACCTTTTTAAGATAACATTCAACCTCATCCTTATGCTTCATAATCCATTTAACTCCTAGGATCACATCATATAACCCTATTGGTGCTACATAAAGATCCACAACCATTGTGAATTCTGGTAACCTAATTTCTACTTCAACTAAACACTTGTTAACATGGACTTTAGAGTCATTCCCATATTGTACCGACCATGCATTTGCCATTACACTAGATTTTTTAGATGATTTATTTATAATTTTAGGATGTATAAAATATTTCATATCCCATGTGTCTATCAAAATAGAAACTAGATGTTCAAACAAAATACCTGATAGTTCTATGGGTGAAGCTTAGAATTAAACTTAT